>CAJJDP010000083.1:5514-368822 GCA_905182995.1 Paramecium octaurelia
ATATTACCCTCGTTTAAGGTATATATATTAGAAATTTTGAAGTTTACGATATACATAAGCTCTATTTTAATAATAAGTTTTCGTTAAATTGATCATTAAGCTTTATTAGATGATACGAATAATTAGCTACATATAGACAAATTTTCTTATTTATTCTTAATTCACTGTTCATCTATTGATATCAGCATTTATTCTAAAACAAATTTGCTAACTTTAAAATCGATTAAGAAGAATTTACATTGAAATTAAAATGATACAGATTCTCCTATTCTATGGTTATGCAAATTTTGGTATGTAACTTAAGGAAAACAAATTCAGATGGAATTGAATAGAATAGAATCTCAAAATATAGAGATTTTTAGAGAATTCGAACTATGTAAACTGTTGATGTTTTAGCGATAATGTATAAATTTCTAATTTTTAAATGCTTGAAAATTAATTCATTATATAATGTAACAATACTGCTGAGGTAGTTTGGATTCATCTCCTAATGAAAATATTCGATCAATTATTAATAATATTAATTTAAAATATAGCCCAATTATATACATAGTATCAACTGTAATGTGATTTTATTCTTGAAAATTTCTTATCTCAATAAAGAATAATCTAATGATTAATTTGGATTGTTAACTTAATTGCATCAATTGCAATATTACTTAAATATGTGGTACAATTAATTACAAAGATAACATTTCAAAAAAGAATAAACTTAATCCTGGAAATATAACCAAAACTATAACATTAAAATTACTCTGCTCGATTCTTGATATTATTTTCATAATCTGTAATTATTATTTTAAATTAATATTAAAAGTATTAGATATAAAAAGACTGTAAATATATATTAATCATCAATAAGTAGTCAAGGAGACAATAATCATACCTTCCCCCTAACAACCATCTAATAATCTTAAACAAGCTTTATGTGAATTACATCCAAAGGAGCTACTTTCAACTATAATTTTGCATAAGATATATAAATAAATACCAATTATTAATCATTCAGATAAATCTTAAAAATGAATTAATATCTATAAAAAGTTAATATCGGTCAACTAATTCAATTTTAATTCATTATGAAATTAAGAAATTACCCAAAATTGGTAATTCATATACTTAATAGATAATGTAAAAAAAATAACTAAATTGTTCTTCTTTATAACTTTTAGTTTAACCCAATTAGACAATAAATCTTTAGAAATTATTAAAAGCCAAATAAAATATACAATTTCAATCAATTTTATTAATTGCTTTTTAATTGTTAATTTTTATTTATGTATATACTAATATAATCTAATACATGTAGAAATAGTATTTATATCAGTAAAAGCGAGAGTCATTTTAAATACAAGCTTGATTAAGTTAAAAATTTGCTTTAGAAAAATGTTTCACTCTAACAACTTGAAATCAATTTCACAGGTTTAAACCTCTGTGAGTTCCAGTAATTCAATACCAAAGATTTAAACTTGAAAGTAATAAATTGAATATATGAATGCTGAATCATAAATTCTAATCTTAGTGATTATCTTTTCCCCTTTTACAATTTACATCAATTCCAAAACATTAAATCGCTTGTATATCTTTCAAACATGTAGTGTTAGATACTATTCGTTTGTAATATAAAACTCAAAAATATAGTAATAAAAATTCAAAATTAATTTAAAGAAAAGAAAATGTATTGTGAAAAGGAGTAAGTTGGAGAGTTGTATCGGGTTTTGACCTTATCCAAAGAGGTTGATGAAATAATCCTCCCTATCCTCATAAACATATTGAAAAAGGAGAGAATATAAGACTGCCTAGAATTTCTCTTATAAGATCAAAATAAATTCCTTTTAGAAATGGAAAGATAAAAGGTAGAAAACTAATCTCTGTTTGATAAAGAACAGACTCTTAATGGAGAGAAGAGTGTTAAGAGAATAACAGATGTCCTCAAAAAAGTTAGGGATCATGACTTTAATACACAAAATTACTCTATGGATGATTATGAAGAAATAAAAAATGATCTAATCACTAAAATAGCATTGGATAAAAAGATTATAGAATTCCTAAAATTTTTAGTTCATCTGACTGCTTTCGATGATAGATATACTTAATGTGGATCGAATTCTCTTCATTTGCTAGTTTAGATGAAGGCTGATTTGAGGGAATAAAGTTTAGAGAATATCAGGATCAGAAATACCTCTTTAATTGGTGGAAATTTTGTACGATGCAATTTCAATGGATCAGAATTTGACAATGTAGATATTAGTGGAATGAACTTGAATTAAGCTTAGTTGTTTAATTGTAAATGGAAAAATATCAAAACTAATGAGTTAAACAACTTAGAAGGTCATGGTGGAAGTGTCAAATCGGTATGCTTTTCTCCTGATGGTAAATCATTAGTATCTTGTTGTGATGATATTATATTGTGGGATATTAAAACTGGGAAAGAAAAGTATAGAATTAAAATTTAGGGATAGGTCAATTCAGTATGTAACTCACCAAATAATACTATACTAGCTTTCACTAGCAGAAAATTTGTGTATTTATTGAATCTAAAAACAGGAAAATAAAAAACGAAATTAGATGGTCATTCAAGTATAGTTAATTCAATTTGTTACTCTCCTGATGGCACTGCATTGGCCTCTGGTAGTTCAGATAAGTCTATCCGTTTATGGGATGTTAAGACAGGATAATAAAAAGCCAAATTAGATAGTCATTCCAAATCAGTTTTATCAATTTGTTACTCTCCTGATGGTACCACATTAGCATCTGGTAGTGATGATAAGTCTATCCGTTTATGGGATGTTAAGACACGATAATAAAAAGCCAAATTAGAGGGTCATTTAAGTGAAATTAATTCAATTTGTTACTCTCCTGATGGTACTATATTAGCAACTGGTGGTGGGAATAAATATGGTTTTGGAGATTGTTTTATCCGTATATGGGATGTTGAGACAGGATAATAAAAAGCCAAATTAGATGGTCATTCTGAAACAGTTTATTCAATTTGTTATTCTCCTGATGGTGCTACATTAGCATCTGGTAGTTTGGATAACTCAATCTGTTTATGGGATGTTAAGACAGGATAATGTAAAGTCAAATTAGATGGTCATTCTGAAACAGTTTATTCAATTTGTTACTCTCCTGATGGTTCTATATTAGCATCAGGTAGTAGAGATGAGTCTATACGTTTATGGGATGTTAAGACAGAATATTATAAAGCCAAATTAGATGGTCATTCAAGTGCAGTTATGTCAATTTGTTATTCTCCTAATGGTACTACATTAGCATCTGGTAGTTAGGATAACTCTATCCGTTTATGGGATGTTGAGACAGGATAATAAAAAGCCAAATTAGATGGTCATTCCGGAACAGTTTTATCAATTTGTTACTCTCCTGATGGTACTACATTAGCATCTGGTAGTAGAGATGAGTCCATCCGTTTATGGGATGTTAAGACAGGATAATAAAAAGCCAAATTAGATGGTCATTCTAAAACAGTTTTATCAATTTGTTACTCTCATGATGGTACTACATTAGCATCAGGTAGTAGAGATGAGTCTATCCGTTTATGGGATGTTAAGATAGGTTAATAAAAAGCCAAATTAGATGGTCATTCAAGTGCAGTTATGTCAATTTGTTATTCTCCTGATGGTACTACATTAGCATCTGGTAGTTAGGATAACTCTATCCGTTTATGGGATGTTGAGACAGGATAATAAAAAGCCAAATTAAATGGTCATTCCGGAACAGTTTTATCAATTTGTTACTCTCCTGATGGTTCTATATTAGCATCAGGTAGTAGAGATGAGTCTATCCGTTTATGGGATGTTAGGACAGGATATTAAAAAGCCAAATTAGATGGTCATTCAAATATTGTTAATTCAATTTGTTACTCTCCTGATGGTACTACATTAGCATCTGGTAGTGATGATAAGTCTATCCTTTTATGGGATGTTAAGACAGGATAATAAAAAGCCAAATTAGATGGTCATTCCAAATCAGTTTTATCAATTTGTTACTCTCCTAATGGTACCACATTAGCATCTGGTAGCGATGATAAGTCTATCCGTTTATGGGATTTTAAGACAAGATAATTAATCGAATAGTCAGATCATCTTTTTAAAGATATTTTAACTTAATTTAAGCCTTCAAAAATTTAATTTAATATTCTTCCAGAAAGTGGTATTTATTTATTACTATTCTTAGCTACCTCTTGTATTCCCATTATAAAAATTTCTTAGAAGCTCAATTTAGATGCTTAAGGAACTTTAATTTTGAAAGGCGAGTTTGTTCATTATTATGGTGTAGATCTAAAATCATTATTCAAATCAAAAGGAAGCTGCATTTTAGAAAGCTTTATAGAATAGAAATTGAATTGATTATTACTTAAAGTAATAAAATATATAATTCTGAAAATAAAAGTTTGCAAAACATATAAAAAACTAATTCAGACTTTTTTTTATGTTGTATTAAGAATTTAAGCAGTCTTAATTTATTAATTTGATCAATAACTTAAAAAATAAACGTATCATAATTATTAGTTGATGATATTAAACCTGTAATTATTAAATTCCCTCTATTTTAATTCAATTCATTAAAATATTAGTTAGACAAATTAATAAGTCATTTGATATATTCAAATGTGACAAACAATTCTAATGTAGTAAAAGTGTTGTTAATTATGACTTTTGTGAAATGCATTATAATCTAATTTAAACACCTTTTGAACAATTCAATTTAATAGAATATTAATATGATGTATAAAAAGAGTCTGAAATCTTAAAATTTAGGTAATGTATTAATTGATTTATATTGAATTCAAGTTAAACCAAATTCAATCATTAAATATTACAATGAAGCTATTAATTATTAAATTGAAGCTATTTCTATTATATTCGAAAAAAATGATCCTTTTTGGTCTAATGAGGGTAATGAATTATTAAATATATTTATTTAGGATCGGCATTATCAGGGAAACGAATATCTAAATTAATTGAATTAATATTTTTGAAGATGTTTATTCAGTTTGTTTCTCTCGTGATGGACTACCTAGCATCTGTTATTTGTAATTTGGATAGCTCTTAGTATCTGAAAAAAGGATAACCAATCTTACCATTATATGTGCGTTACGATAATCTGCTAGCACAATTTAAAAACAACATAAAGGGAGGGGGGGGGGATAGCATTCTTTCAAAAAATTGTATTTGTTTTCATTTTTTTTTCTCTTCTTACAATCCTACAAATTACCTGAAACCAAACTTCTATTCCTAAAAGGAGAATTTTGTCAAATATAACGAATCTGAATTTTCCTTATTCTTTCCATATTTGAATGATATGAATACTATTAGCATAGGATGTGCAATAACTTCTGATTAAAAGTTCCTTTTTTTTCTCCTCTCATGGATATTTAACAAAACTAAGTTCAAATATTGCTAGATAGAAGCAACTTATTCACGACAAAGATTTTGATATAAGACAAAGCCACCATTTACTTAATAACCATAGATAGTGCTAACAACTATATGCATTCGATACAATGATAATGAATTTAGCACTATTATTGGAGAATTTAAGAGCTTTGTTTTACAAGTTCGACAAGTGTAATCACCAATTAAATAGCACTATAAGCAATGTAGCCTAACTACAACATAAATTTCAGGATCAGATCATTAACTAAAATTTGATCGCTATAACAAAAGAAAAACAACCAAATCTGCATATGGAAATGTCTAATATATTTTATAATTTTATCACTAAACCCAACAATTAGGTTGCTCTCTATATCGGTGATTGTAGAAATTTTACAACAAGTCCGTATCCTCGGGCTGCATGAACTAGTTGCTCAGCTTGTGATGAGCAACATTATCGAAATCTAATTACACATACCAATACGAGATGTATATTTTTCGACATGAATTAATCATGTACTGTTTGCTTGCTTCAACCATTCAGTCACTTATTTTAGGCTGCATTCAATTTTACAGCTGTCTTTACTGGTATTGTTCATATTTTACTTTAATCTGCCTGCTTACTCTATTTTTAATCGTGTTGCTGCCTAAATTAGATAATACATGTTTGGCTTGCAACATGGATTTTTGCGCTGTAATTTTTTCAAATATATCTGAATCTGTATCATTACATATTTGCCATATAAACCTAACTTAGGAAATGGCTGCTATTATTTTTTGGCAACCACGAACAAGAAATTTTTTAAAGGCTTTTACAATTGAGGTGAACTTAGAATAAATTTTTCAGAATGTTACTTCTCTTTATACAAACTATTCATGTATAAACAAGTGAACAAATATATTACTCTGGAGCATCAACTACTTGAAAAAAGGCGATTTTCCCACTGTTTATTCATTAATCGAAAGCGCTTTTTGTTGAGATGGCTTTATGGCTATTTGTGGCAATTAACGTTAAGCTAGTTCAAATTCAGCTTTAAAAATTCTCTTGGGGCCTTGATAATACTGTAAACATGTCAATATTGCAAAGTCCAAAATACATGATTAGTACTTAAAATAGCTGGGTGATGCACTCTATATGTATACGCAGGCGGATACAGAGCAAATTGTGCTATGAATTTTTAAGGCCTAGCTGATGGCTCCCTCTTATCCTGTATTATTTAAACTTTTCTTGAAAGGAGACCTTGAACGCAACCATTTGAAACTTAAGTACTGATTAGAATGGATGATCAAATTGAGTTAGTTAGTAATTTGCTGATATTGAGATAAATGTTGTTTCTTATATGTTGATTTTAATTACACTTAGAGCCAATTGCCTCAAGAAGCATTTGTTTAAATCATTCCTAAATATTTTCTCACAGCCTAAATTATTCTATTACATTCGGCTCCTATTAATTGTTTCCTTAATGCACATAATATTTTATATTGGTAAAACTTGTACAACATTTTTGAACACCTGCTAATCTAATGTATCAGGTGTTTGATATAGTGGTAGGTATGATTCATTGACGATGATTATAATGCTCGAGCTATTTTTTGTACTAATTGCAGCGTCGACACCTTGTTTATGCGCCAAACTAGGGTATCAAGTATATCACATAATTATGTGGAGAAATTTGCTCAACCCTCAAAAAAAAATACTTAAATGCCTAATAATCAATTTTGTTACTAATTTAATTAAAGCTGCCTTTAGATTTAAATAGTGATCGCAATCATCAAGACAAGCAAAAAAAGAAAAATTTTATGGAAAAATTTTTGGATTTCAATACTTTCATAAGGTTTGTTGATAACTTTGAGTAACAAAAAAAAAGTGCGTAATTTTGAGATGATGGTTCAGAGTATTATCAAGTTGCTTGAGGTAGATAGATGAAAAAGTAGAGAAGGAGAAGGAGGGAGATTAACAATCCTAGAAGATTAGTCTCTTCTTTATTCCTATAACTAGGTCTCAAGGAGTTTTTCACTGATGATTCAAGAGGGTTGTTGAATAGATTAAAATTGATTTAAGCTCTGGACTATAAAATTCCTGAAAAAGATAGTTTTGATCGGAAAATTTATCGAGCAAATTGTCTCAAAGGTGACCTAGGCAAAGGGAAGTATTTCCTGAATCCCAAATGTTGTTTTTTCTCCAAAAAATGATTAATCCCATTTGAATATAATTTAATTTAATAATTTGAATAAGGTGTAGGACATGCCTAGTAATTTAGTTTTCGTATAAATAATTTATAACTTGCGATTTAAATTAACAAAAATATAACATTTTAATTATATATCATATATGGGTTAGAGATCTCAAAATTGATAAATTTACATAAAGCTTAAAACTTAGTTCAGGTGATAATGAGTTGAGTTTTTTCTTAAAATAAAATTCTTAAAAAGTTGTTTGTAAATTATGATGTTAAATTAAGTGAATAATATTAACTCTTTTGTTCAAGTAAGTAAGGATTGTAAATAAAAACAGTTCAGGTTGAAAATTGGACTTTAAAAACAAAAGTTATCAGGTAGCATTTAAACTTGTTTAGATATTTTTCACTGATTCTTATTTCATAAAAATGGTATCTAAAGTTTTGAAACCCTAAATCTAGATACAAGAGTTCAAGTCCTTAATTATGTGAGTATTTATCATCTAAATTTTTAACCTCGCGTAAAATATTTACAATTCTTTCATAAGCAATTATTCTTTATTTTTTAAGTATTTGGAAAAATTAAGCATTTTCTGTAATTATAGGAAGCAAGTAATTAAAAATTAATCCTAAAAATTCATTTGAGACTTTATATTTCATTACAAAAATTTTACCCTCTATATGAAATAGTTCTTGTTCACTAGTAATACACTTTTTCAAATAATATAATAATTGTCAACAATTATAACTTTATTTTATCTATAGTTTTATATTCAATATTACAATTTTTATAAAGAAATTCGATCTTAAAAATTATAATATCAAGCAGCATATTACGAATTTAATTAATATTAATATCAATACTAGTTTATTTAATATTTCATATATATAGAAGGAAATGAAAGCAGTTATTGCAAAAGACCAATATAAGTAGATGTGATATATATTTTGATGATAGTTTCATCTTATTAGATGAGGCTTTACTATATTTTTATTATTAAAATATTTAGAAGTTTTTCAATATTTCCACTTTCGCTGTCCAATTATATATTGTAAGGAAAGGGGAATCTATCTCTTTTCATAAATTAGATATTCTTGGTGTTGTAATCAATAATGGTTTATTTTTACTCCTTCTAATTATATATCCTTAGTAGTGGCTTAAAGAATAAAGTTCTATTAAGAGATTTAATACTATTTATGTAACTTGCGTGGACTGTGTTCTTTCACTGTGATATTAAAACTCCACATTAGGTTTTGAAATCAATTAAAACTATATCTCATCTAAATACTTTACCATCCTTTAAACCTCTTCAATACTTTCCATGACCCATCCCCTTGTCTCTTCGGCTGAACGACCCATATACCTACGTTCCATTAATATCTTTCTGCAACAATTTCACATCCGATCTGTTCATCTGGCAAAATCCTCCATCTTCTAGATTCACATGATATGTGCTCATGCTCCAACCATTCCGCCCTTCTCTTTTACCTTTCTTTTTCATAAAAGTTATTTAATTCTTTATTTTTTTATTCTTACCATTATATTTCAAATAACCTCTTAAACATTACTTTAGTAACTGAGGTAAGACATATTTCTATTTATTTGACCTTCATTTTCTATTTTTATTGACAAATTGCATATATAAATACCCACTCTTTCTTCCTAATTCAAATATAATTTCGCAATCAAATCCTAAAGATAGATAATAACTGATTTGTTTAATGATTAATAATTACTTAATATCACTTTTGATAAATCTCATGGTCTATATAATCTATTTTCCATTCTTCTTTCAAGTTACTATCCATGACTTTTTCAATGTGAACATCTCTCATCTTTGCATCGCAATCATGCATGACAATACTACTTCAGATCTTATTAGATTTCTTTAGTCTAGAACAGTTTATAATCTGAAGCGAATGTGATCTTTTAAGAAGATAATTAGATAATATCATTTTTTGAAAATACATGTAAACTATTTTTGATATCTCCTTTTTGTAATATTAAATATCGACTAACTACTAATAGAGCAAATAAAATATTAAATTTAATCCATCTGCAATTAACTTTAATTAATCCATCAATTTTATTTTATACTATCTGAATTTTTCTCCATCCAACCATCTTTCATTTCTTAGTTATCCCTAAGTTTATCGTAGTTATTCTGAATTCCTTGAAATAATCCTCTTTCAGGGAATGTCTGTCTGCCTATCTTCAGGCAATTATTCAAAAAAAGCAACATCTCTCTTAATAAACTAACATCATCAAATAAATCTTTAGAAGAGCCCAAGAGTAAGTTATTATTGAAACTTCTGAATGAGAGTTGGCTTAGATAAATTATCACGCTGATATAAAATTTGTTGACTTTCAAGCCTTTATAATAATATGTATGCCGGAGGATGCTTGCACCAAAATAGAATATTTATCCAGTTTCTAATTTGAATATGTAATTCTTGATTAATATCCTAATTAATGTTAGCAGGCAGAATTTCAACAAAACCTTGATGAAGTAACTAATTAAAATAGTTTTATTTTTTAAACAATAATATCAAGTATGTAATTAGGTTTAATAGAATGGATATTCAATTACATCATTTTGGATTCAAAGAGAAATTAAAATTAGAGATTTAGGTTTAGTAAGAGTCATCTAATTAATATTCCATAATACCTAAAACTTGGCATGCTATATTAATATAAGTGCATCATCAAGGGTTATCAAACAAAATCGAATTAGGTAGAAGAATACATTCAATTTCTTCATTTGATATCCATTGGCATAATAAAATAAGCACCAATAAGATAGTATTCTATTTGTTATAGAGGGTGAACTTCTTTTAATAAAAATTCACTTTATTCTTATTCAACTTCCAAGTATCAACCAACACAATTACATTTATTTTTTACAATTATATTTTGATATGGTAGAGAATATTTATTGAAGTTTAATTCTGCTTTACAGATGAAGCTTAGTCACTCTGATTTGAAAATTTATAGAAGTTGCCTTAACAAATCGTATTTTAAACTTCATAAAATACATGGGCTTTTATCTAGAACCTAAGTAATTTTATTCGTATATGGAAGGAGGGGTTAATTTATATTTTGAATGCGATAGATATCACAAATTGAATTATAAGACATATAGCAATTAACTAATTTGTAATAACATTCATTAGAACATTTCTAGTATATTATTTTTTTTTCATGACTTTAGTGAATATCCTGGTTATATTCAAAATAATATGTATTATCAGTATCATTGTAAAGCAAACATGCTAAAACCAGAGGCTTCAAATTATTTGTAAAAATTATAGAATTTTTCATTACCTTCAATCATTGCATAACCAATAATTAATCTTTAAATACAGAAAATAAAAAATAAAGTGCATTTAGTGATTCTTAGCAATACAGTTCAATCTTTAAGTGAAAATAGCCCAGTTCAGTAATTACATGTTTAAATAATTGAATTTAATATTTCCTCCAAATAAAAATTCTCATGATGATTTCCTTCTTAATATACTCCCTATTATAATTAAATACTATCTTAAAGTATGAATAACATGGCAACTTTGCTTTTTGCGCTCAATTCTGTATTATGAAAAAGATAATGATGTCTGTTAGAATTGCCTTTCAAGTAAATTTTTAACTGATGTACCTTATAAACTAATATAAGCATCTATAGTAAAAGGTGACTCATCATTTTATTTCTACCAGTAAGATTTACGGATAATTTAACTCCATGTTAATAGTGGAATACTACTTACACGGGCTGGCCAACTAATATAGCAACAGAGAGTTAACCACAAAAAAACTTATTTGATAAATAACTTTTGTGTTGAATTTTTGCTTCTATTGACTAATCATGCTATCATAGCTGATGTATTTAGTGGCTGTGTATGCAATTCAGCAGGTTAATTAATGATTTACTGGTAGTTGTAGTAGACAAGGGTTTAGAAATGGAAAATATAAATCCAGATATTCTTTAGGCAAAAATTAAAAAAAAGTAAGGAAAAATAATAGTTACTCTATTAAGTTGAACAGTTAATACTATAAAGGAAATACACACGAGAAAGTATATAAATAACTGGATTCTATAAGAAAGATCCAATAACACAGTTTTTAAGCAATGAATTTTATGAAAGCAACATGACAATTTGGCAATTATTTTATGTGCATAAAAGCACACAACCTTTATTAAAGACTTATAACATTTGCTTTGTCTTTAGAAAATTTGCAACATAAAAGCCGTAAAAGTAAAAATTGTGGAGAGAGATAACACTCACCGAAAACAAGTTAATTACCTGCTATTTTGAGAGATCACAATTGTCGTCTGACCATCAGCAGATTATGTTCTAATTGTTGAGTTTCGAATAGGCTGTCATAAAAGGTAAACATTCATTTCATCTGCAGATCTCAAATATACATGATCAAACTACTGTTTTTTTTATAAATTTTGAGTTGTGCAATATTGACAGCTATAAGTTCAATAATGTGTAATGTCAGTGGGAAGGAGAAATTTTTGGCTCTGTTGATTTGGAAGTAATACAAGAAATTCCCGCCACTAAATTTGTTATAAATTACTGCTTCTTATTTTAAGATTTTCCTGCTGGAGCAAAAAATAACATCTCCTTAAATAACCAAATGATGAACTTAAACCTGGTCATGTTGCACAATTTCAACTTAATTATTAAATTCAAGTAGCAGTAGCAGTATTATCATGTATTTGCACATAGATACAGTGCAGTTTCTAATGCTGAGCCAAAACAGCGTGCGATTTATGCCAACTAATCACCTGAAATACAGAAAATACTTCTTGTTAGAAACACTTGATACATAAATTTCTATATAAGGTTTTGATAAAGGGACTGTTCATTAATTTGATGCATTCTATAATAGATGTTATGGTGCCTAAGATAAACAATTTATATATAGATGTTGAACATAAATTACTCTTGGAATCGATGTTCAAATTTTTCCTTAACAAGTTAGCTACGGCACATAATTCCTATATCTAATTTTTGAGCAATTGTTATCATATGCACTATGTAATTGATAAGTCTTTTGCACTTTTTGAGTCAGAAAAGTGTATTTACTTCTCACACAACCCTTATCTATATCGGTTTTAAACAGTAAAAAACATTCTCTCATGTTCAGTATCCTATTTAGCCCTGTATATATTTACATCCTAAGCTTCATAAAATAGAATCCAGTAACCAGATAAATTAATATTTATCAATTGAATTCCTTTTTCTAGGTATTTTAAGCATGTAACCCTCTCACCAACTTGAAACTTTAAAAACTTGCATAACCTCACATTAGTTATTAGATACTTGATTAGCTCTATTCTGCACGCATTCTGTAAGTACTGGTAGAGATAGTACAAAATGAGTTGACAAATGAAATGATGACTTGAAGCAAGGATTGTGTGATTGCTCGGCAACATAAATGCTTTGTTTAAGTAATACTATAACGCTATGATTTCTATATATTTTGCTTATGGTTGGATTGAAGCTTCATCAATTTGTGATCCATTCTGTTAGTAGTGTAATAACTAAATTAAATATTGATTCCTTTTAGTGGATCATCTTTACTTTGAGCATTGCAATCATCAATGAGTGCTCACACATTCTATCAGCACTATTTATTTCTCTTTTCTTTTTAATTATGATTTCCATCATACACATCATGTTAATCTGATAATTAAGTTGTACAGTTTAAAACACATATAATGTAATATTTGGCAAAAATGGTGCTTGTTCTTGATATTCCAGTTTTGCATTACTTTTACTTCTACATTATCCGTGTTCATTGATTCATGCCTTTCTAAATTCTGATTCCGCCAGATAGAATATGTTCAGCTGGCATCTTATCATCCTCTTGCTTGTGGCAACTTTATGAAAATCAATGTTACAACTTTTGAGAGAATAGCTTTTAAAAAATAATGGCATGACCCTCTAACTTATAATTGTATATACTGTGTTATTGAAATGCAATTTTTATAATTGAGATTGCATTCAAAAGAAGCACATTAAAAACTAGAAGTAATTCAAGTTGCACATTTAGCCTTACCAAGTATCATACAACTGTATCGGTCTCTAAGATGTCGAATAATAATATTAAGCAGATGCAGTAGTACAAATATTACATTTCCAAAGCAAGAATTAAAAGTTCTACAAATGTTGAGTTCATCAATATATCATGCAGATAGAGCAAGTTGAACCACTATAATGAAACATACAAGAAGTAAATATTTAAAACACATTTTCAAATAAGTTGCTATCAAATGATTGAAGCAATATGAGAGACGATTTTTAAAAAGTGCTATAGTAGCTTGAAACAAATATATATAATAAAGCATAGAAAAGTGAGAATATAACTTGGAAACAGGATGAGTAATCTATCACACAAAATATAGGGAATCACCCTCAAAAAAACAAACAATATAATTTACAATATTAGAAAGAATTGAGGGAAAAAGCCAATACACGTATGTAAAAATTGAAGGCTAGGTTTGCCCTACCTAAGACAAATGTATGCGATATAATATTATTACTTGCTACTCCTACTACAACTCTATCAATGCAAGACATTATTATAGCACAAAATCTATTTTCTTCTTTAACTAGATGTAAGACATTTGATTATACTCTGAGTTTGCATAATTCATCAGTATAGGTTTGTTTTACCAATTCAGATTAAAAGATCAAAAAGACATTTAAAATTAGGAATAATAAATTTTGTTGTGTTCAACTTTTGTCAACTAAGATATTTACCTCAATTTACTTAATTACGAATTAGCAGTGCTATGAATAGTGCTTAAGATATTAGAGATTCCTATTCTAACACTGAGGCAACAATAAGCACTTGCTCTCAAAAGCTTCCTTATACACTTAAAACACTATTGAGTGTATTTAAGTAATTTTGTTGTTAGCAAAGCAGTAAATATTTTATGATACAGCATTTAAATTGTCTAGAGAAGGTAGATGTTTGACTATTAAAATGTAATAGAGCATTTAATAGTAGAACCTTAAATGACTTCCACAATTTTGCTTGAGTAATGAAGATGTATAATTTTGAGTTACATTTCAGAGCAATCTTAAGATTTATCTCATGAAGAAAAATTATTTGGGTTTAAAAATATCCCAATTCTAACACTAATATTTGTTAATAACAACTTCATTATTTTTATAACATAGATGCTTTATTAGCTACGAGTATAAATCACAAAAGCATAATGTGCTTCATTTTACTAAAACTAATTATTTCCAGAAAATGTTCCACATATGCTCTTATTCGATATAGATACTTGTAGTGCAACCGCTGGATACCAATATATTAAAATGTACCGGCTATCTCTAATGAATACCATTTGCTTCCATAATAATAAGAGTATACATTTTTATGACCTTGAAGCATATTGAACTACTAATAATGCAATTGCATAGACTCTTGCGTTTTATAGTTTTTACATAAATTTAGGACATTTTAGAATTTTCATTAAGCAACTCCATTCCTTGCTTTGATTTCAGATATTCTGCCGGAACCTTATTCATGCAGTATTTGGCGATCTTTCCAACAGCGTGTTTCTTTTCAACAGTTTGTGAATCTAGTGTAGATGATGCAACAATTAAGTGTATCGTTTTACTTCAACAGCTATGTGACGAATGCATATGAGACTCTGTATCCTTCTTCCATAATGCAAGATTGAAATATACCTAATTTGAAACAAAGATGAACTATGCTTGCAGTCATTATGCAGTGCCTAAATTATTCATTTGGGCTACAACTAAGACTTCTTTTAATATTTTTTTTGTTAAAATGCAATGGAGATAATTCAATAAAGCATGTTAATTATTGGAATCATTTTTAGTTTATGTTCAATACATGATGATATATTAAGTTCATTTATTGCTATGGGAATTGAATTAGAATTTTAAGACACTACTTGTTCAACTGATTTATTCTTATGGTTTGCATTTAATAATGCTAATAAACTGTNCACAAAATCTATTTTCTTCTTTAACTAGATGTAAGACATTTGATTATACTCTGAGTTTGCATAATTCATCAGTATAGGTTTGTTTTACCAATTCAGATTAAAAGATCAAAAAGACATTTAAAATTAGGAATAATAAATTTTGTTGTGTTCAACTTTTGTCAACTAAGATATTTACCTCAATTTACTTAATTACGAATTAGCAGTGCTATGAATAGTGCTTAAGATATTAGAGATTCCTATTCTAACACTGAGGCAACAATAAGCACTTGCTCTCAAAAGCTTCCTTATACACTTAAAACACTATTGAGTGTATTTAAGTAATTTTGTTGTTAGCAAAGCAGTAAATATTTTATGATACAGCATTTAAATTGTCTAGAGAAGGTAGATGTTTGACTATTAAAATGTAATAGAGCATTTAATAGTAGAACCTTAAATGACTTCCACAATTTTGCTTGAGTAATGAAGATGTATAATTTTGAGTTACATTTCAGAGCAATCTTAAGATTTATCTCATGAAGAAAAATTATTTGGGTTTAAAAATATCCCAATTCTAACACTAATATTTGTTAATAACAACTTCATTATTTTTATAACATAGATGCTTTATTAGCTACGAGTATAAATCACAAAAGCATAATGTGCTTCATTTTACTAAAACTAATTATTTCCAGAAAATGTTCCACATATGCTCTTATTCGATATAGATACTTGTAGTGCAACCGCTGGATACCAATATATTAAAATGTACCGGCTATCTCTAATGAATACCATTTGCTTCCATAATAATAAGAGTATACATTTTTATGACCTTGAAGCATATTGAACTACTAATAATGCAATTGCATAGACTCTTGCGTTTTATAGTTTTTACATAAATTTAGGACATTTTAGAATTTTCATTAAGCAACTCCATTCCTTGCTTTGATTTCAGATATTCTGCCGGAACCTTATTCATGCAGTATTTGGCGATCTTTCCAACAGCGTGTTTCTTTTCAACAGTTTGTGAATCTAGTGTAGATGATGCAACAATTAAGTGTATCGTTTTACTTCAACAGCTATGTGACGAATGCATATGAGACTCTGTATCCTTCTTCCATAATGCAAGATTGAAATATACCTAATTTGAAACAAAGATGAACTATGCTTGCAGTCATTATGCAGTGCCTAAATTATTCATTTGGGCTACAACTAAGACTTCTTTTAATATTTTTTTTGTTAAAATGCAATGGAGATAATTCAATAAAGCATGTTAATTATTGGAATCATTTTTAGTTTATGTTCAATACATGATGATATATTAAGTTCATTTATTGCTATGGGAATTGAATTAGAATTTTAAGACACTACTTGTTCAACTGATTTATTCTTATGGTTTGCATTTAATAATGCTAATAAACTGTCTAGATAATGACAATAAGATATAAGTATTTATTATCTTAATAACCAAAACTCTTTATAGCTTTTTCAGTACTATTTTCTTTACAAGAAGAATTTTATTATTACAGGTGTGGGGAGCGAGTAAGCTAACATCATTTTTTTTTGTTGGGGTAAGGATTGCAGTTTTTAAAAGTGATAGTGTTAATTTCTGCAGATACAGTGTGCACAATTATAATAATCATGCACATAATAACCCTAAGGGTTTGAGTTCTGCAATCAAGACTAGAGATGTTTATTAGAACACAGTTAAAATACTGAAGTGCATTCATTACAAGAGCTTTAATTCAAAGCAATTCAGATATGAATCACAAGTAAGTGCTGATAGCAGATAAGTGAATATAGAATAACAAGAAATAAACTTGTGGGGCAGGAGTGTTAAAATATTTCTGTGCGATTGAAGAGTTTTATGCATAAATGGCCGATCATCCTTTCGTCAAAGTATAGTCTTCGCATACCTGTGTGTTACATGATTTGGTTTTTGGTCTCCACAATTCTTTTTAATTATTCGGCAAGATCTTTTAGTACTTTATAGAACCTAGTGCTACAATTGTCATCTGTCATATTTCTAATAACAACCCATCCTATCCTTTTAGTTTTTTTGGTGATGAATATTTTCCATATCTAATGTATCAACACAGAACGTCCACTATTTCATTGCAGTCATTTACTAGTCCTTATGTATGATCAAAATTATCGTCTTCCAATTCGTTAAATTCAAGATCCTTAATGATCTGTCTTTTAATTCTGGTCATCGGGGTTACTTTCTGTATCATATAGCCGGCTTCGTCCTGGGCTAAGGGTAACTTCACATTTATAAATAGCTTTAGATATTTCCCCAATCAGTGCTGTTCCACAAACCAATCATGCTAAACAGCTGATTCATATTTCACATTGACACAGTTAAATTAATTAGCTATTCGATATATTATCCCTAAAACTATTTTCATCGCAAACGCATTTTTACTAGTGAGTAGACATACTATTGTTAGAAATCAGGATATCATAAAAAAAATAGTTATATTTTTATATTCAACAAATCTTGCAGATCCCCTAATTCTGGGTTACCATTTGATAAGCTCTTAAATTTACCTGCAGTAAAAGCATGTAGGAGAAATGTTGAAACAAAAATATATGGTTATCAAAGGAAGCATAAATTTTTATAATTATTTCGATCTTCTTTCAATAAAAGTAGAGTAATTGCTAATTTCAGTAACTGGTTCATGTGGCACAAAGATCGGGTGAACAGGAAGTATACAAACAGAAAAGCTTTATTTCTAATTGATATCATGCAAGTTGTGTAAACTATAAGACATGAGTATATTCAACATCTTCTCAAATGATTGACCCCAATATCTCTGGTCAATCTAATGCATTAACAAGATTTAACATTAATGAAAACATTATGTAGAGCTGCCTCAATCCCACATTAATAGAAGACTGCCTATGCATAACACATTGATTCCAGCGCTTTTTTATAAGCAAGAAATAAAAGCTTATGTTATGCATTAAAGTAATCTTCATCTAACAACTATGGGCAACTCAGCCACCATCTAAATATAAACATTAAATATCATAATTAGGACATGATACAAGGTTGAAATCTTCATTATCAAAATGATTTCAAGAGACGCTATAAGTTCAAAAATTTAAGCATAAACCTAAGATATTTATATGCCATTAACATAGAAGAAGTATAACAATTATTACAATTGCTGAAGTTGTGTGTACAGTGTATTTACATTAATCACAGCAACTCTAATTTCTTTCATATTTTGCAAAAGAAGCTAGATTGGGATCAGCTGTTTTGTGCGTAACATTAGAATCGCTAGATAAAAAAAAGTTTAGCAAATGAGGTATGTATCATATATAGGACTCATCTTCTTACTCTGATTGTCTGATCAATAATTATGTTAATTTTTCACCTAAAAATAGCATAAGGGGCAATATTGGTTAGTGAAGAGATTGATCAAGACAATCACAGGCTGGAGCATGGATGCTAAATTTTCCTAGCCATTACGGTCGGAGCATGGATAAATTTTCCTAGCCATTATGGCTGGAGCATGGATAAATTTTCCAAGGAGCATGGATAAATTTCCCTAGCCAGTATGGCCGGAGCATGGATTAAATTTTCCGAGCTAGTACGGCCGGAGCTGGGTGACTTTCCTCAGCCCCGACGGCCGGAATAAGAATCTCTATGCCTCAACTTGAGGACATTATTTAAACAAAGAGGAAGTTTCATTTTAGAGAACCAAATTGAATTATAAAAACCCTGAAAATTTATTATTATTAATAATCATATAATACAATATCATATTTCAGAATCAACTCTCTCTATCAAGCGATCAAAAAACAAAAATATGTAGAATTAGTGAAGAAATAAATACTTTGTGATGCAAGTTAAAATTCTAATTTACTTGGATCAAAGAATTTAATCAAGGCCTTTTTAAATTAGATATAAGAAATATTGGTCAACTATTTAGGTTCCAATTTGAATGTGTGAATTGAAATTTTCCAATTATTCAATAATTCAATTTCGATTTAATATAGGGACACTAAAATATAATAAGTAAAACTAACCTCTTCAAAATTGATTTCTATAAGTTTTTTCATTCATTTATTCCGGGGTGGTACCTACATATTTTTCAAATTCAGAAATCCAAGGTGGTTCTAGAATTATTTAAGTATATTATAAGCATCTTCTACCTAAATAGTTTTTCATTCACCAATTTCAGTGCGGTACCTGCATAGTTTTTCATTCACAAAGTACCTGCATGGTTTTTTCATTCCTGCATCCCGAACATAGGGTTTTCTGAGGCCCCTACGACGGGAATACGAATGTCTATCGGCTTATAGGATGTTAAAACAGGATAAAAATCGTATCTTCAGATAATCGTTATAATGATGATTTAGAACCGTTCTACAACTTAAAATAAAAAAACTGTATTAATGAAAAAAATTTATTTGTCCCAATCAATATTCTAGCGCTAACTCCAGCAGATCTGTTTAAGAAAGTATAAGTGAAGTTAAGATTTTCTCAAAAGATTTATTTCCTACTTCTCCAACCTATTTCATTTTTTCTAGTATTGAGTTGCTCGATCAAGTTTAAATCTCTTAATAAATTGCAGGACTTTATAGCATGGTACATAAAGATTGGATATATTAAGTGTTAATATTAATAATTCGAATCAGTATAACAGTCTAAGTAGCTCTTTATGTATTTTCTTTAGCTAAAATCTTACTTTCGTGCTACTTGAATATTGATTAACTTTCAGCAATAATTTCATAAATAAAATTTTCATTTTTTGGAACAAAACCTTTTGAATGATTTATGAAACAGCCACCAATATTTCGTAATTTAGAATAATTATAATTTATATGAAATCAAAATCATTATGTCAAGAAAAAATAAATTAATTATATTAATGAAATGGAATTGTTTTTTTCAGAATTCTTTTTATCAATAATATGACTTTTCTAAAATAATTTTAAGTTATTTGAGAAAAAATATTTCTTTATCATTAATACTTTATGAGAGGAATAGTTCTAATAACACTATTTACACTGATTTTGAATTTTCGAATGCCACAATATGACACTGGAAATATAGTGATTGTTACTTCATACACTGGCCATATTTTGGAAGCACAATCAGCAGTCCCAAGATAAATAGTGCACGATATACAATTCTCCATAGTATTTGAGATTGCTCCTTAAATTTTTATTCAATCATCGTTACTTGATTGGTCTATAGGAACACCAAATGGATATATTGAAAGAGCGAGTTTTATCACTACGAAGGGTAATTATTAATAAAAATTTCAAAAGGTTTTAAAATTCATGGAATAGCTGTAACTCCATCACCTGTTTATTCCTTATATGTTTATTGGCTGGCTGTTAATGATGATAGAATTTAAGTTATAACATTCGACACATGGGATGTCAAAGAATTAAAAACTGGAACAGGCTAAAGGGAAGTTCCATTCGAATTAGTGCATACACTAAAAGATGCAACCCAGGGTATAATCTCAGTAACTGGCATTAAACATTTAGCATATAATCCAATAGTTGAACTCAGCGTAAAATATATTTATTTTTGACTTTTAGATTGATATAATAACTTCTGAATCTGTTAAAGTTTCTGCAAAATCTTATTCACTATCATAATTAGAATATCTAAGATTCAATATTCTTCTAGGTACTGATCAATCATTATGGACAACCTCTAAGTTGTCTTTAATTAATGGTCCAACCCATCCATTTGTTTCAAGATCACCCTCAGCATATCATCTCTATATGAAATTTGACCTTCCAAATCTGTATTACAACTATGAATAAATTCCTCTTGTAGCATTTAGAGGTTATGATTGTGACAATAGAGTCAATCTTAGGTTACTTTATAAGGATGTCGCAATAAATACTTAACTTTAATTTACACTTGCAACATGTAAAAAATTAAATTACACCCTAGGGTCGGATAGTGTGGTCTATAGTGTTTTCTATTAGGCAGGTATTTATTTATTTGATTCCAATCATAAAATTTTTGATGAAAATTGTGCAGAGCTCTTCTCTGAATGTAATTTCTAAGGTTTCTCTTTGAAAGTTTGTAACAAAATATCTAATTTACTGAATAAAGGTTGGTCGCAACTTGTAAAGTCTGTAACTGTCCCAAAATAAAAAAAACTACTTCTTTTTCAATATACAAATTTTGAAGGTGAGCAAAGTGCTATAATTTAAAATCAGAAATGTATGGAAGCTAATGTGTAATCAGTTAACTTTAATCCTACCGTGTCCTTCATAAAAATCCTTTTTTTGAATTCTAATGGTGGCGTAGGTGTTGCATTCTACAGTGAATGTTATTATCAAGGAGCATCATTTTCAATAATCAAAGGACAACAAGCAAAATTATCAAGTAAAATTCCTTTTGAAATTAAATCTATTGATATCCCTGCTAATGTTATTGTAAAATTAAAGGACGCTTATTTTTTTGGAGCAGAAGTAAAAGAATTTAGTTCTTCTTAAAATTGCATCAACACTTACAAGGTACAAATTAGTTTAATTTAATAAGTTTCCTAAATATATATATCCAAATTGAAATTAAAAATTAAATTTAATAGTAAATACCAATATAATAATATAATGAAGATCTAGGTGGATTCTTCCTATAAATATAAAATTAAAAAAATTTCTGTTGATAAAAGTAGTAACACACAAATTTAGGTCCTCAAAAATTAATTATTGAGACATGTTTTTCTTCACTTTTACGCTCCTCTTAACCTTCAAGTTATGAGTATACTTAACAGCGGTTTTAAGTCGAATTCATTTAAGTATCAAAATCAAATTTTCTTCATAGAGTAATTGTTTTAATAATAGAGAAGAGAATTCGTTTTTCATTTTTATGAATTATTTACAAATTGAATATGTATTGGGATCAAATTGTAAAAAAACTCTAAAGAAATTTAATTCACATGTAAATGCTTATCAAAAATCAAACAATCGCACCCAAAATTAAATCAAAAATATCAGAGGAGTTCATTATCCACGATAGGTTTAATAATTGGAAATTTCATCACACTCATTCATTTCTATTAACTCAAGTTATTAAAACTTAAATAAAATAAATTTGGCCAATCAAGTAGTGAAATGTTTTTAAAATGACTTCCCAACTATTGTTTTTCAATTTCATATAATAAGATAATGAGTGGTAATTTGATTTAAAGCATTGCAAACGATAATTTAAATAAAATACACTTTATTGAAATGGACAATAAATAACTATTTGTGCAAATAAACAATAAGCAGAGGAAAGTATAATAAGCAGGACTTTTATCTAAAGTATAAGTGTTGAAAGGAAAAACTTCAAGACTTTGATTTAATATTTAATATTTGAACACAATTAAACAATAGCTTCAGGAGGATGAATTAAAGTGAATGGCAATGAAATATTCTACCTTGTTTAAAGTCTTGATTCTATTAATGCTGCATATATGGTGGAGGATTAGAAATACAAGATCAAATGATTAAATTTGAGTAGATTTTGGTCAATTATTCAAATAAGAAGGCTCAATTATTTGGAAACAATTCTTCCAAACTTTCATCCTCATTATCAATAACTATAAAAAAAATTTACGTTCTACCTAGAATCACAATAATGGAGCAAGAATAATCAATGACAGAGTAGATTTTAATAAAACCATATCAAGTATTTGCTAATGAATTGTCAGATTCATTTTATGTACCTTATGTGTAGAAGATAATGAATTACATATACTTTGATTGGAATAAAGGAAAATGTTACTTACAATCTGTATTTTAGAATTGTTACATTTTATAAACTGAATTCCATCTAATAAGATTAGACAGTACCTACCCTGACATAGTGGAAGATTATACTTAATTTAAATTACTCCCAGAATACAAAATTGTGTGGATCAATTTATGGAAAGGGAGGAAATGAATTCATTTAAAACTTTACCAACATCAAGAGTTTGTAGGTTATAATTTTGCAATTATAAGTAAATTAAATGTATTTTGGCGTTATTGAACGTATGATCAAAGTTTGTTTTTTTATTTAAACTCTTTTTGATTTATAAAATCTAGCCAAAGTCTATTAGAAGAACTATTTTTTCATTCATTTTAATTTACATCATTATATATTATAAATTACTTGCATATAAATTTCATATTTATAACTCAAATGATTTTTGGATTTAAAATATAGACATATTTATTCCTCCGAACAATAGAAAAATTACAAAAAAAATTTAGATTTTTTGTTCAAAATCATTCATTAACTATTACATTTGTAAACTTTGAAAGTTTTCAGAGAGTTAAATCTTAAATTATGTAATTAATTACATTAAAGTATTATATAATATAAAATGCTAGCATATTCTTACTTAAACTCAGAGTTGATCAAAGATTTTTTAGAAGGCAATGATGGTGATTTTATGGTGGGTTATTCATGTCAATTTAGAAAATTTAAAAATTTGCTAATAAAAACTACATAAAGAAAATAAGTAAATAACAAAATAAGTAATTAATATTTAAAAAATTAAATTTTTTTTAAATTTATAAGGTCAGAAAATAATTTGTGGTGATTTTCTTCTTAAATTGTAATTTTTAAAGTTATTATCATAAACTTCTTTTAGAATAAGTATATTTTACATTCCTTGATATTTTATAATTGACATGCAAATTTAAGCAGAGTTCATTATGGCGATACTAAAAAAAGAAAATTCAATATTTATTTATTTAATACGGAAAATATGACATCCTGGCATGATACAAACATAAGATGGTTTGTGCTAGTGCTTATTGGCATTTACCCACTTGTAGTATTCCTCGTAGGTGAATTTCCAGCATTGCTAGGAGAATAGATAAAATAACACTTTCAAATCACTTAAAAGGAAGTCAATTATCTATTATCAATAAGAGCATTTCCAAATATGATAATGTCATTAATTGGCGGTTTGATTATTGACACTTTTGGAGTCGGACGCTCATACACCTTATTTGGAGCAGTTATAATTTTTGGTTAATGTAAAAATTTATATTAAAGGAAAGTCTTATGCTTTATTTCAGTAATTAGTGATAATTTTGCAATTATGGTAGTTGGCCGATTAGTATTTGGGTTGTTTGATGATAGCGGATTTGTGGCTGAAAGTTACTATATCAATAAGTGGTTCAAAGGGAAGGAGAATTCTCTAGCTTTTGGGTACTATTTTAATTTATTAAAGCATCGACACAGGTCTTTGTAGAATAGGATCAATAACTGGTGCAATTATTTATCCATATATATACATGTCCTAAGATAGCGACTTATCTAAATGCTTGTTAATGTGTCTTTACATCTCTATATTGAGTTTTGTTTTAATAATTATTTTAACTCGAATTGACAAGTNCTCTTTTTGATTTATAAAATCTAGCCAAAGTCTATTAGAAGAACTATTTTTTCATTCATTTTAATTTACATCATTATATATTATAAATTACTTGCATATAAATTTCATATTTATAACTCAAATGATTTTTGGATTTAAAATATAGACATATTTATTCCTCCGAACAATAGAAAAATTACAAAAAAAATTTAGATTTTTTGTTCAAAATCATTCATTAACTATTACATTTGTAAACTTTGAAAGTTTTCAGAGAGTTAAATCTTAAATTATGTAATTAATTACATTAAAGTATTATATAATATAAAATGCTAGCATATTCTTACTTAAACTCAGAGTTGATCAAAGATTTTTTAGAAGGCAATGATGGTGATTTTATGGTGGGTTATTCATGTCAATTTAGAAAATTTAAAAATTTGCTAATAAAAACTACATAAAGAAAATAAGTAAATAACAAAATAAGTAATTAATATTTAAAAAATTAAATTTTTTTTAAATTTATAAGGTCAGAAAATAATTTGTGGTGATTTTCTTCTTAAATTGTAATTTTTAAAGTTATTATCATAAACTTCTTTTAGAATAAGTATATTTTACATTCCTTGATATTTTATAATTGACATGCAAATTTAAGCAGAGTTCATTATGGCGATACTAAAAAAAGAAAATTCAATATTTATTTATTTAATACGGAAAATATGACATCCTGGCATGATACAAACATAAGATGGTTTGTGCTAGTGCTTATTGGCATTTACCCACTTGTAGTATTCCTCGTAGGTGAATTTCCAGCATTGCTAGGAGAATAGATAAAATAACACTTTCAAATCACTTAAAAGGAAGTCAATTATCTATTATCAATAAGAGCATTTCCAAATATGATAATGTCATTAATTGGCGGTTTGATTATTGACACTTTTGGAGTCGGACGCTCATACACCTTATTTGGAGCAGTTATAATTTTTGGTTAATGTAAAAATTTATATTAAAGGAAAGTCTTATGCTTTATTTCAGTAATTAGTGATAATTTTGCAATTATGGTAGTTGGCCGATTAGTATTTGGGTTGTTTGATGATAGCGGATTTGTGGCTGAAAGTTACTATATCAATAAGTGGTTCAAAGGGAAGGAGAATTCTCTAGCTTTTGGGTACTATTTTAATTTATTAAAGCATCGACACAGGTCTTTGTAGAATAGGATCAATAACTGGTGCAATTATTTATCCATATATATACATGTCCTAAGATAGCGACTTATCTAAATGCTTGTTAATGTGTCTTTACATCTCTATATTGAGTTTTGTTTTAATAATTATTTTAACTCGAATTGACAAGTGCAGCGATTAAAGAGATAAAATAACAGATTAAAAGTTGGAAAGTGTTGATCTTAGATAAATTAAGAACTTCAGTTTAGAGTTTTATGTAGCCTTAATCAGTTGCGCCACAACTTATTCCATTTTCTTTATATTTGGTTATAATTGTGTTGAAATGTTTAAACTGTTGTAAGTATAATGTGATTACCTAGATATAAATTGGATTAAAGCACTGCAAATCTTCTATTTAGTATACCTCATTACATTTCAGCAGTGTTAACTGTCTTTGTAGGCCATTATGTAGATAGAAAAGGTAGAAATATCGAAATCTTGTTATTGGGTGGTTTTTGTTAAGTGCTTGCTGCTGCTTTATTCTATTTAATGCCAGAGTGTGATACTTATTGTGTAGCTTTGCCTGTAATAGGGAGTATTTTAATTGGTATTTTTTTTGGCACTTACTATGCTGTTATGTGGCCATATATTCCAAAAATTGTACCCTCAAACTTGGTTGGAACAGGATTTGGATTGACATATGCTTGTATTAACATAGGTATTCCTCTAAAACTATGATAGAAATTACAATATTTTCAATAATTATTTCTCATATTTTAGAAATAGAGAATTATGAAAATTATGCAAAAATGAATACCCTGTTATTATTTTTATCCTTTGTCGGCTTTCTCCCTCTATTGTATCTATATAAATTTCATCGTACTAAATACCATTAAGGTAATGTCACTAAAGGAAATGAAAAAGAATCAGAATCTTAGATTGAATTGATTGATAGAACAAAATCACTTTGAAGTAAAATTGATCTCAATTAATGTGTATATAAATTATTATTAAATATTCTGTCCAAATGAGCAAATATTTATATTCTATCCAATCAAATATCTTTTCTTCATAATATATGGCTAAATGGAGCTCTTACTTTCTGGGATGCTTAAGTTGATGCAAGTGCATCGGTTCATCGTGTTAATAAGGGCATTTAATGGAAAATTAATGTTGAAATATTTTTCAAAGAAATGGAGTTTTTTTTAATTAAAACATATCATAAATATCCCATAAAAATTCCCAAAATCGATTTGAATATTACAAACTCCAATAGAAAGAAAACATATAGTGATGAAATTCATGAAAAATTATGTTATTTTTATGAAATTATGAAATGGAGTCTTTGATTTAGAGTCATTATTATAAAAAACTTGAAGTCACTCGTTGTAAAGATTGAAATTATTATCTTAACAGCATAATTAAAGAAAGAAATTAAAATAAAAATTGAAGAAACTAACTTTCGAATAGCAATTCAAAAAGATATGAAAAAATAATGAACAATTAACTGCATAATTGTAATAATAATTCATATTTCAATATTTTATTTAAACAATACAAAAAAAGCCAAAATAAAAATTAATCATAAATTATATTTTATATCTTATTTTTTTAATTTTCTATTCAATTTTATTCACCTATTAATTTAACGTGAGTAATACATATCAAATTTTTAGTTTCATTTACTGTATATTTAAAGCCTCATTTGTAATCATAATGTTAATAAATTTTTTCAATCTATTACTAGGAATCTCGACCTTTATCACTAACTCATTAAATTCGTTAAAAAGCCACCAGAGGAGCGTACTTCAACCATTAAATTTCTATAATTAACTAAAAAAAGAAAATATTAATTATTAAGTTTAAAAGTTGAATTCTAATATAATAAGGTAAGTATGGTTCGCTTTCAAAAGCAAAATTTAAAAATTTTTTATCAAAAAATTAAGATTAATCAATGATTCTTTTCTCAAAAAGATACAATTGCTTTCTAAGAGAGGAAGATGTGTATGAATTCATTTTTGAATGGATGAGTTGCTATAAAAAATATAGCATGTTTGTCAGATCCTAACACATTTTTTTCCTAATCATTCTTTTCAAATGATAATAATTTTTGATATGTATAATATTAATTACATAAAATTGATAAATTTGAGAATTTGGAAAATATACGTGGAGAAATTTAGATATTTAAATTCTTGATAAAGAAGTTAAAGAATTATTATATAAATTGAATCGATGTTGAATTAATTTCAAATTGAATATTAAGAGTTGCATGTTACAAACGAGAGTATATATACTTTGGCAGTGAATAATAATCTATAATTACTTGCCTTTGGTGGAAAAACAGAGACGATTTAAATTTTTGATCTTACTAATGAGTCAATACATTAAATTTTAGAAAAAACCCACAAATTACCAGTGCTTTGTTTGATTTTTTCAAAAAACAATAGATTATTTTAGTTTGGATTTGATCATTTTTTTGTAATATACTCCTACGCTAATAAGAAATTTGTCGAACCAGAGATAATAAAAACTCCAAATATCATGCATAGATTCGCAATTTTAACTAATAATGACGAGAGTGTTATTTCTATTGGAGATACAAATGTGATTAGCATCTATTAGATTTCTAGTAGATAATTATAATCAGTTATCCTTCCTGATTATAACAAATTAACATGCATTACTACAAATCTTGAAAAAAAAATAGCAATTGTCTCAGGGATTCGATCACTTTTCTTCTTAAACATAAACTCATAGAGAATTATTTTCAAAAACTAAATCAGTTCCTCTTTTTATGTAAAGCTGTCAAATAATAATTATTTATTTGCTGAGGGTCATAGAAATAATATCAATATTACATCATTGAGAAATAAAAAATTGATAAGAAAACAATCTGGGAACTAGAATTTTTGTGCATTAATTATAAGATTCACAAATGATGATAAATTTCTTTTAGCAGGAAGCATGGACTATTCAATTACAATATATAACGTCATTTAAGGAGGATTTAATACTTATGAGAATCATGAAAGCTATATTTTCAGCCTAGAATTTTAGGATGAAGAAGAAAAGGTGTTTTATACTGGTTCGAAAGATTTTCGTATTGGAAAATGGGTGAAGAAGGACAATTGATAATATTTGTTATTAAAATAGTAAAAATTATTCTATCCGAAATATTGATCTAGGCAGTTTAATCTTCAAAAGAGAGTGATTACCTATTTTCAAGTTTTTGAAACTAAACTTTATTTCAAAAGATTAATAGTGTTGAATTTGTATTCTTAATTCAATTTTATTTATTGATAACCAATAAAAATTGTAATTTTATACAATCTTACTTCATAAAACATTTCTCTTGATTTAATCTAAGTTTTTATTAAAATGTATTTTTACGCTTACATTATTATTTTTCTCAGTAAAATTATAAATTCATTGAATTGATTTGAAAGTGTTTTCCTTAAGTTATATAAATAATGATTAACATCCTTATTAATCATCTTTATAGATTTTGAAATGAACAAAACTTGAATTAAAAACATTTCTTTAGTAGTTATAATCACAATGAGCAATCCAAAATAAAATGGTGATCATTTTATCTAAATCAGACAAAAAAAAAGAGAACATTTTATTTCAAGTAAGAACTCTTGATATCTTTAGAATTAATTACATCTTTTCTCTTATTTTGTCGAGTTAATGGGTAAATGATAATCAAATTGTATTTGAACCTTTCGAGTTGAATTACTATCCGTTTCAATGAAAAATAAATAACATACTTATTCATAGATCAAAATATTTTTAACTGTAATCAAAAAAAACAAAATCCATTTTATTGAGTGGGCATAAGAATTATCTAAAAGTAACGTTTTCTGCATCTAACTGGAATTATTATAAATATCTAATTGTTGAAGAATATTTCTCCAGGTACTACATTTATTTAAGTAAAACTTTATATTATATTTAAATATTATTTAATGATGAATTCATATTTAATGTGTACATTTGAAGGTCATGAAAATGAATAAATAATCGGGTTTTGTGTAAATGAAAGTTGTACTTAAATTCCATAATTTTGTTTGCAATGTTTAAAAGAGAGACACAAAAGTCATGTCGATGATTGCAAAAATTTCCAATAATATCAGGAGATTGCTATAAAGTCATTAAAACAATAACAACAAGAACTAGATGAATTAGAAAAAGTTTATAATTAAATTAATAAAGCATATAAATAATATAGCTAAATATTAGTGAATGAAATCTCTAAAATAACAAAATTAATAGAGATGTTCGCTCAAAGATAATATTATGATATCAAGTCTCTAATATCTACCCAAAATTACTCATAAAAAAGTTTCATACTTAAAACTTAATGTATGTGTTAAAAATATTTTTAGAGAACTTTTTATCATTTATTTAAACTATTGAAAACGCTATTAAAGGAGTGAAAAAGCCAAATCTCAGTCAAGAATTTGTATAATAACCCATAAAATACGAGAATGATAAAGTATAAGCTTAAGACTTATTTAAATAAGGTTAAAATAGTTTTCATTAATTAGGCATGAAACTATGGGAGTAATAAGCGTTTTCTGAAGCGTTAAATTTTTTCAACGAGTCAATCAAATATGATGCATCCAATGATGATGTTTATAGATGGATAGGTTGAAAATTATTGTTAATTAATCAGGTCGCACATTAATCAAATTAGGAAGAGTAAATGAAGCACTAAATGTATGCGATATTGCAATTTCAATTAATCCTTAAAATGATTTAGCATATACTACAAAGGGTATTATTAATCAAAAATATAGCTTCTGCGCTATTCGAATAAAGGCGCTATGATGATGTCATAATTTGGTGTGATAAAGGTCTTAAAATAAACCCATAAAATGATGCTGCATTTGTAAACAAAGGTTTGTTCAACATTATTTATATTTTATTTTTAGGACTTGCATTAGGGCGTTTATACAGATATCAAGAGGAACTAATGTGCTATGATAAATCAATAGAGATAAATAGAAAGAATGAAACAGCTTACATAAACAAAGGTTATTTAGATTTAAATCAATAGGTTGTGCCTTAAATCGTTAAAAATAATATTAAGAAGCAATATAGTGTAGTGATGAGCTTCTTAGGATAAATTCATAGCTTCATCAAGCTTATTCCATAAAAGGTATATTTCAATTGTATAAGGGATTGCATTATATGAATTATCATAATATAAGGAAGCCGTTAAATAATTTGACAAAGCATATTAGATTTCAAAATTGGTTGAGTATCTAGTGCTTAAAGGTAAATATTAATTTAAAATTTAGCTGACTCATTATTTTATTCAGGTTAAAGGAGATAATCTAAATAATTGTATATCGAAGCTAAGAATAAAGGGTATCAAGACATAGAATATCTCGAGAGGAAAATAAGTGAAATTTGAACTTATGTTTAGTATTTTAATTTAGATCATATTTTAATTGTAAGAAAGCAATTCTTCAATAAGTATAATTTTATTACAACAATCACCCTTGAAAATTTATTAAATTTTTTTTAATTTGAAAAAATCAGGGATGCTCAAATATAAATTGGTGTTTAATTCTCTCTATGATTATATCAATAGCTATGAAATGATTTGAGCAAATTATTTTAATGAACATAAGACTGTGTTAGGTAAGTTATCAAGAAATAAAATATGGATAAGTATCAACCATAATATAGCACACTATGATTGCATATCTAGCATATATTTTGAAATGTTTTCTTTTTCCTTAATCACGAATAATTTATAATTTAAAAAGAATCCCTAGTTAAACCTGAAATCCTCTAAAGTATTTATAAGACAAATTTCGATAGGATATAATTGAGAAGTGGAGCGTAAATCATAAATTTTGGTTAATATAATTCATTATTTTATAATTATTTTCAATTTTTCTCTTATTCTTATTATTATTATTATTATTCTTCTTATCCTTATGCTTCTTCTTTCTGACATTGACATTTGACTTTACAATTTTCTAATCCGCAATCACAAAAGAACTCATTTTCAATTCCTTTAACTTTGAGGTTGTGTCCAACGTGGCACTTTTTTGCACATTAAACACAAACTCCCAGGTATTTACCTTCCATATCCTCACCTTTTTCTATGCCATTTTTGATGTAGCCTTCAACATCCNTATTCGAATAAAGGCGCTATGATGATGTCATAATTTGGTGTGATAAAGGTCTTAAAATAAACCCATAAAATGATGCTGCATTTGTAAACAAAGGTTTGTTCAACATTATTTATATTTTATTTTTAGGACTTGCATTAGGGCGTTTATACAGATATCAAGAGGAACTAATGTGCTATGATAAATCAATAGAGATAAATAGAAAGAATGAAACAGCTTACATAAACAAAGGTTATTTAGATTTAAATCAATAGGTTGTGCCTTAAATCGTTAAAAATAATATTAAGAAGCAATATAGTGTAGTGATGAGCTTCTTAGGATAAATTCATAGCTTCATCAAGCTTATTCCATAAAAGGTATATTTCAATTGTATAAGGGATTGCATTATATGAATTATCATAATATAAGGAAGCCGTTAAATAATTTGACAAAGCATATTAGATTTCAAAATTGGTTGAGTATCTAGTGCTTAAAGGTAAATATTAATTTAAAATTTAGCTGACTCATTATTTTATTCAGGTTAAAGGAGATAATCTAAATAATTGTATATCGAAGCTAAGAATAAAGGGTATCAAGACATAGAATATCTCGAGAGGAAAATAAGTGAAATTTGAACTTATGTTTAGTATTTTAATTTAGATCATATTTTAATTGTAAGAAAGCAATTCTTCAATAAGTATAATTTTATTACAACAATCACCCTTGAAAATTTATTAAATTTTTTTTAATTTGAAAAAATCAGGGATGCTCAAATATAAATTGGTGTTTAATTCTCTCTATGATTATATCAATAGCTATGAAATGATTTGAGCAAATTATTTTAATGAACATAAGACTGTGTTAGGTAAGTTATCAAGAAATAAAATATGGATAAGTATCAACCATAATATAGCACACTATGATTGCATATCTAGCATATATTTTGAAATGTTTTCTTTTTCCTTAATCACGAATAATTTATAATTTAAAAAGAATCCCTAGTTAAACCTGAAATCCTCTAAAGTATTTATAAGACAAATTTCGATAGGATATAATTGAGAAGTGGAGCGTAAATCATAAATTTTGGTTAATATAATTCATTATTTTATAATTATTTTCAATTTTTCTCTTATTCTTATTATTATTATTATTATTCTTCTTATCCTTATGCTTCTTCTTTCTGACATTGACATTTGACTTTACAATTTTCTAATCCGCAATCACAAAAGAACTCATTTTCAATTCCTTTAACTTTGAGGTTGTGTCCAACGTGGCACTTTTTTGCACATTAAACACAAACTCCCAGGTATTTACCTTCCATATCCTCACCTTTTTCTATGCCATTTTTGATGTAGCCTTCAACATCCAAACAATCACAAGTGTAAACAAATTACCTAATATAATCTGTTCCATGTTGAACTCTTGTACAATAATCCTTATCAGGATTTTCATAATTAGCCTCCTTATAATTTTTTAGAAAGGACTAAACTATCTCAAGTGCTTCTGAAATTTCTCCTTCTTCTCTTCCTTCTCCGACTAGCCAATGTACATGACTTCGTTTAGAATATTGCCTCCTGGCATTCCTTTTAATTCTAAATAAGGGAGTTTCAATAGCAGAAGAATTGGCAATCATACAAACAGCCTTGTTTGATCTACCTTACTCACTATATGGGAATGGAACAGGTGCCTTATCACTAATGGCAATTTGATATGTAGGAACAGCAAATTCTGCAAATTTTATATTAGGAGATTGCTTAATAGATTCTACTACTCCTTTAACTTCACCCCAAGGACAATCTCCCCTGAAAAACAGATTGGCAGCCAAATATTTGACATTTTTGTGATCGCAATTAATGAATGAACTTCTTTCATCGAATAATGAGTTTGTAATCTATTGCAAATTAGTTAATTCTGTATTTTGTTTATCAATGTTAATGAAAGGAGCATATGATGCATGTAGAAATTAGAAATCAGGATCTGGGACAACATTCATTCTCATTTCAATTAAATCAACGAATTTTGATCCATTAAACCTAGAAGATTAGGTAACTGATGATATTAATTAGGCTATCATTCTGTTAATTGTTGAAAAATTTGGATTGTCTATATCTAATTATTGGTTGGCCACCTTATATAAAGCTTAATTTTCTAACATTATGGACATATCAGCTTTTTCCTTGAGGTATTTGAGTGTCAATATTGAGTTATATGGTTCTAGTAATGAGGATTGTAAAGAATGATTCGAGGATAGCACTGACACAGTTGCCTTGGTCACCTTTTCTAAGTCACTTGAGAGCAGATCCAAAATTTTAGATGTAAAACCTCCACCGAATCCTCCTCCAATTGAATGGTAAAGCATAATTCCTTAAAGGCCATCACAACTCTCAACTTGTTTTCTTATTTTATCAGCTATTTTTTCTTCACCTTCTTTATTCATAATTGTTCCAAAGCTTCTTGCCCAACATCCTCCTGATTCCACTTGGCATTAATGTATATAGGAACGATTAAATAATCCTCTACTTGGTCCATTTTTTATGGCATTTATCGTGGTTGGATCCTCATCAAAGAAAATAGCTCTTGGAACGTATCTCCCATATTACGATAATGAAAAGAGCGAATCAATATTAGAATTTAGACCTTCTAATATTCGATCTGTTGGAACAGTCCCATCAGGTTGAATACTATGTTCTAAACAGAATAACTCCCAAAGGGAATTTCCTATTTAAAGACCAGCTTGACCAATATGTAAAGAAATGATTTCTCTCATTATAATAAATATTAATATAAATTATTTAAAGCATACCTTCAACTCTTCCATTCATGATTCCCTGATTTTAAGGGGGTTCAGAATTTTCTATCATTAAATATTTCTGTAACTGTTGTTGGGCAATGAAATTTTTTTTATACTTTGATATAATTATTCCATTGGGATTAATCAATATAATACATTCAGCAATAATAATTTCTCTCATTTGAGGCTTAAATTGTATTAAATGGAATTCTTTATCATATTTCTATATATTATCTTCACGTGTGCTGATCACAGAGAATTAGATGGAGAATGGTTACACAATGTCAGATGACAGATCGTTTTTATAAATTTAAATAAAATAAAACGATCAATATTTTTATACATGAGCTTCTGTTGAATTTTTTTCTACATATTACACATTGTCTTTATTGTTCTTGTTTCTGATTTTATCAAATTTTCCTCTTTTTTGCAATTATTAACTATTTATTTAAAATCTTGATTCTAAAGGAACACTCTAAACATCCTAATTGCCTTCTTACTTTGTGTTTTGTTGAGTTTATTGGGAGATAGTAGTTGATTGCTATTATTAGTTAGAATAATTATTTTATTAATGTTGATATTTTTCATATGATTATTAGGGTTTTGTGAAACCTTATTTGTTACTATTATTATTGGTGTATTGGTTCTATTAATATTGATTTTAATAAAATCCATTATTAAATTACCAATATTAAGGAGTTTATTAGAATTAATACCCTAATGTGTAGAGAATATTTATTACCAACAAATGGCTGCTAATAATATTATTGATAAGGTTATTGATAATAATATTGTTGGCCATATTGAGACTAGTAAAACGGGCCTTAAGCTTTTCTGTTTGTTTTCTTCCTTTCATATGAGGCAACAGAAAAAGAGAATGGAATAGTTTCAAAGACTTATGACAATTCCTAAAACTTTTTCTCAAATCTTATATTATTTGTTCTTTCCTATCTACTTTCAAACTTAAATTATTAAATTGCAAATACTTCCAATTTATCCAATTGAGGAAATTCTTCGAATAAACTTTTATTAGTTTTTTCTGCTTGGAAGATTTTTGCCATTTTAATGCCATTATCTACTGTCAGTTCAGTGCAATCTATAAGATCATAGACAGATTTTAAAGTTTCTTCACTGCCTTCTAATTTTTAGATTTATTTAATTTCATCAAATAGTTTAAATGGCAAATCTTTGACATAAAGCTGAGACAAATAACAATAACTAATACCCATTGAATCTGAAATGTCCCAAACCATTTATTCTCAATTAACCAATATTTAAAATGGGTTTTTGCATTAAATTCAGATGTTAATTTAGCCATCCCACTAAAACACATACTGTTTATTTCTGTAAAGAATAAATAAACATCTTCCTTTTTATTCTTGAATGCCTCGTCTAATCTTTCGTTTTTGCGAGAAGAGCTTTCGTAAATATATGCTTTACCTTGTCCAAATACCGTATTTCATGGCTCGATGAACATTATCTTCTCCTTGGGTTCTTATAATAAAGAATCTGCAGTCCTTTAAATTATTAAAATTGTGATCAATATTGATATTTGCTAAGGGAGGGAACTTGCTTCTGATTGAATCTATATTGTCATAGTTTTCTAAGGACACGAAAGGCGGCTATGAGTAAATTTTTTTTTTATATACTTGGTCACTTGTTGCTTGCATAAATAAAAATAAAAAGATTTAAATATATACTTAAATATATTTAATTGATTATCATTTTTAACAATATCAATTCGATGTTTAGGAGTTAATCCAAACTCAAGAAATACTTCTTGATTACCATCTAAACTGATTCATTTTCCATAATTTTTAGAAATATTGTTAAAATTGGCTACAATAAATAATCATTTAGTTTATTATGTTATAGTAGTTATCATCAAAACTACTGAAAAATTGAAAGGTGATTTTGAAACTTTATCTATATTTTAGCTTTGTTCTATCCCCATTGTTTTGCAATTGTATCTAAACAGTCGTCGCTATTTTTTAAATGAAAACAATTAAATAATCAATGTTTGTCAAATCAAAATAGTTATCTGATTTATACTTATTGATCTTGATTTGAGAAGATCAATAATGCATTAAGTAAGTGTACAATAAAGTAAAACAAATTGTAATACTTATTTTTAAATCATCAAATCAAAATCAGATTGAATAGCATTAATTATAAAATCATACAAACAGATCAGCTTAAATAATCAATTATTCTTACACTAATATATTTGAGAAATCATTAAGGTTTTACCTAGCTTTCTTCATTTAGAATTGATAAATCATCAATTCAAAAACAAGATTGCAATTGTATTTCTTATTTTTATGTGTATAGAATAAGTTTCTCATCCAAAGACCTAATTTTAAAATAGTTCGGAAATAATTTTATTTTGACTGATATTTATTAATATATATTATAACGACTATATTGGAAATGAGGAAGTTAACAAAATGCCATTTTTTAAATTATCTCTCTGATGAAATTGGATAGTTTTGAGGCGCTCTTTTGATTCATTTATTATTTTCAATATAAATGGATAATAAAGAAATTTTAAAAAGAGATCCAAAATATCTTTTGGATGAATTTTTCTAATTTTTATTTGAAAATATATTTTTAAAAGAGTACCAACAATATCATTTAACACATACACAAGATAAATTTACAATCTAAAGAGTTCTACAGATATGGCATTTAAGGGTTTCCGAATGCTAAGATTACATCATTTGATTTAAATCGTCTTAACATAAGACATGTCCACATAATAATTTTACAGTATTTTCCTCATTAAGAGGGCAAAAACAAATGGGACATTCCTCCTCCTTATAAGTACATTCAGTTTAAGTTGTAAGTATGAATTATGGAGTCTCATCTTCTTCTTGAATGAAGGCATTTTATCGAATCAATGCAGGAGGAGGTAACATTAATTCATCTAAGTCCATTTCATCATAATTATAACTATCTGTGCCCTCCATGCCTTTCTTTAGCTATTTAAAAAAGCTTTAAAATTTTTAATTTTTATTAAACTTATCGTGCCTTATTTAGATTTAAATAGCAAATCTCGTCAGATCAAAAAGGTATTATTTTTTGAAGCTGATGATTTAATTTACCTTTACTAATAAACAGATCTTAAAAAAGAGAATAACTATTATAGTAGCTCCCATTTAGAGATCAAATTAGTCTCCCCACAAATTATTAAATGTATGCTTCGTATCGAGAAGGACGACATGTATCCTATCTTTGAAGATTTCAAAATTCCCTGTTCAATGATTTAAAAAATAATGAAAAATATCATAAAATTTCTTCACTTTATTCCAAAACAGTAGCATTTAATGCTATTGTTTTTCAAATTTTGATTGAATATATTCCTTTGTATTACACTTTAATTATAAAAACCAGTTATTGTGATTAGCAGTAATAAATTTAAAAAATTATTCTAAGAATTCTTCCAGAAAAATCCATTTCTATTTAGGATTTATGAAGAAAGGGAATAATTCATAATCATGATATAAATAAAATGATCTTTATTTTTAATTTACTTATTTTTAAAATCTCGTTGTATAAATATAATAATGCAGATTTTTTCGTCGTTCATATTAAAATAGATTATAGTTTCTAACTCTTTTTCGATTTCTTTAATTGAACTATTTAAGCTAGGAATTTTCTCATAAATAAATGCTAATACCTAATGATAAAATGATTCATATGTTATTGAAAAAATTAAATTTCAGCAGTCTACATAATTATTATACAATAATCTTTACAATTTAATCAAATATTTATAATATGTAACTAGATTAATAATACTCAATCTATTCAATGTGATATTTTACTTTGATTCCTATAATTATATGCCATATCTTATAGAAAATCATGCTTAATTACTTTATGGTATTTTTGAGGAGCAGATTATTATGATAATAACAAATGAGAGAGTAAAATAGTATTTACTAGAGTCTAAATTTTTTATAATAAATTAATTCTACTGCCAATTCACTTAAGGCTCTTATACTGAAATTAAATTCTGCAATATGAAAGAAGATACAAAAAATATATTCAAATTGACACAACCAATTAACAGGGAATCAAAATAAAATAGGAATAAAAAGAATAAAAACATAAATTGGTTTAGAGTTTTGTAATTTATATATTAGAGTATAATTTGTAATAAAAGAGATGTATTAATATGAGGATATGAATGTAATTTTTTGGTTTTTCAATCTAAATAATTTATTATTTTATTTATAAAGTTTTATACCTTTACTATAGCATCTCAATTTTTGGCGCTATTAATTTAATAGCAAAATGCGGGTTTATTTATTGATACCCGCAATTCGTTGCAAATAATAATAATTAATTAAGATAAGATGAATAGCTACAAACTAATAAAAACTTAGTAAGACAATAACACCAATGGTGAAGATGAATCTACAAGACATCTAAGTGAGTTAGCAGATACCAAAATATCCTCAATCAAAGTGGCACCTACTACTCCTATTAATTTTCTAAGCCTCAGGGATAGATTTGGGTAGATTTCAGATTAATATCCATTGCCAATTAAATTCTAATAATTATTATAAACAATGAGAAACATTGAATAAACCTATTGGAAAAAGAGGAAACCACTAACATATGATATCAAAACTAATGCCATTAAAATTTTATAAATTGGATAATTGTTAAAACTTGATAAAGATTTATATGAAGTAAAGATTGTTAATAAATCGATTGAACTAATTTTCAATCACATCCCTACAGAAAATTTGCCATAGTTTTAACCTTTTCAAAGTTAGCTACCTGCAATTTTTGAAAAGAGGATCACCTCAATAAGAAATAAAATGGATAAATTAGTACAAGAAACACATGAAAATTATTTGAAATCAATTGGATAAGAGAGTTTTTTAGAGTACTCCAAAGAGTTCAAGATCTATTATCCTACCTTTGATATGAATTTTGTATAGGATATCTCACCAATACAATTACCATTTCAAATATATTCTGATGAATAGAGAGATTAAATTAAATAGATTGTTGAAATAACGATTAAGTACTTCAATTTAAGATCTGTTTCATTTGTTTACTATAACAACTTAATACAGCACTTACTTAATAAAATACCTCTCAGTAAAGAGATTATGGAGAAGTCATTAATGTTTTTGATTAAAATACAGCCTGATTTCTTGTAGATAACAAATGCAAAGAAAGAGCAATAGAAAAATAAATGGATTGTGCAGATTAATAAATTGAGTACAGAGTAAAAATAGATTGAATCCTTGAAAACTTATTTCTATTGATTTCCATGTTTTATATTTATTTAAATTTTAATGAACTCCTCATATGGTTATTTAATATTTTATATAAAATTATGATATTCTAGATTTTTATGAGTATTCTCGAAAAGAATTAAAATAGAAAGGGATAATATCAATCTTATGTGAGAGATAAAAAATGTATTTGATATTGATTATTTCCTTTATGTGTTAATAATTCCATTAATTAGTCTTAAGAGAAAGATATCGATAATATCAAAAGCAATAGAAATTAATAAATAAGTGCAAAGTTTTCTTCTTAATAAGAACAATTGGCTGATTTGAAGTGTTACATATAATTAAAAAAGAATGGCAAAAATACATTAAGTTGCAATTTTTACAATGAACCAGCAGTTGTTTTTAGATTATTATGTTCTTATGAAATCATTTTAATAGCAGTCAATGCCTTTTTTGAATGAAAAGTTACAAGTTAAAAACAATTCATAATTTAAATTTATGATTTGAATATTAGAATTAGAAAAAACGATGAGAGAGGAATAAAGGAATATAATATTATCGCATAGCAGGAAAAGTAATTGAGCAAAGAATGTTATAAAAAGTATATATCATATGTATTTATGATATAAAATTATATAAATAATATTTTTGAAAATATAAAATGATAAATAAGAAATCTTCAACAAAATAGGCAACAAGAATGACAACACAGGCAAACGATCAATAAGAAGTAGTGACAGTAAGATAGATAACAATAATTTCAAGTAAAATCAATAAGCATCTAAATATACTTTAAATTAAATTGTCGGCAATGGGACATTTGGAATGGTTTATCTGGTAAAAAAAGATAAATTAATTTTAGGCCACAAATAATTAAACAAATGAAAAAGTTGCGATTAAAAAGGTGTTCTAAGATAAGCGATACAAGAATAGAGAGCATCTAATAATTTAAGAATTGAACAACCCATGTGTTATAAAGCTAAAAGAGGCTTTTTTTACTTAAGGTGATAAAGTAATGGCAAATACATTTATAAAGGGTGACGATGTTTATTTAAATTTGGTTATGGATTATATTCCTGACACATTAAGTAAGGTGATCAGATATTATAAGAAGGCCAAATAACCATTTCCAGCAGCTCTATTGAAAATTTATAGTTATTAAATGTTCCGTGCACTTGCATATTTGGAAGGTAATTGGCATTTGTATCATAAATGAAGGGATTGGAATCAGTCACCGAGATATCAAGCCCTAAAATATTCTAGTTGATCCAAATAATCACATTCTTAAGATATGCGACTTTGGGTCAGCTAAGAGATTGCAAAAAGGAGAACCAAATGTTGCTTACATTTGTTCCAGATACTATAGAGCACCTGAGTTGATATTTGGAGCAACTGAATATACAACTGCCATAGATATGTGGTCCATAGGTTGTGTGATAGCTGAAATGACAATTGGAGAGCCTTTATTTCCAGGAGAGAGTGCCACTGATCAATTGGTGGAGATTATAAAGATACTTGGAACGCCTACTATTGAATAAGTGAAATAGATGAATCCTATGCATAAGGAATTCAAATTTCCATAAATTAAGAATCATCCTTGGAACAAAGTAATTCAATATTATTAAATGGCTAGGTATTCCAAAAGTTTAAACCTGATCCTTTGTTTGTAGATTTGATATCTAAAATTATGTTGTACCCTCCTAGAGAGAGATTGAGGCCATTAGAAGCATTGTCTCATCCTTATTTTAATGAAATTAGAGATGAAAAGTTTGGAATTCCAAATGTAAAGTTGCCCAACTTCTTTGATTTTACAAAAGGTAGAGTATCATGTTTATTTGTAGAGGAATTGTCGATCTAACCTGAAATCGCGTTTAAGTTAACTCCCTAGTGGTATTAGTAAAAGAGAATATGAACTTAATTATTTTTAATAAATGAATCCCATTCGTGTCTATCCACTTAAATTTACAAATCAAGATTCTATGGCAAATTCTCCAGGCCTAAAAAAGAAAGCTTAGCCTTCTGATCGTGCATACACTTTTCAATTAAAGTATCTTCAAATTAGAAATTAGTCCTCCTTCACAACAGAGTAGAAGCAATCAGAAAAGACATCCAACAGGAGGTATCAATGCACAAGATGAAAAAATAAAGATTGTATCAATGAAATTTTGTTATCTTATCGTAGGTTACTTAAAAGAAATTATAATTACTTTAACCATCTAGCTATTCTCCAAAAAAGAGAGTAATCAGCAACAATGACAAACCATACATCTTCAAATTCTCAAATTAATCAAATGAAGTATCATTGATGTAAAATAATTCATAGTCACTTTCCCCAACAAAATTGCCAAATTTGAAAAGAAGCGAATCAACCAATGCTCCCTAGGAACTTTAATCTAAGATTGATTTAACCTAGTCTCAAAGAAGAAGTAAAAGAACCGATGCTAGTAATACAGAAAACACTCCATAAGTACAATCATAAAATTATAGTTAAGAATAAAACTTCTTTTCTAAAATTATATTAGGATTCCTCTCCAAAATTGCGTTCAATCTAGAGTAGGGTGAGTTCGTAGGCTATTGTATAAGATATAAAAATCAAACCTAAGATGCCTTAATAAGTGATAATGTTGCATGGAAGATCAACTAGTCAAGCTGCGCTAGTCAATTCAAATGTGACAGAAGATGATGAACTTTAAGATTTTGTCTAATTGTTTCTATCGAAGTATGTTAGATAACCATATATTATTTAGAACTTAAGCTGGTTAAAATGGAAATAAATAGACTAAAACAAATCAAGATTCCATCATTATCTCGAATAATTTTGGAGGCATAAAAAACAGGTTAGATAGTTAATAAACTTAGATATTTATTCTCAGTTTGCGATGGTCATGGAGTTTATGGACATCATGTTTCGCAATTAATCAAAAAGGTCTTACCAACTATAATCGATTAACAATTGAAAACATTTATTGGGAAATAGGAAATTGATATTGGTGAAGATTTATATTCAGAAGTAGAGAAGACCTTTTAAAGTAGTTATTAAAAAATGACTAAAGATTTAGTAAGTATTTATATAAAATTAGTCTTCTTGTGGAATTGATATATCATTTAGTGGATCTACTTGTTCAACTGTATTTGTTTCTGGAAATAATCTATGGTGTGCCAACATTGGAGATTCAAGATCAGTATAAAATGTTTGATTCATAAAATAGATTTTCATTGAGTAGATTGGAGAGTCCAACAAATGGAAGATAGTTGAATTAAGCAATGATCATAAACCAGATTTACCAAGCGAAAAGAGAAGGATTTTGGCCAGTAAAGGAAGAGTCTAGCCATTCGTAGCTGAGAATGGGCAAAACATTGGACCAGCCAGAGTTTGGTTGATGCATGAACAAATCCCAGGATTAGCTATGAGTAGATCTTTTGGAGATTATGTTGCATCCACAGTTGGAGTAATATCAGATCCAGAACTAATTTATCACAAGATGACTTAGAAGTGTGGATTTTTGGTGGTGGCTAGTGATGGAGTATGGGAGTTTTTAAGCAATGATGAGATTCAACATATTATCTGCAGTTATTGGAGTCCGTAGATGAATGCTAAGAAAATTGATGAGATGGTGGAAAGCATTATAAGGGAATCTACTAGAAGATGGCAAGAAGAGGATGATGTGGTTGATGATATTTCAATAATTATTGCATATTTCTCTTGATTTTTTAATATGTTAAAATGTGAGAATTTAGGAAATTCTTTATGTGTTTTAATTGATTGATTATTAATTAGAAGAGATAAAAACACAATAATCAGAATTGAATTAAATTCATAATGGGAATACCATTATCGTTACATTGTCTCTTATATAATCACTTGATATTGCTTGATATAACTATTTTGCTAAATTCTTATTTTGATCAAGTTTCTGAATGATCTATAAAACTTCTTATTCCGAAAGTTCCTAAAATAAAAAGGGAAAATTTACATCCCAGAAACCATCACTCGCCATAACTATGAATCTATCACCTTCCGAGATCTGGTATCTGAAAATCTCAGGTTCGCTTATGATGTACTTTTTAAGATAAAAATCTCCAAATGATCTTGTAACAGTTAATGAGCCTGAGACTCGGCAGATGTTTTGTCTCTTTGTTATCAGTCTACAGAGATAGGAATGATAGTCTTACCCTCCTTATTTGTGTATTCTCTATTATTCTTCTTTGGATTGGGGGATGTGAATAGAATTTAATTATTCAAATGTATTCTCTCGGAATACAATAGCCTTGGAATCTCCTAGGTTTGTTATTGTAACAGTTTTATTTTAAATAGACAATAATATAGCAACAGACCCAGATTGCATGTATTGACTTAAATTGTTATCAACATCGCTAAACACTACAAAAATAAGATCGTATACCATACCTTTTTTATATTCCTGATCTGACATTCCATTTTGTAATCTTTGTAGCAAATTCTGCTATAAATAATCAGCAACATGGGATGAGCCATGACCGTCAAAAATTGCATAATGATTATTCAAAACCTAATACTAAGAATAATTAATTGTTATATATTACTCTGTCAAGCATTTCCCTTCGAGATCCACGATTCATATATAAATGATATTTTTCATTTTATTCCTCCAATTCATCGAATGACTCGCACAAATCATTCACTACTTGTTGGTTATGCTCATAATTTATTACTATTTCTAAATCCATTATAAAAATAAGTTATTTTTTTTTATTGCTTTAAATTTTAATAATATACTATAAATAGTTAAATTATTGATATAAATTCATTTTTGTTGGACTAACTGTAACTTTTGATCCTTCTGCAATATCCACATCTGCACATATTGACCATTCTACGCATTTTTTATAATCCAATTGTGCTACAACAGAGTCTGCGCATCCAATCGTTTACTTTGATCCTTGTTCAAACTAAAATCAATATTCAAATCCTACCAAATATTAACAAAATCCCTCATTTCTACACTATATGGATAATTATCCAATTTTGGAGACTCCGACTTCAGAATGTTCTGAATCATTTGGATATAAGTCATCTGCTTATTGGAGACTGAGTATGGATGTTTCCCTGTTGCCATTTCATAGATAATCAGTCCCAAAGACCATATGTCTGAAGCGTAAGAGTAGTTCTTCCCCTCTGTTCTCTCCGGAGACCTATGAGAAAATAGGAGGGATTTTCTTACATGTACATCAAAGTACCTACAAATGTTCTAGCTATGGCTATGGTGTTTTCCAATTATTTACTAATTCCGAAATCAGTCAATTTTATCTACCCTAAACTGTTAATGAGGATATTTTCTGGTTTGATATCTCTGTGAAGTTGATGCTTCTGCTAATGCAAATATTATAATCCCATGAGAATATTATAAGTTATCGTTGCAATTATTTATTCATTAATTAATTCACTTAAATTATGCTTATAGATTTGTTGAATAATGCTTCGCAATGATCCTTGATCCATATATTCAAGTACCAATCTTATGGTTCCTCAAAAATCAATGATAGAGCTACCTTCTTCATAATATGCGCCATAAAACTTGATCAATTATTCGCATTCACAACCATTCAAGAGTGTACTTAGATCATTTAACATCTAATGTCTCTTATCCTTATCGAAAACATTAATTATCTGATATTATAACAATCAAAATTAACCTTTAAAGCTACTTGACAATTGTAAGGCAAATATAATCCTCTGCAAACATAGCTGGATACTCCTTATCCAATGATATCCCCAACCTTAATTTACTGATGCGTTATCGATTCCTATGTATTTTGTATCTATTCCCCATTGGTGGTTGTCAATCCCTCATTGTTTATTTTTATTCCTGCTTTTGGAAATCTAACACTATTATGTCCACTAATATTTATTATCAATTTTAACATTTCGAATGTCATAGAACTATTTTATTCAAAATTAACTTCAATGTCAAATTCATCTTGCATTTTATATAATATTAATTATATATGTCATTATTTAACACCAAGTAGTTCTGGGGGACAAGAGTGGGTCCTGAAGAATTCGACGAACAGCATCTCTTCGTAGACAACTCAATCATTTATGTTGGCTCATATTCAGGGAACTTGAGAATCTATCAACCCCAAAGAGGTGATTACAAACCAACACATCTCAAATAGGAAATCAATTTGCAAGACCCTATTCTACAAATTTTGATTGGGAATTTTGGCAATAAATCTCTTTGTGTCTTATTTCCCAAAAGAGTAGTATTCTATTCTTTGGACATGGAGTTACTAAAAGAACATAAATTACAGAGGAATGGATTTAATATGTGCTCAGGTTAGTTTGGATAAGGAAGAAAGGATCTTGTATGTATCCAAAGTTGCGATGCTTGCCTCATGATCTATGAATAAGAATAATTACTACATATTTGTTAATTGAGTACAGAGTATTTTCCATTGCCTGGTCCCATTATTTACTCACAATAGTTAGACTCATTCATTTTGTAAAACAGTTGCTATGAATTGGAATCCTATAAATATGCCAATCTATGCACACTCCAAAAGAAAAGAGCTCAGCCTAATTGGACACTTAATTTGGGAGAACAAGCATAAAAAATAATTGAAATTCCATCCTAAAACATCTTCTACGTCATTTGTGAATAAATGCTATTCCAAGTTCAGCAAAGCGGGATTATCTTTCATCAAAAGAGATTGGATTACCCTCCTGCTTCAATCCTAGTAAATGAACCTCATACATTAATCATAACATCATTTACTCACCATTTAATGATCTATAAGGATTTGAATCTAGTATGGGCAGCTAAAACCGATCATATTTGTCATGGTATTTCCATTGGAAAATTTGATGACATCGATAAATTGCTGGTTGTCTTGAATGATGAAGGATACCTTTAAGTGATTTACTTAGGTACTGAATAAATATCTATACAAAAACAATTTTAAATTGAATAGTAGCATTCTTATCAATAATTAAATGAGCTCTACACTTCGACTCTATAATAGATCTAAGTAAAGGAGGGCAATCCCATAATTGAATAAAATGAAAAGTCCTAATTGTAGATTAATGCAGAAATAATCAAATTAGCTCCTACTAGAGATTTCATTGAAGATAAAGAAAATTACCTATAAGTAGAATCATTAGTAATTTAATGTTTAGTCTACTTAAACATAACCTCAAAATAATAAATTGAAAACTTATAAGTCTAATTAGTATATGATGAATCTATCTTCATTTCCAACCCGAGATTTGAAATCAATGTTTTGTAAGGTACTATCATACATGAATTTAATGTTTTCTCTACTAAGAACTGTCCCATTGATAGAGTAGTAAAAGTACTTTGTAATCATAAAAATGGATGTTATTCAACAGAATTCACCTTACCACTTAGTCTATTTTGCTATATGATCTAACCAGAGAAAAATGCTAAGTATAAAATTACAGTCAATGTTAATAATTTATCAATTTACAATGTCTTTAAAGACATAAAACCTATAGATTCCTCTCTATTAAATTAAAGTTTGATGACGTTGTAAATGACTAATTCAACAGTATCTATTTTAGCAAACAAACAAAATGATAGATGGAGACTTTAGAGTGATAACTTCGAAGCTATTTGCTTTATTTTACATGAACTTGTAGTAAGAGAACGTGAAAACATAAAGTATACTGATGACGTCCCTTTGAAAGATATCTTTGATGTTATTGATGAACATTTCACTTTGAAATTATCTTTGAAGGAGTATGAAAAAGACTTAGAATAGAAGGCCAATGAATTTAGAGCCATTTAAAAGAAGATCTTACAAAGATTCAAAGAAAACAATCCAGCTTCAGTTGAGTCAATGAACTCACTTTTGGAATTATGTTTTTAGTAGTTTATACAATTGATGGATAACACTTAAAAATGTTAGAATATTTTCAAGAACTTACAACATAATTTATAATGTATGATTCATTTAATGTTACAATTATGTTATTTAAGATTCAAGATTACCTAAGAATAACTGGAAGAATTAAAAAGACTCTTCTATTGTGAGAAAGTAATTTTTAGTATTATTAATTATTAGGATTGGGAGGAAGAAGTCTTTATTAACATAAATTATTACTTAAAGGGATAAATTCCAGATGTTGTACATGAAAATACTTAGAAAATTAAAAAAATCATTACAATGTTGATTGATAAATTATCTAAATAATGATTACATAATAAATAGATATATATTTTAATCAAAGGTCAATTTTTATAAATTCTAATAGTCTCTTGAATTTTGACTCTGCAGAATGGACACAGAGCCAAACTCTTACTGCATTTCAAACAAGTGGCATTGTGTTTACATGGCAATATCAAGCAATCCCTTTCTCTTTCAACACAGATGATGCACAAATTTTCTCCAGAGATTTCATTAACCTTCATTTTATTTTATTGGCAAATGTATTAATTTGTGGTTCCAATTCTTATTACGATCTCTTCATTTGGATCCAAGTAAAACAAATTACTCATTTTACCTTCTCCTGATAACCTCATCCAAGATCTAAAATGTAATTGATACTCATTACCCATTTGTTGATCCATGATCTTCAATTGTGACTGTTTATTCTACAAGATAAAATTTGGCATGTTGATTGGATAAATGATGGTCTTCAGGAAAGGAGATATCGACAGTTGACTTTCTGCCAAGTGCTACTGAAGGTTTGTCCTTATTTAATTGGAATATGATGGTGTCCTCTAAATTTGGTCCTTCGATTACGAATAAGGAGATCTAGCAATTTTATGGAGTCTTACTTCAATTCCTCCATTTTCCAGTGTTTCCAATTTCTAAACACAAAATTAATTACTTCCCAATTCAATTAACATCCCTTATTTTAATGTCAGACTTTTAAGTATTTTAATAAAAGTTCCTGTTGTACTTCCAATATCTTTAAGAGCAAACTAAATTAGATAACAATCTTTAAATACCATGGAGTCTTAGAATATTATCTCGGCATGAAATCTACTGATATTCTCCTCCAAAATTAGAATTTGGTTGCTAGAGTGTCTCCCTATTTTGGCCCCTGCCTCTCGAACACAATAAAAATTGGACTATTAACCTTCTATTGGTTATAGTATGAGTTGATGTTCAAATTTGTTGAATCCAGGTATTTCTTATTTTATTGCTTATTCCTCTTATCTAGCAACTGAACTTGTAAATTGTTCGTTGCCATTATTTTCGTGACTCTCCATTAGCATTTATTCGAATTGAACATTCCCAATGTTTTTTTGTATTGTGAAATCCTCATCTTGTTATTTCTTGATGTTTAGATTCGGCATTTTCATTTACTTTATATATTCATTATATTCTTTCAGTCCGTGATTTACCCCTAAAATAATTAACAGAGTTACAATTTAACAGCTTTCTCTTAATAATTCTTTATGTGATCCCTAATTCCTCATCCAAATCCTTTTCTGTCAAGTCTTCCAAAACTGCCCCATCAATAGAACATTCAACTATTCTCTTTATATTTAAATACCAAATTTTTGCTCCATTTGCCCTAACCCTATAAACTTTAGCCAGTTTATAACATCTTGAGTCAACCATTTCTTTGGTTCTTTGGGAATTAATTTATACAAAGACTCATAATCCATTTTTATTAATATTTTTTTATAAATAATAACTATTAATTCTTAATTTTTCTATTTCAGAATGCTCTCAAATCCACAAAAGAGAATTAATTTAACTAGAATACTCATATTAAACTAAGAGATGATTATTACACTTAAATGTAGATAAATTTCACTTGAAGAATGCCAGAATGACAGTGATGTCATCTATTACTTCATCTTCCCTCTACCAAGCTTCTTTTGCAGCTTATGTTAATTTATTACAAGCACCGATAGCATCTCCTTTTTTATAATACTCATTGACTGTTTCGATTACCCATTCATTCGATAAGAATCTTAATATTTAAGGTATTGATAATACTCCCAAATACCATCTGAGGCAACTACTAAGAATTTGTCAGATGGCAATAGTTAATGCTTAATGATTTCAGGTTCACAAATGACTCCCACCTAACTTGCCACGTAATCTCCAAAGCTCCTTGACATTGCCAATCCTGGTACATCTTCATCCAATTTCCATACTCTTGCTGGCCCTATAGGATTCCCATCCTCATCACTATAGGCTTAAACACGTCCTCCTCTCTGAATGATCCTGGCCTATTCCAAAAAACAATCGGGCTTGTGATCTTTAGATAGTTCAACTACTTGTAATTTAGTATCATATCTTCCAATAATCTAAATATAATTGTCATTTATAGTTACAGCTCGACTATCACCTATGTTTGCGCAGTACAGTATGTTTTCAAATGCTATAACGACAACTGTTGTTGCTCCTGAATAAGTCACATCTATGCCTGAATTTAAGAGATCCTCATTTGTCTTCAAAAAGGATTGCTTAAAAATGTTGTTGATTGTTCTAATTTTTAGTAATTTTGTGTTCTTACTTATCTCTATCGTAGTAGTAGGGAGCTTCCATCACCTCCTGTTCTATGTAGGCTGGTAGGATTTCTTAGACAAATTAGGCTACTTGATGTCCATTGGTTCCATGGCCATCAGAAACCTGAAGATACCAATCGTTTTCTTTTGTCCCGAATTTTTGGATTAACTTATAGGAATCTTGATTGATTTTGGTTTAGCCTGTGTAGAGCATTCCAGGTATTGATTTTGCGTGTGCTTTAGTGATACAGAGTTAGAGAGTTGAGATATCAGGGTTACTGATTGAGCGAGGTCCTTTGAATAATTTTTATTTTTGTTGTTATTGCTGTTGTTATTGTTATTGTTATAACTAATTATGTTCTGTTTATTTGGATAAGTCAAGTAATTTTTAATATTATTTTTAAATTAATTACTAATGATATTGTAAAATCTCTTTGGACGTTTAAATTTGACCAATTTTATTGTCTGGGCGTTCAGCTTTGATTTTTTATAATAATTGCAATGCTGATTGAGTTAAATTTTATGAGTTTTCTTTGGTCTCAATGATTTTACTATTTTAACGTGCATGAGTTTTTTTCAATAAGACAGTGCTTATATCCTTGAGATCCTTTCCACTCGTTGGTCTTGATTTCTTGGCATCAACTTTTAACTATCCTTAATTATTTCTAATTTACAAGCATTGGCATACCTCAAAGAATTAATGTACACATTTCCTTGAATGACTGGAGATTTCACTATTTTCTACTGCTAATCTGATTCATTTTTTTTTTTTAAAAGACTCGCATACAATTTATTAGGAGAAATTTAGGGGGCTTTTTATTTCATTCTAATTGGTAAATTAAATTTATTATTCCTTATTTGATCATACATATTAAATATAAAATAATTCATTTCCTTAAGTTTTTAAGTTATTCTTTAATTTAATTGGTACTAGTTAAGTATTTTGATCTTGGAATATGATCTTGGGATATCGTCCTCTCAAGCAACGATTGCTGCTATTAAGTCAGTATCTTACTTTATTCGGTATTCTGGACCTCAATCTTCACATTACTAAGCTTCTAAATATCTAATAATAGCACAACTGCTTACTCTCGTTTTGTAACTTGGTTTATAAAGTGAACTGATATTTATCAATCAATTTTTGAGTATCATTTTTAGCTATGCCCTTTGGATTAGGTTTGTTATTCTCCAAATCCTCAGTTTCATTTTCGAATTTCACCTTCTATTCTTGTCCCTTATCCTTTTCCAGAGTTATCGATCTCATTCTATCACTTTTTTAATAACTATCCATTCTCTGATGCAAAAGTGGAGATTGTAATTTTTCTCCCAAAATATTTGATTGTTTCAACTCCTATTTGAATATAACCTCAGATTGTCGTATGTCCTTGGTCTTTATGTTTTGCATTTCCAAGGATAAATCCTTTGAATTATGAAATCCTTTTTTAACTATATTATATATTTGTTGTAGGTCTTCCTATTTTATTTTATTTATATTGAAATTTGCTTTTGCAATTTTGTCATCTTGTAACATTAATTTTGTATCGAAATTTTCCTTGAGTTTATCAAACAAAGAATGTAAATCATTGACTCGTTCACCCAATTCATCAATTCTTTCAAATTTTTGATTGAAGGACCTAATTCTCTCTTCCAAGTGATTGACCCTCTTCAATAGACTTGTTTCATATTGCTCCATTCTTTCCTCGATAAACTTTAACTTATATTCTTATTGTTCCTTTAATAACATTTCGAACTAACGATTTATTAAATTTTATATTGAAACACACTTCTAATATTAATTAAAATTTCGATCACTCCTGAAACCAATGATATTTGAATGAATCAATGTTATATTTTCATAATAATACTCAATTATTTTCAATATAAATTAATTCATGTTGATCATATGCAGCAACAAAGATATCATTTGTAATTCCCACTATTATGGTATCATCCAAATGATGTGACTAAATTAATTAAGGTTATAAGTTTTAATTCAATTTCCAAATGTTAATGAACGTATCATCGGAGCCAGACAGAAAATATTCACTAATAATTGATATTTTTAGTACCGTTACTAATTTATTGCTAAAGAAGTGATTGGTTTAATGTGAGAATTAATCACACTCAGGATTTCCCAATTCATAAGATCTACAATTGTTAATCTGCCAATAAAATCGCCGACTATTACTAGCACCTTTGTCTCGGTGTCCTTCTTCTCCAAAACTGAGATGGAAAGAATTGTTGTGTCCTTGGTCTGCAAATTAAGTGATTTGGTCTCTGTAACTTGTTGTATTGCTAAACATTTATTTTGATGAATATATCCTAAGCGTAATACATTCTTATACCTTTAGAATCTCCATAAATCAAATACTAATAGTAACTTGTCAAGCAAGTGGGTTGAATGTTTTTGAGGTTAACACCAAAGAATTCTTATTTCGGTGTCTTTTGGTCCACGAAGATTATTTTATTTTCAAATCCAATTGCATAAAAGGGTTTCTAATTTTCAGGGTTTATCAGCGTAGCACCAATGAAGTATTATGAGATTTCCCCTAATTGATTTTTTAACTTATGATGTTATTGCTGACCATTTTCTGAATAAATAAAATATCCATTCATTGTAGTAACAATCAAGGTCTGATCGTACATATATTGGATTGATGTAGGAATGGATTGATCATCTATTGATATTATTCGCACTTCTCTAAATTAATTACTATGTTTTACTTATTTTTCTTATTGACTACATTCAATTTCAGTTTATCCGCGTTATACGATAAAAAAGCCATGTGTTGATCTGTGCTTGCTAAATTATTCTTTAAATACAAAGGAGGTGTAGTCAAAGGGATTTTTGAGTATTTCATAAAACTAATAATATTTGTTTTAAATAATATTACATACATAATCATAAATCATTTTTTAATTAATCCAGCTTTATAGTTATTTATTTGCTCTCTAATAAATGCCTTAATGTTGTTGATGTTTTTCCTATCCCCAGAAATTTAATCTTGTATTTTCAGAGGAGCAGAAGATATAATCCATGCCTATTATTAAATTAGCAGGTCCTCAACTAACTTGCTGTCCTTCGATGCCAAACTTATCAAAGTCTTATAAGGAATACTTATATTGCATTTGCACTGAAAAACCTTAAAGTATCCTCGAATCAAAAAATTATTAATCATCTCAGAAAAGCATTCTTAATGATAATAATGAAAACAAGGCAGTAATATATTTTGAGATGAAAGCGACCCTAAACAATAGGAACAAGTGAAAATTTAAGTAAGAGCCATAGTTTCAATTACATCATCTTTAAAGAGTTAACTAGAGATGATGATCCTTGATTCCATCTCTTATTTATATTAATCTGTAGAATTTTTCTAAAACGAGTCTTATCGTATTATTATTTATTATTATGAAGATTATTCAGTGTTATCTTATTGTTATCTTGTTTTAGAATAAGAACTTGTATCATTTAATTCAGTTTCTGAAATGATTTTAATCTTTTTAGTATTGCTTGCAGTACTTTGATTAAGAGGTTGTTACTTAATATCTTATTATACCTGACCATTTTCTAATAAGTTGTAGTTCCCTTATGAGAAATTTTGACGTGATAGAATTTAGGCATGCTGATTTTGCATTTTAAATTATAATATATAATATTCGCAGATGATAATAGAAAGTGAATTTATTTATTTATTTATTCAACATTCATTATAGCATTTACTGAATTCCTTCCTGGTTACGAATCAATTTTCATTTTATCAAAAAGACTCTATCTTATTTTATTAATTATTTCAATCATTTTAATAAAATTCATAAATTTAATTCATCTAATATTCAAAATCTGACTTATAACTCTTTAATAGTATCAACTTAAATTTTAATATCATTACAAAAGGCTTTTGCTTTGAGTTCTTTATTTTATTGATCAAGAAATATTTATCATTTTAATTATTTTCCTTTTATTTGTTGTAGCTTCCTTAATAAATATTCATAATAATAAGCTATATGGCCGAATGTTTCATAATTGATAAAGATTGCTTATTTCTAGCTATTATTACTTAAGTTTCCTTTTTTATCCAATTAAGTATTTCTTTATTTTATTCAAAATCATTAATCTTCCTTGTATTTTTGATTATTAATAAAATTTTAGTGATTTAGTGTTTTTTTATATTTAAAGTTACATGCCTAAGTTTTATCAATTTAGTCTAACGAAAATAGCAATTTTTGGCTTTACCCAAGCTTTAATATTCATTCCAATATAATTATTTAGGACAATTATTTTAACCTTAAAAAGTTATTTAAAAGGATAATTCCCTATTAATTAATTCTATGACTCATCTATTAAATAACTGATAATAAGCAGACTCCATCATGCATTATCGCCCAATAAACTAAATGTTTACCTAGATTTCTTAAATTTTGTCTCAAGATTAAATATGTTTTCAATGGCGTATGGTTCATATTGAGCCTTATTAAAAGAAAGCGTCTTTGGCTTATTAGAATTCCAAAAGTATTCCTTTTTTTAGGATGCGATATGCTCATATGTAGAATCTTATCTTCTCTTGGGAAGTCCTAGATTTCCATAAAGTAGCATAGCATCACAAAGAACCATATTTCAGGTCAGCATCAGCAAAAATCCAATTGATATTATCAATCTTGAAGAGCTGTTGTGGCACATCCCTTCTGATATCAGCTAAAAACTTAAAAACAAGAAGCACAAATAATATTTGCTTGAAATGCAATACTTAAATGCCACAATGATGATATGACACTCATGAAATTGATTAATGTAATCCCATGCTGATTCAAATTTAATTGTTTGCCTTTTTAAGGTTAGGGTGAACTTTATTTTGTAGTTACAATAAATTATTAAAAATGATGCGATTACGATCAGTTAGTCATCAAACTAAAAGACTAGATTAGGATGAGCATCGTTTGCTTAAACCTTCGCGTTTCTAGAGAAAAATAGTTGTATATGAAGTGTGTTAACTTATAGCCTTTACATTAAGAAAACAGCATGTTGAAGGATCGCTTGAATTTAATGAAATTTGAGGTGGAAGACAATTTATAATCCATCATAGATGAATTGGATCAAGACTTATAATTGAAAGCCAAACTCATTGACTTTTAATAAATATTCAGTTTAATCAAGGAATAAATCAATAAGGACCACGAAAAAATCGATTGTTTGTCTATATAAATAGAAAGACTGCAATACAATCTAAATGAAAATATAAAATAGAGAGAACAAGAATCGCACCAGTATCAACAGTAAAATTCAATAATGTCTGAGGAACTTTAAAAGCAAAAGGCCTATTATAAGAAGGAGAAGGCTGTTTTCGATGATCAGGTTAAACAGTTCAAATATTAGAATACCATTCAAATTTAAGAACTAGAAGAATTAAGAAGATAAATTAATTAGGAATAAGAAACCAATTATAAATTAAGTTAAAATCTAAGAAAAACTAAAGAATTAGAATAAATGTTAAAAGATTAATAGCAACACTATGATACTACAATCTCCAAGTTGCGTGTATAGATAGAAACTGACAATCAAGTGTTTAAAAATGAATTAGAACAACAAGAAATAAGAATAGAATCAAAATATCGGCAATTAATTTAAGAACACAAACAATTAACCTAATAAATCTCCGAACTTAAATAGAGTTACAATTAAATGAAATAACAGAAAGAATCAGTAGAAAAAATCCTTGATTAAAATAATTAAAAAATTAAGGAATTAAAATCTGGGGTTATATAGGATAAGCAAAACATGTCCAAGTCTGAAAAGGCGATGGAGGAATTACAAAAATAACTTGTATATTTAAAAAACAAAGTTATAATAGAGGAAAAAAGAGAAGGAATATTAAAATAAAAAGCATAATAAGATGAGGATTTAATTTCAGAATTATTATAAATTAAGGAAGATTATCAGAATTTGAGGCAAACATTGAAACAGGAACATTAAATGGAAATAGATAAAATTATGATGAACAATTATAAATAAATACAAGGTTTTGTTGAATAAATACAAATCTAAAGATTAAAATATGAAAAATTATTAGGTAACAAAATTACCCTTTAAGAGGTTTAATAATTTTAATAAATTAATTTTTCATAACAATATGAAGATCCTGTTCATATAGAATACGTTTAGAATTTGGAATAATTAAATGAGAATTAAAAATTAGAAATTTGTAATTTGAAATAATAAATCGTATTTATAAATGAGGAACACTCTTAGGAAGTTGAATAACTCTAAAAGTCTTATGAATAGCGTATTTCGGATTTAATCTGTTAATAACAACAAGAATTATAGCAATAATCTGCTGAATTTTAAGAATTCAAAGAAAAAGTATAGGCTGACTTCAATTACAAAGCATAAATTATGACCTAATAATTTTCATTCTAATTAGATTAATAAAGATAGGAGCAGAAATAACTGCAGTAAATTATCGATTAGTCAAAGTTAAGTGGTGATGAAAAAACGAAATTATTAGAGATTGCATCTGAAGAGATTTTGACTTAAAAATAAAAATATGATCATGATATTTATGAGGAAAGAAATATTTAGAAATAGCTTAGGTATGAGTTTGAGAATAATATTTTGTAATTGAAATCTGAAAATTAGAGATAATTAGATTATTTTAAGAGAGATGCAGAAAATTTGTAAAATTAAATCAAGGACTTAATATAGAGAGACTAACTCTCTAAATAAAGGATTTCTGAATTATTTAATGAGTAGAAGTAAGATAAAAGTCATATCAATATACTAGAAATTCAGCTATCGAAAAAATAAACAGAATTAAAAAAACAAAACGAAGTGATAAAGAATTTAAACATTCATATTTCAACTTTAATGATGGAAGTAGAAAATGCTAAATAAACATATAACATATTTGCTTCACCCTCACTAAAGTCATCTCATCATTATTTAAAAAAAGTTGATTTAGATATTTTATAGGATTCATAGAGGAGTTCTTAAAGAAATCTAAAAGATTCTTAAGATTTTTAAACTGTTGATATGAAAGCCAGTCGTAATAAGTCTCAACAAGCCTAAAAATTCCATTAGATAAAATAATAATTACTACCATATTGATTTTTTTGATATTTAATAAATATTTTATTTAATAACTGCGAAATTATAACAAATGCTCTTTGTGATAATACAAAAAGAGTAAAACAACTAATTATCCTTACGTTTATGATTAAGGTATAAAATTTGATACAATAAAATTAAGTTTATCTGTAAATTAATAGGAAATTAAGAATAATAAAAAATATTCGTAAAGCTTAACCCAATTAAATTATTAATGGAAATCTAAAGTTCAATCTGCAAATAGTTTTTTGTTTTTAAAATAAATTACATGATCTTTTTATTTATTATAAAAATAGTCTATGATCAGAGAACATATAATTTAATTTAGTTGATAAAAAGATTTTTCAATTAACTTTCTCACCCAGTTCGTTCATTCTTATTTAAAAAGATTTTCTTGGCAAGAACTTAGTTTAGCCATTCTTATTATATTAATTTTAATGTTGCCTTCGATTTATCCACATTTATTAAGGAAGTTAAATAATTGATTCATACATCTGAAATTTTTGGAGATGTTAAAATAATGGCCTATTATATAATATAAGAATACATTTATATTAGTTTCTTTATTTTTTAGTTAGTCAGTTTCCATAAATTAATTAAAATGCTGTTACACGTTCACACAAGCAGTGGTTATCGAGAATCATTAAATAGAAGTTTAAGTAGAAAAAGAGATCGCACTCTTTCATTTTAATTGATCTCGAGAACTTAATTGACCGATCTCACCAATTAAGGTACATCAAAGTTTGGGAAGGAAGAAACAAAACTTGAATAAAAGAAACCCAAATCAAAGAATTTGAAACCAAATAATTGTAAAAAGAAACTAAATAAGCAACCTTCATACCTTCCAGAGATGACTCATTACTAGAAAATATTGCAAAAATACTTGTGATCTATTATTTTATATAAACATTTGATATCTTAGCATTCAAATTATCCCTGATCATACTATATTACCACTTCTCTTTAGATCACTTTTTGATAAGTAATTACACATTTTGCCTAATATTTTGGTTATATAAAATAGAGTAGTTTGAGAATTAAATAAAGTAAATGCAAAATTTTATGCACAAAAAAACAAAGAGATAAATTCGTAAATATAAAATATTCAATCACTTTTAGGTCTTTACTCTGGGCTGTTAGTGTAGATTGCTTTGATAATTATTTCTTTAAATTCTTAAAAGGAAATCTTGAAATATATAAAGGGTTTACAGAACCGTCACCGTTAGCATCTACTTCAGCCAATAATTCCTTCCAAACTTCATCGCTAACAGCTGCATCATTGCATCCAAATATGCCTTTGATTTCATCAATTGAAATTGAGCCACTTCCATCCTTATCAAAAATTCTAAAAGCTTATTCTAATCTTGAATCTTCAATAAGTTTCACTTTATTAAACGTAGCCAATACAAATTCTACATTTATTTATATATAGATGTTAAACCTGAATAATCAATGCTTCCGTTCTTATCTTAATCAATATACTTCATCAATTTATTTACTTCTAACTCTGCATCAGTATAGCTCATTACTTTCGAATATCCTGGCCAATATTAATTAAGAGATACCAATAACTAATTCTTCTTTTGACAATCTTCCATCCCCATTCAGATCCAAAGCCTAAAATTATTATAATAACTCCTATTTCTCTTGACTTGTAGCCATTTAATTAACCATAAAGGTTAATGCAGCCTATTAGAATTTCTTCTCAACTCTGAATGTTCTTAAATTATTAAGAACCTCTGTTAATTAAGTTAAATTCATCTCAGTCTTTTTTACATATGTAGTTATCCATTAGTCTCTTTAAGCTTATTCCGCACTAATTCTCCTTTTGGGATCCCTCTCTAACATTTTTGTTATCAGTAATTTTGCTTCTTAAGAAATCTAACTCCACTATTCACCATCAAAGTTGAAATGATCTTCTCTAACGCTTTATAGGATCTCCTCTTCAGTCTCCCCATTAAAAGGGGGAAATCCACAAAGCAAGATATACAAAATCACACCACAAGACCACACATCACATTTTTCATCGTATCTCCTCTCCAAAACTTCAGGCGCTATATAATATGGCTTAAGATTAATTTAGATTTATACTGTTCCCAATTTCTGATTCATTTTGTAACCTGACTCAAACACTCTACTAGCACCAAAGTCAACAATCTTTAATAGTGCCTATGGTTTATTTGACTCGTATAAAATATTCTCAGGCTTCAAATCTCTAGCCAAATATTAATATTATTAACCTATGAACTATTTTACTTTTATGAAGATAATTAACAGCACTAAGTATCTGTTTCATAGTTCCTGCAGCCCTTCTCTCTGAAAAGACCTATTGATCTTAAATTTTATCGAATAACTCTCCTCCTGTGCATAATTCAGTTACAATATAGATATTTTTAATATCTTAATAGAACTCATAAATTCTTATTATATTTGGATGATCCTATTGTTGATATTCAATTGTTACTAATCTTTTCAAGATTTCAATCTCTATTCTCAATCTCTCCACCTCTGCTTTGCTTGCCTTAACTTTAGAAATTACTTTTATTGCCCTAACTTGATTTGTGACCTTGTGAATTGCCTTCCTGACTTCTCCAAAAACCCCTTTGATATTCATCAATTTAAACCTTTTCCTATGGGTGGTTTAAGGAGAGTATAATCACGTGCTATAGATCCATGTTTTTCAGCAACCATTCCATGAGAAGAAATTGTGAAGTGAGCAACATCCTTAACTAAGGGAAAAATAGGATTTAACTACTTTTGTTTGGATTATCCACTTCTGTTTATTTGCTTGATCCACAACCCATAATGATTTAAACAAGTTAAAAAAATAACAAATTTTCCAAATAATTTGAACTTTTTCCAGAATTTTGAGATTTATGAAACTTGTCTAAAAATATGATATTATATATATTTCTAAGAATAAATAATCAATTCATTCTATTTATTAACCTAGATTAATTTCTAATTAATAAAGAATATTTTTATAATTCATCCTTTGTCTAAAGGCAGAATAAAATGCGATATACAAAATTATATTTAGTCAATAAATTCTTAATTTAATCTTTTATACATATATTCAGAACATTTCCTATATTCTCATAATAATAGTTAAAGACATCAATATTATAATTAAGAATTTATTATTAATTCTTTTCTTAGAATTCATTTAATTCAATCTTTAAATACCCTACATGATTTTTAGCTATTTTAAATATTTCTTTCTTTAATTTATGTTGCAACTTAATGTTCATTATTAAGAATAGCTTAATTAAATTAAATTACTCTACAATCAATATCATAATTATTTTCCAAAAACAATTCTAATTAATAGTATAATAATTTATGGTAATATGTAGATTATAATTATGTATTTATAGCAATTCATTCTTCTATTTATTATAATATTGAATTCAATTTTTTAGCAATTTAGTCGTCTAACTTAAGTTTCTCTTTTAATTTAGTAATCTCGTCGTCTTCATTTTAAAGATTAATATTTTCTTATTCAGTTTCTTCGTTCTCTTCCTTTCTAACAGTTGATTGAAGATCTAGGTCATCAATGCACTGAATGTTGTCTGTAAATATCACTCCTTCATTCGACCTTTTAATCCAAGGAGCTTCTGGTTTATTCTCAACAACTTTAGGCTTTAAAAATAATGAATAAAATTACAGATATCTTTTGAAGTAGCTGCTCATCAAATAATATTGGTTACGAAGGGAATTCAACTATTGGTAAACAGAATGACATCCTGATTACCACAGAATATTTTTTCAAAGGTAACTAGATTGCAGGATAAATTGAACAAAGTCGATTGTGTTAGGGGAATAATTGGAACTCTTGTATTTTAGAAAATTCTTCTTCAGAAGGAGTTTCCAGCAGATCATCACGTAATAATTCCATCAAGATCTATAATTACACTCTAAATTCAATTTAAGTTAAGTGTTCATGGAGTAAAGTGAGGGTTTCAAAGGCCTCCTCTAAATTTCCTAAAATGACATCCAGTATGGCGCAATTGTAGAGATGCTCATATATATTATAAGTCTTATTAGTAAAATCAAAATCCTCAAGAGTGTTCTGATTGATTAATTAAGTATTTCTTGACTTCTTAATCTCCTTTTCTTTTAAGTCATATGAAAAGCGAAGACATTATTTTGCTTTAGAGTATTACCCCAAATATGTATAAAACAAACCCTTGTAAAAATAGATATCAGACAATCTGAATATCAACCCTTCCTATTGACCTTTTTAGATTTAACTTATGTTAGCTATGCTGTCTTCTAGAATCTTGGTAGATATTTATTAACTAGTTTCTTTGAGTATTGTTAGCATTTATTTATCAATCGTGGCTTCATGACTATGCAATTCTTCAATTATAATAGATAACTCATTGAGTGCTGAGTTCAATTCTTTTCCATAAATTAATACTTTGACTTTCTCATATTACCCTTCAAGAGTTTTGCAATTAGCAAATGCTTGGATAGCTTCTTCGTAAGCTCCAATTAAAAAGTATAGAATTCCTACAGTATGATAGTTTATTGAATACTACTCCTTTAATTCAATATATTTTTATAGATCCAAGTAGGCTGTGGCTACATCACCCATCATTGTTAATAGTTTGCATCTATTAAAGTAGGATTCTGGATGATTTTGATCCAGACTTAAGCAGATTGAAAAATCGTTGACTGCTTGCTTAAAAAGTTGACGTTAACAATAAAGCAATCCTCTAACATAATAATGTTGTGCTTGGTTATCCTCAGACTTTTCAATGGCTTGTTCTAAGTCCACTGCAGATTAGTCTAGATTTCCAAGGGCGAAATGTAAAATTCCTTTATAGAACAGTAAGTTAGATTATTCGCAAATCTTTGCAGCTCTTTCAAGTAAATCCAAGGCTTCTTTCAAATATTTTATCCTATTTTCTTCGCTCATCTTCTCAAGACTTGAGCAATACTTTTTGATTTAAATAATGGCCTAATAAAACAAGGGTTCCATCTTATTTGGTAGCATCTTATGAGCCTGCAAAAACTCCCTTTTGCTTTATTCTAATTCGTTATCCTCATATTTAATTATCCCATGACATAGTAGTTTATTATATAGAGATGCCTACAATTTTTAATAAAATTACTTTCTCCAACAGATTTTCTTAATATAATTCTAAATCCTGGTTAGCTAAGTTGTACTTTGACAAACAAAAGTACCCGTATGCTCGATATTGATGTGCTTAAAATTTAAGATTGTCACTCTAATTATTCTTGGTTATCATCTCTGTCAATAGGTGAGTTCCCTCCTCAAACTTTCTTTTCATTAAATATATTGCTCCTCCAACAAAGAGTTCAAACTTCTATAATTATGTCTTATCCACATCAAGATAGGCTGCTCTATCAAGTTCATGCTAAGCAGAATAATAGTCATTTTATTCAATCTTTATTTTCACTATCTCATAGAGAGCTTTCGTTACTGGTTTCTTTTCACTGTTGAACTTAATCGACTATTCAAATGCCAAAAGAGCATCTTATAGACGTTCTAAAATCAAATTAAGTAATTACTCTACTTTTGCATCAAAATTCCTTTAAAATAGTAGACTTCGGAATCATTTGGACAAATTTCAAGTAATAGGTTAATATCTGATTTTGCTTTCTCGAATTCTTTATTGTCTAAATAGATTGTGAATCTTTTTAATAGAATTTATTTTTATTTTGACAATTCTTCGAATTTAAGTGCCTTACTCAACTCTTCAATAGCCTGCTAAGTTTGGTTTAGTTGCTTAAAACAATCACTTAATCCAACGTAGCAAACAGATTTATTTGGATTAACTTAAATTGCTGATTGAAAGTCTTTGATAGCTTTTTCATAATTCTTAATTTTCAAAAACAATTTAGCTCTAAATATCAGAGCTTCAAAGTATCTGTTGAAATTATTGATACCTTAGGATATCACATTAATTGCTTCATTGATAAGATTATTTTTTTTGAAAGAGAGAGCTAAATACATATAAGAAGTCCTTTTGAATCTTGGAAAAGTCTTTATTAGAGTCGAAAATTACTCAATATATTTTTCTTCTTAATCTAGTGTCATGTAACATAATCCTGAAATGTACAATGCTTCAGGATGCAATCCATATTTGTTTTAGTAATTTTAAAATTTTTATAGTGCTTCTTCAACTTTATTTTCAGTAAATAGTCTCTTGCCTTCGTTTAACTCGGTGCTGGTAGTGACTTCATTGCAAACAATATTGTTTCGACTGTGATCTTCAAGATTTTAAATAAAACTTTCATCTTGATATAGTTAAACAATTTACAATTTTGAGAACTGACTGAATGGATTTTCTTGATTCTATTACTGGATGAACGATTGATTTGTGGGTTCAAACAGTTTGTTGAGTCATATATGATTCGCTTATTTGGCTATTTGTAATAATTCACTTGTTGATGGATCCCATTTCCACCTATATGCTAACTAATCGATTTGTTTTTTATTCTTCTTACTTCAGTCGTAGGGTTTTATTATAACACTTTTGGTGGTAATTCTGAAGGTTTTACTTAATTAATTACTTCCTACATTGGGTTGACTACCCAACTTTAAAACTATAGTCGATGGTTCCTTATAATTAATTTTGGTATGCCTGGACTCTCTCAGCATTGGGGGTCTCGTGAGCCTACTATTAGACTTTATTTTACATTTTGTTGGAATATTATTTGAAAAATTATTAAATCAACAACAAATATAAACATCATTAGTAGTAGATCAATTTTGAGACAATGAGAACTATAGTAGTGATATATTGCTTATGAAAGACTTGAATTAGATGCTTTCACAGAAGGTTCGTTTTTAAGTTTCGGATTCATAATTCGGAATGTTTGTTTTTGGGGTAATCATCTCTCTGTTATCTTATGTTTTATAAAAACAAATGGATTAAAATCCTTGTGCATTATGTATTTTTATTATATATATGTATAGGAAGGATGATTATTTATGGTTCTCAATAATATAGAAATACTATAGGTACTAGTCATTAGAATATCTGAATATTTAAGTAATTCATGGAGTTTTGTATAATGTCCAATTTTACAAATCTTTATTTGGATAATAAGACAATTTATAAAATGAAAATTATAGAATTTCTTTGAAAAAGTAATGCATTTAGTATTTTCTTTAAACAAAGTTAATTTTTAAAGTATACACAAAATTATTTTACAATATTATAATCTTAAATGCAAGTTTGAATAAAACAAGATATTTATAAAATTGATAATAAAAAATAATCAATCATTTAATTAAGATATTATAGCTGTTCCTCTCAAAGTCCAATATTCTGGTTTTTCAGTTTTGCTCATCAGATCCTACATGATTAATATTTATATATTACAATAGATAGGATGAAATTAGTAGATTAACCTGTGGTTGAGAGAACTCCTGTTCTGTTTGAGGTCTTGTAGCAAGGACAACTAAATATAGATTGCATAAAGTTACTTATAATATTCATCACCAATCTAGTATTCTTCCATTGGTTAGAAATACATCATGGCAAGAGGGAAATATATTTAACCTACTTATTATTCAATTAGGGTTTCGTGTTGATAATCCCAACGTGCTCCTTCTAAGTAAAGACCATACACGTAAACTCCATCTTTAACTTCATCTCTGATTCTATCTTGTTCTATGTCTAACACCTTAAATTTGAAATTTAGTTTATTGATTGGGATCTTATACTTTCTAGAATGTGTTTGTAATACACCTGTCAAAAATCCTTGGGGATAAAATAAGCCAGACATCCAATAAGCAGGTATGAAGTCCTTCTCCATCCAAGATCGAATGAAGGTTACTCTTGCAATCAAATCTTTGAACCAACTGGAAAGAGGTTTCAGAGTAGAATATGATTACTTCATCCAATTTGGAGGAATGGCATTATTGAGAAAGGCTAAATACATTTCATCTAGCTCTTAGGATATCAGTACGAAACCTTTTATTGCCTATTACAATTAAACTAAAGTAGATTGGATTAATTCTAAGAGCTTGTTGAATTTGTCTATTTCTTAAAACAAAACTGTTGAGAGAGATTAAACACTACCATTTTCAGTAATTTGATAATGTCTTTGGTTACAAACATTTTTATCCAACAGATCTGGGAGATTGCTTTAAAAGTAAATAGCCTTTTCCATAACAATCATATCCGGAGATTTCTGAGTGCTGGTACTACTGACACGAGGCTGGATGGATAAGATGATATCTAATATCTTTTGACTCTCCTAAGTTTAGAACACAATATTTGCATTTTCATGCATGCCAAACACCTCAGGATCTTCTTAATTTGGTAATTGGGAGATGTAATGAATGTAATCATCTTCAGGCAAATAATAGATGCCACTATTTGAGAATTTAACATTGTTTTCAATATGATCCCCTAAGTACTTCTTCAATATCGAAGTTAAGCACACTCTATCTTAATCATCAGTAACTCTTCCCCCATAATTAATTTGGCCAATCATGAATTACATCGCATCCCAAGGGATTTCTTCTTCTTAGGAAATAAACATTTTCATCATTTATATGCTAATATCCAGATCAGAGTCATTGAATTCATATGAAATATTGAATCCAAGAGGGCCAAATTTCCTTCTCTCTTGTACTATAGCATGGAAGAAGGAAATGCTGAAAAATAGTTATTTGAATAGCTTTTATTAGTTATCTGCTTGTTAGAATTCTTAGTAAGATCTCAGCAAATTTGATTTCAATCCTCTGGGTGGTTCTGTGGTCAGTTTCAAACCGTTCTGTAATGTACTCACAGGAAAGTAAGCAGCAGGCATGGAAGTCAAAAAGATTCTAAAATTATTATGAACTTCAATGTGATGTGATGTTAGAGATTCCATCAATTTTTCTAATTAAGGCATCCATGATCTTGCCAAGTGACAATTTTGAAGCATAACCCATGTTCCATCCTTCTAACCTTTCTAAATCAGGGTTTCTGCCTTTTTCCCTTATCCTTGTCCCAAAGAAATTACATCAATTTGACTTTATTAATCTTTTGCCAATTTAAATAAGGTTTGAGTGGGATCTGCACCTGGAGAGAGAATAAAGATAATTGGAGTATGCGATTCTGATGATTAATAAATTTCCTCCATTGACGATGAAGCCAGATTTATATAGAACTCTCCAAACAATTCAATTACATACTCAGTTAGGCCGAACATTATTTTTTCAGGCTTCAAGGCCTTAATTATTAATAATCTATAGAATGGATTTAGTGTTGAAGAAACAGCAAGAGGTGATTAAGCTGGGAATGATGCTTCATAAATATCATCTATTTGAGCGAACTCCTTCCAATACAACAAGTTGTTTTTGATATCTTGGGAAAAGTCAGTTAGATCTGAAATCTATTCTTAGATACATAAGATTAAATTCCATTGAGAGTCTTTCAAGAATACCTTATCAGGATTAATGATTGGAGTTGAAGGTATCTAATCTCTTAATAATAGATTCCATGCTGCATTTGAAATGGATCCATTTTATCTCTAAACTTAGGCACAGATGAGGAATGAAAAGATCTTTCTATGCTATTAAAATAGGCCTCTACAAATATCTTTGAAGACAGTTTGAGTAATGGTTTCTTCTAAGTAGAGCAATCTCTCACTAAGTAAATCAGTCTTGGGAGTGAGATTCAGGGATATATTATAGAGTTTTTTGAAATATTGTAGAGAATATTGATACATCGGATCGATTAGACTCATATCTGAGATTACAAAATACAATATTGACCCTCTTATAGCTACTGAATGATAGAGATTTCTGGATTCATTGATCTATTATTCTACAATAATGGTTTCCTCAAAGGATTTTAAAATATCGGCAGACTGAAATTTCGAGACTTCAAGAGTGTGGATCAATTATTCATTGTCTAAAATATTCCCTTAAACATTGGCTAACAGATCCAAAATGGAATCCTAAGCACCTTTGAGTTGCTTGGTAGCATTACTCATTTTTATAATAATTTCATCTCTTTGCTTTTCAATTTCTGGCTTCTCAAACTTCATTACATCACCCAACAACTAATCACATAATCCTTCGAAAGTGATACTGAAATTAATCACTGTAGTCTTAATAAACACTTCTGGTAAATAATTAGGATTTGCTATTTTTGTAGTGAAATACAATTTAAATTAATTATGGTAATCGACCTTTTAATCTCCAACCTTAATAAGTCTGCGTCCATCGACTTCAATAATCTATTTTTAGAGAACCGAATCAACAGATGGTTCCAGTTTCTCTTCAACCTCTTCAAATAAGACTTCGTATCCTGAACTAATGCATTATTGCAATCCTTTTAGGAAATGCTATTCTGTGAATCTCATAACTTTCAACTCCTTATTGAATTGCTTAAGCCATTTATTTGCTTATCCTTGTGGATCAATCATCAAAGGCCAACGATCAGCTCTAGTTACTATTACTCCATTGTCAATCGAAATGGCATCATTAGGTAATCCACAAATGACCCAATCTCTAATAACAATTTGATTTTCAAGAGTTGAAGATAAGGAATAGTTTTCTGAAAAAGGGATGTCATATTCTTTCAATTTCGAAATAGCGTTCTTTATCAATTACTCCCTATATTAGCCTGTGAATGCACCTAAGTAGCTGACTGTAGTAGCAGCCAAGAAAACATCTCCAATAATTTACTACAAGACTTGCTCAATCACTTTAATTTAATCTTTCCATCTTATACCTTCATCAGCCAATAAATATGTTAATTTTTCAGCTGCCACTAATCTTTTCTTTATTTGTTCTAAATCTTTCTCCAATCTATTCTTTTCTTCTACAGTTTCATCACACTCTTTCTACAATCTAGCTACTCTATCTCTAACTTTCTACAGTTCTTCTTGTTTTACTGCCAACTCCTTATTTTTGACTTCTAAATTCTATTACTCATCAGCAACTCTCTTTTTTTTAGGCTCTACTTCCTTTGCAATCTTAGAATAATTATCAATAGCTCTACACCACATACACAGACTTTTGCAGGCTTGACTTTTTTGAGCAACACAAATTGGATCGAATTCTGGTTTTATTGTTATGAATCTCAATTTCCTCAACATCTATTCAGTTATCTAACCCTTATCGTATTTCATTAATCTTTCCATAAAATCACCACTGATCATAACTGATTTTGCTGAATTCCAATCAGTCTTCTCTTACAATAATATGCAAACAGCTTCTAGCACCAATTATACAACTGGTGGGGGATTAATAAACCCTTTAATTTCTGAAATATCATTTTTGTTAATCTTTTGCAGAGCCTCTTCTGCTTCTCTCATTGCAGGCAATGCCTTATTTAATTCAGCTTAAGCTTCATCTGCTATTATTTTAATTTCTGATGCTTGCTGATTGACTATTTAAGCTTCATCATTTACTAGTCTTTCTTTAAGATTGGCCTCACTCTAATCTATTGCCAATTGCTTCAAAAACTATTCTGTTTTTGCAGATTATTCAATCAACTAGGGTTGTATCCCTTGCATTTTAATTTTCAAATCAGCTACTTTTTCATTGGCTTTAAATAATTAATCCAATCCATCAGCCAATTTCCTTTAAATCAATCCATGTTCCTATTGTTTTTATATTAATAAATCAGCATAAAGTTATATTTAATCTAAATATGATTTGGGTGTTGTATAAACTTATCTTCTCAATTCCTTTTGATATGCATCACATAGATTTGCAACCTAGAGATTGACTTCCATGCACATTTGCGCCAATTAATCCTTTTACTTCAGATTGGGTATTTTGTCGAGGAATTTATTAGCTACTTCCAGTAATGCTTCCTTGGGCCATTAAGTGAACCAATCGATGGTACAACAATTTACCAACGATGGGAATTTTCTGCATCGAATTCTTAATTGATTGCCCACAGGACTCATACATAAGACAATATGCAATGAATTTCTGATTCCTTCTACAAAGAAGGTCCACAAGGATTCTGGTGAATCCAATCTCTTTGCTTTAATTGCTTATGGTCTTACAGTGTTGTATACTTATTCCAGATCTTCTTTCTTAGCAAACAAGTTAGGAACTTCACCTGTATTGAGAATGTTATTGATGTCTTCTAAGAAACTCTCTTAGACTATCTGAGCTTCATTGAATATAAATGTCAATGGAATTCTTTCTCCTCCTGTTTTCATTAGGATTTTAATTAAATCAGCTCGGAATGAGTCAGCATTGTAGGTTTTGACAATTTCAATCTAAAAGATCTCAGACCTCATAAGAAAGGAAGCCAATTTAGTTAGACTCTATTTTCCAGATCCACCGACACCAATTAACATTGCATTTCCTCTTGGTTATCTAAAGATTCTTGATATTCTTAGGATATGTTCTAGAGCATCATCAAAAAAGACTAATTCCATTTTATCATTCGTTGCCATGATGTAATCATCTAATTTGTCTTGCAAAGATTTCACAATCACCTTTCTCTTTTCAGTGACCTCCTCATATAAAACATTTGCAGCCTCCAATTTAAGAATATCACTAAACAATATATTGCTTGTTATATCATCCTTATTGACACTAAAGTACCTCATCAATAAGTCAACTGCTGTATTATAAAACCAAAGCTTGTCTTAAACGCTAATCAAACGATCACAGAAGACCCTTGCACATTCATGAACCCATAATTTAGCTATGGTATCGTTACTATTATTGCAGGAGATGGGTCTGATCATCAATAAACCTTAAAAGACCTTGCTAATATCTCTCGAATTAAAGGTGTAATGGAACTTCGCTGGTATTGGCAATAGTTCTTAAGATATTCTTCTAAATAATTCAACTGTAATTCTGGTGATTTAGTCACTAGTTTTCCTAACACTCTCACTAAAGTTAATGCTATTAAAGTAGCCTTTCAAAATTGATCCATAAATCATCTCCAAAATAGAATCAGATTGATTTGGCATATTCAGAACATTGAATTGTCTGACAAATCGTTGAGATAATTGATTTCTTCCACCTCCTGGAGGTCCACCAGCTATCAACAGAGTCACATCCTCAATATGCTTCCAAAATAATTTGGTACGATCGAAAGTTCCTTATAATTCTATCATCTATCTTAAGAGTTCTATGCAGGGCTAAGCACCGTATTTTTCTAATGCAGGCATGTTGATATCATCGATAAAAATAGCTATTTATTCATTTACTCTTGCTCCAAATAGGATCTTTCCCTTTTTGATTAATTTAGATTCTATAGCCAATTGGGTTTGCTTTGATTTTGTCTGTGCTGAAAAATTCAATAACACTGGTTGAACGTTCTCATTCAATTTCATTTCAAATAGCAATGATTAGACCAACATCGACTTGCCAACTCCTGTCTATCCAGTGATTAATGTTGGTATTTATTCTCTAATTAACAACTGCATTATGTATTGGAATTTCAATGTGTCTACAGTTTGAACAACGATACTGAAAAACGATTGATCTTTTACAAATTAAAACTCTTATAGCTGAGATTCCCATGACTATAATGTGGTGAAGTCATTGCCATCAACGTAGAAATCAAATATTGTATCACCTTTCGGGTATAGCAATGATTGAAATTGGTCCTTGACATAGGTGGCAATCTAAAATAATAATTAATAGGAAATAATAATATAAATATATATGATGCATATAAGTAATAGAATGTTCCTAATAGTAATTTAAACAAAGTGCACATTCTGTAAAACTTCATTTAATTACTTCTAGGATTTAATATCTGCAGGTACCTTATCCCATCTATTTATGAACTCAAACAGATCGGGGCTAAATTCACTGCAAAATTAAAAATCGTTGAGATTATATAAAATTGATGTACCTTGTCATAATATTTCTATTCATATGATGCACACAACCCCCAAATGCAACTGTAGGCAAATACAGCTGTAATTTGTTTTGGCAAGTCAGCAGATTTCTAAACGAGGATGGACTTCAAAAAGTAAGTGAGTATGTTGCAAACACTCTTCACTCTTTATGTTTCTATTGTAATAAAAGGTTCATCAAGGTTTCCTAGTTTCTCTTGTAAAAACTTATATTGAGTCTTAAATAAATTTCTTATCAAATCTAAATATTTTTGTTCTATTTGTAATGATTTCTTGGGCTTTTCCTTAAGTTGACTACAGCATTTGATCTAACCCTTCTCTTAATCTGAGAAAACTTCCTCAATCCAACATTCCACATAATTGTACCAATTGATATCTTAAACTGTCATGTAGACCATACCGCATCTACTTACAGTGGCTGGAGAGGCAACTGACAAATCCTGAACTTCAAATATCATTCTCAACTCATGTCTCAACTTGATTCTTTCTGAATTGGCCAAACACAAAGTCATTGAATCATCTAAGACTGAATTCATATTCTCAATCCACAATGCATCAACAGGTCCATCAAAAACAATCCAATGTCTCTCCTTACTGTTATTGCACTCTCTGATTATGGAACTTGCTAAACCATCTTGCCATTCATTAGTAAAAGGATCGACCTCCCCATAAAGTTCTCCCATTGAGATTGACTTAGGATTTAAAATTACAAATTATAATTCTTAGAATCTAGGATCCTATGATAGATTCTATACTTTTATCTCAGTGATTGTTTCAGCCAATATTTGATAACAGTTAGTTTTGCCAGATCCACTGCCTCCAACAATCATGGTTCCAAATCTTACATTTTGAGTATCAAACAGCTGCAACATTTTAGTTATAAAACTTGGTATGATTTACAACTTAAATTATCGACATTTCTTATTTAATTATTACTCTAGGAATTCGAATGATGAATTGGCTATCTCTACTTTAGGGAATAGATCTTAAATTAGAGCCATGAATAATGGAATGTCATCTTTTAAAAACTTGGGTATATTAGCATCACGCATAGCCTTAATTAACACAATGTCTTCAGGGATAGTTGTATCTGCTCTCTTTAATGAACCAGCCATAACTAATAAGGATTTGACTGCTCTCATACCGAAATCATAATGATCTTATTAAGACAATTATTATGATGACAATTTATATAACTGAACCATCTTGCTCGATAAATCATTTGCATTTTCAAATCCTTCAGCAAATAACATAATTTCTGCAATCAACCTATAATCTGGAATCATCATAGCCACTGGACGGAAGAGTGATTTCAAATTGTCTGGTAATTCAGTTCTTCCTGCATACCCTGGATTCATAGTAATAAAGACTCCATAAGTGTTCTTTAATTAGATGTGTCGGCCATCAAACAAAAATTCAGTCAACTATTACAATTAAGCAATACGAATAGTCAATAATTATTAGGCTATAACAGAAAGTACTTCAATGTCTATTCTATTGAATTCATCTAAACAAGCCCATGCACCTTGCTATGCTAAACCACTGAATAATTTATTCATAGTGGCAGCAGTAATTTAATCTGAACAGTTAAATACTATGCAATATCTTCCCAAGCATTTGGCTAAGTCTTTTGTGGATTCCGTTTTTCCTGTGCCTGCTGGTCCTGCAGGAGCTGCACCTAATTGATTGGTTAAGGCAGATGTAATTGTTATCCAACAACGATCTGTGAGTGGAGTGATTACCAATCTACTTGTTGGTCCCAAATATTCATATCCATAATGAAATACGCTTGTGACTTATTTAACCAAGCAATCATCGCATTCCTCATCCCAATAGTATCTTAGTTATTATTACCATTGGAAATCCGATGTTGTTTCAATACTATTATCAGCTAATTTCATGACGATATCTCTGTTGTGAACATCTGTAGTAATTAATGAGACTATAGTTTTTCTTTAGACAACTGTCAAATCTCCTCTGACTAATGCTGTGAGTTATTTTAGTTGCATTTCCATCATATCATGCCATTCATAAAGAGCATTTGCTTTGACACTAGATTCATTGATTGCATCTTCAGTGTTGATTGACCAAAGTATTTGACTAACAACAGCCACAATCTGTGATTTGTGATTAAGTATCCAATCAGTTTTAGTCTTTTACATTCCATTCAAATAGTCTTGTAATCCTTATTTACATAATTTACGCAGAGTCTCAACCATTTCCAATTCCAACAAGTGCAACCAAGTTTCAACATTTCCTCTAGCAGGTATTGATTTATAATACTAGACTAACTCACCTTCTGAAGAATAAATTCCTTGGATTACATTTGGTTAATCACCAAAGTATAATTTGACCAATGCTTCAAAGCATTATCCTAAATGAGATTAAACTGAATTAATGTCAGTTTATTTAGATAGGATTTCTAATAATTCATCATTAGACAAAAAGTAGAATCTTGGGAATGATCCTCTCTTGACTTCTAGATAATCTTCTAAGGATTTCTCTATTTATTCCAATGTCTCCAACGTTTTAGTTAAATTGTCTAACATATTCTACATAGCTAACAATCTCATAATCTGAGGTCTAAGATTGACTTGTTTGACTAACTTCTTTATCAATCTATCACAACTATCAAATAGCTATGATTCATTAGATAGTTATTTCTTTATATCTTAACTACTGAAGATACTCTCCAAATACATCCACTTTTTTTAACATTCAACCCACTTCTCGATGATATCAGACAACAATAATAAATCAGATTAGAATTTCTCAGCTCTCTGTCTCAAGGGTCTAACATAACGACTAGCAAGTATATTAGACATGTTTGCCAGACCTTCATCAAACAATTGAACTAGCTCTTCCACTTCTCCCAATACCATTACATCCAATTGATCTTTATAAGGTTTCAATTTCAATTCCACTTCATTCCATTGTGTCTCCAACGTTTTTAATTAAGTATTAAGAGAGTCCTCTTAAGCTGCTTTCACAGCAATCTCTGTAATCTACTCATTGTGTTATGCTACATTCAGATCCAGCAAAGTGTTCAAAGTAAATTATTGATCATTAACATCGAATTCCTATCTGACCAATTACTTGATTTCTTGCCAATGTGTTTATTATAAATATTGAGAACGTAGTGCTGTCACCACTGGAATAGTATCTTTGAATTCCCACACTATCTTCTTCAAATAGGCAATCACTCTATTTTCTTACAAATTCTTTTCGCATCTTTGTACAACCCTAACGAATCCTTCAGTTTTCTAAGCAATCTCCTTAGCATTAATGGATGTGAATTGTAATTGCTGCCAATCTTATGATAATTTTCTAAACTCTTGGATCCCCTACCACATTCCTAGTCTCAAATTTAATTACTCTCTGGTATTCTCCAATAATTCATATTGAGCTTATTCTTAGCATTACAGGATTTCTTCATATTGAGTATATAATTAAGCACTCTACTCCAACTATTTAGTTTTAGTATCGATCTCAGTTAACTCTTTGATGGCATCTGTTAAATCCGTGTTCAATGTCAAAAACTTCTCCTTGTTCACTGCTTCACTCACATCCAAACACTCACCTTTTAACTTGTCTATGCGTTCTTTCAATGTCTTTTTAAATTTCTCTATATTTTTGGCTGTATTATTGTCTGCTTCTGACAATGCAACATTCAACGAAGACTCTAAGTAATTCAATTCCTGTGCTAAATCCTTGTCTTCTTTCTTCATCGAAAATAGCTTACAATCTTAAGCCAATGAGATTATACTGATAGCGGTTTCAATTTCCTCTCTCTTTGAAGGTAATTCCTTTGTTATTCGATCTACAGAGTTCTTCTATTCAATAAATTCTTCAATTCTTATAACCATACCTGATAATGATTTTATTGATTATTATAACCATGCCTTCAAGATCAAAGATCTATTCCTAAACAATTATAGGTAAAGTTCCTCCAATTATGCCAGTATTTAAGATTGTCTAGCACTCAATTACTTCTAAATATTTTATATCTTGACTCTGTACAATCCAATATCAACCTAAGGTATCAATTTCTATTGTAGTAAATGGTCAATCAATTGAGCACTCTTCAAAGTGCATGAAAATATCTTTGATTAATACATCAACCTTGGATTTTGTAATTGTTCAATTTCACTGTTCTCTTGTCTCCAGATCAAATTCAAGTACTCATTGAATTCCTTTTAGAAAAGTTCTAATTTTGAAAATGCTTAATCCAATTCCTAAGAAATCTCGTGCATGAATATATTGTTCATAGGGTGTTCCTTAATCCAATATGAAGGATTCAGATTAATGGAATCAGGTTGTGTCCACTTGTCTCCAATAATTTCATCCCATTCTTCCAAGGCTTAAACATATTATAAGAAATCAGGATGTTTGCTCCATCTTTCAATCACTTGTATCTAATCTAATCCATCACAGAATGCCTCTTAAATTCGACTCAGAAAATCCCTTTTAGATGGGTGTACTTCTAATTGTGTTTCATAAAGGTTCTAAACCTCTCTTTTACATACAAATTCAGGATCTTCAATGAACTCTTCCTAAGGTTCCATAGATTACTATTAATTTGCATTTTGAGAACTCTACTGTTTCTTCTCCACCTTCTCAATGGTTTGTACCTTCTCTTCTTTCAATCGAATACACTCTTACAAATCAAAATCTAACAAATTTTCATTTAAAGTATCCCAAGGCACTTACTATCTTTCAATATCAAGATGTCCATAAATTGGATTAAATCTTAATTCGATAGTGAAAATGGGATCATAATCTTAAAAATCTTTTTTTTCCTCTTCATTTTCAGTCAATTTAGGTAGTTTCCTGTTACTTTTACTACATTATTGAACCTTAATCAATTTATCCACAAATTCTGTTGCTGATTTGATGTAAATTTATCCCAGAGATTAAACAGCAATGAAATCTAATAGATAAGCCAATCTTAAAAACTTAATGAACTCTGTTCTCATCAATGCTCTGTGACCATAATCCATTCTTTCTGGAAACCCAAAAGTTTCAATAATTTATTGCTTCTTATCAATTTACCTAGATTGAGACATCGTCTTCTCTATTTTCAAAGGTACATGATCATCATCTGACTGTTTCTCTTAATTAATTTGGGTCCTCAATTTATCAATAACAGTTTTAAGTCCTGATAAACAATTTTCTTTCATCTTCCTTGATTGAATCTAGATTTTCTCCACTAGTCTATTCCTCTACTTCTACTGTAACAGACTGAACTCTTGCAAACTCAAATACTAATCTTTCTTGTCTGTCAATTCCTCTTCTATCTTATCTATGTCCACAATTCTAAGTGCCTCGATGTCGTAACATAAACTTCTATGTGATACTATTAATTTTTGATAAATTGGATTCAAAATCAACATCTTCTCACACAGTTATGCTTACACTATAGAAGTTCGATGCTAATGTAATATCTTTTGCCATTTCTTGAGAGTCTTCCATTTACGAAACTTCTTAAAAAAACTTAAGGACTTAATTGCATTAAATTAATCTCTTTCTTCTAACCAGGTGTTCAATGAAACAAACTCAATCGTAATGTTATTCTCGTATCGAGTCAATCCCTTGGCTGAGAGTGTATAGAAATTATTGAGCTGATGCTTTTGAATATAGGGATAGTTGACTATCCTCATATTGTAAGCATCATTTGAATGTTTCTTCCTTTTGATCAGATACATGAATTCCTGTTAACTTAATTTGTGTTCCTTGATCATCTGAATGAATGCGTCGACGTCTTTCAATCCGAAATTGCCATTCTCTTCACTTGAATCTTCCGAACTATCCGAAACCTGAGACATGGAGGTTTTATTCAAAATCTCTTTCCTCATTTGTTGTGCTCGAATCGTCTTCCTTGGGGCTGTCCTGTTATCCCTTGTCATAGTCATGCGAGTATTATCCAAGATGTTACTTGGCAACACCTAGACAACCTTCTAAACTTCCTTTGGTGGACTCGGAGGTTTCACTCTTCCAATCATGCGATCCATCAACTCATGAACCTGGCGAGACTTTAATAATCGTCTCTCATCTAAGAATATATCATTTGTTAAATCAAAAGTTTTATTATGCTTTGGGAATGAGTCATTGTCTAAATTCAATCTAATCAATATTACTGTTCTATGATTTCCCTCGAGTTTGATTGAGACCTGCTCCTCCTGACTTTTGATAAGAGTGACTGCGTTCTTCGTGAATCGCAGGCAATTTATCAGGAACCTTCTCAATCTTGGTCATCGTCTGATTCAGCTATGCTCTGATCGCAATCTTCGAAGTCAGTGGCCTCTCGTTATTATTACTGCTCTAAGTGGGTTTCCCTCTATCAAACAAACGACTGGCAAGCTTTATTTTAGCACTCTCCGGTAACATTGTGAATTAATTTAAAATTATGTATTATAATAAATGCTTAATACTTATAAACAACACACCTAAATCTCAAACAACTTAATTACTACTAAATCAAAAACTAAAAATATCTCTATCCACTTCTATCTTTGAATCCAAAGATTTTATTCCCTCAACTTATTAATCTATAATTACAACCTCAGATATATATATGGCAGTTTGTGTCTTAAACCATCACCCCATAGTATAGAAAATAATTCTTTTAGTTTCCAGCAGTTCAACCAATTTGAGATCTATGAGAACTTTAAATAATTTTTTCAAAACCTATAACGAAATGATAAATCCTAACTTATTTATTAAAAATCAAGTAGACTAACTTGTAAAATATTCTTTTTCGAAGAATAATTAAAATCACATTTATACAATCCTGTAAAAATCATATCATAATTCAAAAAGTTAAATAAATTCCTATTTATAACTAAAATTAACTACAAGTTTACAACATGGACTTTTATTCTTGATATTTCAAATTTTTAGTAGAATGATATACTTTAAATAACAATCTTATTAGTTAACTGATAAAACAAATTAAAAAGCAGATTATTTTAATTAATTATAAATTAGTCAGCTTTAATACTTTTGTGAAATATTTCAAACTTTATTACAAAAGCAAACAATTTGAATTAGCACTATCTCTTATAATAGTGGGAGAATTTGCACACAATTAATTTCATTCTTAATCAAAATATATACGTAGATTATCAAAAAACTTAAGTTCTTTTATGATGGCTCATTGTTAATCACTTTGAATGGAAACATTGTTTTCTTTTTATTAATGATGCTAAGGGAGAATGTTTTAGATTTTTTGAGTGAATCTTTTATAATACAAAATATAAATTAACAAAATTAATTTCATATTTAGGACAATGGTTCAACTAATGCTTTTTATTAATCCAAAGGTTGAGTTAAAGGAGTATGCTCTTCATAATGCTTCAGTTTTAGGTGCTACTTTAGAGCTGCCTTTGATGAATAGGTATGGGTGCAATTCGAACATTTGAAGGGTTTGGTAATTGAGTTTTTTCTTGAGATTCGTTTATTTTTTACCTAATAAAATTAAATTAAAACAAATATATATAATAACGAGCAAATAGTTAAATAAAAACATATGAGTTCTACAATTACCTCATCATTAGAAAGCTTTTTTTCCAGTTTTGCAATGCTCTTTTGAGTATTTTCAACTTAAAATCTAAGGAACTACTGGAGAAGATGTGCTTTCCTAACTTCGAGTTTATAGTTGATTTTTTCATCGTATTCTGGCTCTGAAACTAAGTGGATGATTTATTTCTACTTTCATTTTCTTGAATCGTTCTTGGAGTAGAGTGATCAATTGATTCTATAAACATCGATTTTTAATAAATTTAAACAATAATTTATTAATGCTTTTTTTAATAAAGATCATTAAGTTAATTAATTTGAATATGTACAAATATGTATATTTATTATTCTCTCAACATTATAAATGATGAATTCAATTCATTTCGATTCCATCAGTAGCATTCTGATCCTCATTTAATTATTCAGGGTTGGAGTCCCTGTTTTCTGGGGAATCCTCATTCTAAAACTTGCAGATCTTTTTCTTTTGCAATTCGTTAACATTCAATGAATCCAATTCTAAATCTGATGGTTCTGCATTGCTTCTATTTTCGTAAGCAGTTGCTAGAGCCATCCCCTTGGTAGCAACATCAGAAAATGATAGCAAATTTTGAATAGGAATGCCTATCCTGATTCCAGATTTTATAATTTATTGAAGACTACTGCCATATTATTTATTGTTATACTCGATCTCAACAGAATCGGGCTTACCCTGAGATACACACTAATAGTTTCATAATTAATAATTTACTTGCTAGTTCTCCTTACTGCTGATCGATATCGGTTAAACATCGTTACTTTTCGGATTAATATCGAAAAAGTACCTTTACTCAATCTTTTTAAGCGTTTGCAAGAAATACTTTTTATACAAGTTCCAATCTGTTGACTCATAAATAATGTCTTCTAAATCAAGTGAGAGCTAAGATAAGATTCCACAATATCCTCTTCTTATGGGATGTTTAATTTTTCCAATATTATATTTCATATATGTGTTTTTTAAGGAAATAAATTCAAATAAATCTTATTTTATTTGATTTTAGATCCAACTTAATGAACTAGTTTTGAAAATAAATCTGGAGATCTCACTGAATAATATTTAAAGTTAGTTGTTAAATTCAAATTTAATAATGTATTTGAACAAAGTTTTATAGATATCCAAATGATATATGTAACGTAATAAATCTTCGTTTTCTGTTTTTAAGAGCAAATGATAGATAGTCAAAAGCCTTAATTTGAATTGACCAAGACCAGTTGAGATTTCGCCCAAAGTTGAAATAAAGGCTAGGAATATATTATTACTAATTACCGAAATTGACATACTCATTAGAGAATGATTTGTGTAGATTTTGAGCTATAGAATAATACTTTGTATAGTCGTATTCTTCATTTTGTGGCAGACATTTCAAGAGTGCTATTATAATATTCAAAAACTCAACAAATTAGGAATCACACTAATGATAAATTCAATGATTACTGCTGCTGTATAGAAGTGTTCTGGGTAATCAAAATACTGGATAAACTGTTATGTTGTAGAACAAATTTAAGTTAATAGTTCTGAGCAATTATGTACAATTTCTGAATTATGGACTTTATTGAGCAATATTTTGTGAATTCTGAGAAGTAATTGAATTCTTTTGGTGGTGTGTTGATTAGATTTTTAGTCTTGACTTGTGGATTCAGAGGTGATCAAGTGGGAGAGTATTGATGCCACATGATACACATCTAGATGCTTAATCAAATGATCCAATACGGATTAATTATTATCAAACCAACTCCATAACTAGATTGAATTCACTAATTTATACGCTGTTACCCCTCTTCCTTATGATGGATTCAAAGATTTTGGTCAGATATCCTACTTAGGTATAATTAAGATAATCTGCTTGGAATGGTTAAAATAATAGAGGGAGGAGTTTTTGGCGTTATTCTTCTTGAACCTAATAATTTGGGATATTGGGTTCTGGTTCAAATAGATAGTCAACTAAAATTGAGCTATCGTAACTCAAAATTTCACTTATGAGAAATTAGTACCTATTTTGAGATGGGCTTTTACCTTTTCAATTTGGGGTTGTCAGAATCCATTGAAAGGAGATACTCAATGATTTTTTGGTAGTTGTTGACATCCTTGATAATGCTAACTCAATAGAGATGGTTCAATACAAGATGGCGAACTTCTGGGCTCCATTGTTTTTAATTTCGTCCAAGACTTCGGCATCCAGAATTTCATCTAAAGTGATTTCTGACTTAGAGAGGAGATCGTCTAGGCTATTGCTAGTGTGACTTCTATGTCCATATTATTTAAACACTACTTAATAAACATGGAAATCATTAATATTATATAATTTTAATGAAAGAAAATTAGAAGTCAGACATTGCTCCTTAGGACAAGCAATGGGAATGGATTCCATGTTAATACGATGTGAAACGCATCTCAAAGGATACCGAAACGACGTGGAACTTGAGTCCATCTGTGCAACTGAAAATACCGTCGGAGCAGGGGTAGATAGATCCTGTGATCGATCTCAAAATAGAGCAGAGCAGGAATTTCATTTACACAAACAAAAATGGCTTGGGCTGGAATTGGCATAAGAGTTGGAATCTACCAGATATTGGTGTTGAATTGGAAGTATGCACTTTATGTTTTAAACATCCTTAGATAACAGATCCCACCACTGACGAGAAGCTTGCTCCACCAGGCAAGATCTATGTATTGACCATCTCTTTATTTAGGCCAAAATACAAATTGTAAAACCAACAGTAAGTCCCATGAAAACTTTTCATCTGTTGGAAGTGGGTGTCAAAGGCAATTAGAAGATGGATTTGGAAAATAATAAATGCATATTCTCTGGTCTCAAATTTAACACTACTTCCTACAATCATGATGTATCTTATTTATAATAATTAGCATTAAAAATTCCACATCATCATCACACTTTATCTTTGTCAAAGCAAGTTTGAATTCCCCCAAATATTGATATCCCGCATATCTCCCCCTATTTTTGTAGATTCCAGAAAGTCAGCCAGAGACATTGAGCAACAAAACAAATAGAAATTGCAGTCCTACTTTGATCCCTTCCCCATCACCACTCTTGAAAAGCAATTCACAACCACAAAACCCTAGAATACCGAAGTCATCACCAACACTATCGAGGGATTGAATAATTATTTCTCAGCTCCCAATATCAGACACAAAGTAAAGCATCCTGTATTTCTATGCATCAAATTCAGTTCTTGCATTAAATTGTATCTTAATACAAATGTATTTAAATTCTAAGACTCTAAATCTTTAGTTTTGACCATACAACAAGTATTATACAAAAGCACTAATAACAATGTCAATAACAAACTCGATTAAAAATATATCATATTATGCGTTGACAGCAGCAATACTATTAGTAAATTCCAATAACATCTAAAAAAACTGTAAGAGTTCCTTGAACCCTTCAATAATGACGACATTGAAGTAGTTATTGATCCAATCGAACTGCCTAAGAATTTCACTTAAATCACAGACTTGGCAGACATTAAATAAGCATACATAGATGTCTACGATAAACTATTATAATTGAAAAAGAACGAACAATAGCAAGATGACAATTAGGAGTATGAAGAGTAACCAAGAAAGAAAAAGAAGCCCAAAGAACAAGAAGTAGTTTAGAACAACTAAGAGAAAATCATTAGAAAAGTCATTCAAATTCAAGGTCCCAACATTTCATAACAAAGGTCACATCACACACATGTCATCTAAAGTGCTGAAATGCTTATAGAATAGCAGCATTAGTATCTTGATAAAGAACATGTTAAGGAGGAACACATAGTTTAAGAGGAAAAACCGCATTAATTTGGACTACCAGATATATTTCAATAAACAGCTATAAATATAAATAAAATTCTATTATTAAGAGCCTTGTTACCTCCGTAATAACCACCATAATGACATCATATTTCTAAATTCATATTCAAAAAACAAAATTATTATATTATAACCTCTTCACCATTTTCATTAAGCAATGTAGCATCATAATCTCTTATAATGGTTTGGTCAACCCTTCTGAATTCTAAAATAGTGACGTATAAATTTTCCAGTTAATACCTTGTTTTAATTGGGTTTCTATAAATTCAATTATTAAATAATTATGATTAAATCAAGAAGGTTTGATTTGCTTCTGGTGTGGTTTAATGCTAAGGATATGGACCCATCTTTAAAGCAAAATGAAACATCCATACACATATGATTATATATATACTATCTCCTTATTTATTTCTGAGTTTTTGAGTTTTTGAGTATAATATTTTTACTCTACTTTATGCGTGTATTTAATATAGATTTCATGCAATTCTTGGAAAATCTATTGGTTTAATACTGAGATGTGCGGATATTGAGGGATATCTATGAGGAATGTAGGAATTTAGATTTGTAATTTTATACAAGGAAGGCTTGTGAGTATCCTTAGTAGATTAAGGATATTATTGGACAATGCCTTTGGGGATAAAGAGAGATGATATTATTGATGAGTATGATAAGTATGAAATATTGATATTGTATTAATTAATTTATTTTGGATGTCTTAAATCTTGAAGAAGGCAGCTAAATACAGAACCGTGTCTACGATACTCCAACATGGGGAAGCTCATTTACGTGATTCATATACACTACCACCCGAGATCATTACTCCACCTCCACGTAAATTATTGTTGGCATTCATAAATTTAGCCAGAAAAGAAAGAAAGCCTGATGACATTACAGATTTCCCAGAGTAAAAGTTTGTGCTTCTGCCCGAGTCCATCCCATATCCTGAAGGAAAGTACCGACCTGCTTCAGTACCCTATGTTGCTGGTTTCTATCCTTATAATTGTTATCTATAGAAGGGAAAGGTATTTTGAATTAGCTAAGATAAGATTTACCAATGGTGCTCATGCGGTATTTCATAATCGAATCCTTGGTGTGATGGAATGTGCAATGCCTCAGCAACTAGAAATAGACCAATTAAATTTAATGTCGACACTTCTGGATATTATAAATTGTGTAATTGCAAACAGAGTGCAAATGCTCCCTTCTGTAATGGCACACACAGGTATTAAAGTAGTTGAATTTCAAGATAAGTGATTCGTCAATATCATGCTGGTTATAGAGGATTCTATGAACTTTGGGGATGGGCTGCCTTTATGGGAACAACAGGCTTCATCATTTGGAATTTCCACAATTGAAAGCAATTATCAATAGAATATAACAATATAAAATTAAAATGTCATTAACTCTGTTGGCTTGAATCACTTCTCCTCTACCCTGTTTCTCCTAACTTTTTAACAAATTACACAGATTGCATAACCTCCTACACACATAATTATTCTAAGCAATACCTCAGTTTCATCTACAAATCCCTTGACTTCCGACTTGTTGCCCTTTTCGAAGTTTCCCATCTCACAATAATCCATCTCTTTGTAAGCAAACATTTCATCCATGCTCATCCTCTTTCTCAATTGTCTATATTGGAAAAACACGCTTCCAATCGTCAAGATCATTATGGAGGAGAAGTACAAGTAGAACCTAAAATTGATATCCTTGTCGAATCCATAAAATGCTCTCTTTACTAAATAGAGTTCATTTGGATATCCGCCTGCAAACCACCCAATTGGCTTGATCAATAAATAACTCTATTTTAATGAATTTCTCATACTCCTGCTAAGGCTGTGGCTCCAATCCCAAATGTGTTTAGAAATTTACACGCCAAAAATCCAAACAGTAATCCTGAAATCGAAAGTGTTAAGGTCAAGGCCAAAAACATTGGATGACTGTTGAATAGATGCAGGAATAGGGGTTCCAACAACAAAGAGAGCACTACCCCAAATACTAGACCCATATTAAACACACCCTAAATAGAATCTATATTGTACAAGCAAATATCTCACATAGGTTGTGTTTGCATAGATAATTCCAACTCCTATTCCAGAACACAGTACTATTATAATTGCGAAATTGCTCGAATCTTGATCCAACACTCCTTCTCCCAATACGATCGTATAAATTGCAGTTCCAATCATGAATGCCAGCAAGACAGTGGTCAATCTCGAAAATTGGAATCCGAAAATCATGAGAGCAATTCCTAAGAGCATAAAAATAACACCCAGAGGGATGTATAAGTATTAATACAACTTCATTATTGGATTAGTCACGAGAATTGGACAAACGCTACTGTGTTTTAGACAATAATCTTATTCACAAGGAGTTTAAATTTCAAATGTATTTGAATTGCTACATATTAACAGGAGTTCCAAATCGTCATCGTCTTCTACTCCTTGAAGCTTCAATACTACTCCTGCAAAGGGATTATTCTCGTCTATAAGTTTGAGATCATTTTTCGCATAATCGTGTTGCTTTGAATAAAAATCGCATTCCTCATTCTCAGCTATAATAAGGTTTTAGGTTGATTTTTCATTTCTCACCATGATTTATTTTTCATCCTGAGTGACGCACTAGTAAGGTGTGGATCCACAAATATTCATATTCAGGATTTTTTTGTCTGTTAATTAGACATTGGAGCCTATGGTTTCAGTGAAATCAAAAGAGATGTCGTTGTTGTAATAGATTTCACAAGTATGGTAGTGCTGTATCAATAGGATTAATATTACAAATTTCATTTTATTAATATAATATTCATTAATTTATCAATTATTTTTGCAATCCTATGTAATGCTATTTTGGGTTCATTGTCTACTAGATTTTTGAAATGAGCTATGTGTTCAGATAGATAACTAAATGAAAATACATCATTCATTTGCTGGCAAGACTTCCAATTCGTGCAACAAACTTGAACTTCATTGTAGAGTAGTGAGATTATGAAAATGTTTGGTTTTTTGAAGGTCCTTATTTATAATCTGATTGGTTTCTATATCTTATTGGATTACTTCTGTGTTTTTAATTGATTTAAATTGGGAATCGTATGATATTGACTCAAATTCAAGAAATTTTAAGTCTTAATTTTGTGTATCATATAATAACAAATACTGATAATGTCTGAATGATTCAATTTGGAATTCATATAATTCGTTTAGTATTTATAAAAGCCATCCGCTATGTATAAATTGAGTAATTCCCTCAAATTTATTTGCTCTTTGACCTCAGTAAATTTATTATAGGAGAAATACTTCAATTCAATATTGAAATTGGATGTGTTAGCATAGCTTATGGCATCAAAAGGAAAGAAGATACAAGTACGTTTCAAGAATTTAATCTATTCCTCATTCAATTTAGCCTCGCTGATTATACTCGGAAATTTGCTATTATGCAAATGCAATTGATTGATTTTCCCTTTAAGAAGTGCAATACCCTTTAATTAATCTGCCTTTTAGGTATACTTCATGTAGAATTCAATGTGTGATTCACCAACCCGTTCAATTCTGATGTAACGCTAAAAGAGGAGTTCTTATAAGTTTATCTCTTTCTAATCAAACATAATAGACAAAAAACAATTTTATTGCTTGGGGTGTTGTTCTAATAAGAAATTATTGTTAATAATATTGACCCAGATTAGCTTCTCCTTTATTATGTACTGTTCCTTATTCCCGTTCTCTAAGCGGTACTCTGTGAATTCAGTCACCAATTTAGTGATATAGAAGAAATCATTAAGATAGTAAGGGGTGACTTAAGATTGGGCCAATTGATTCTACGCTTAGATACTTGAGACAGCAGGAGAATGAAATTATGATATCCTAGGTTGGCTGAATCTATGATTTGACTTCTACATATTCACACTCTACCTAGGTGTGAAATCTGTAAAGGAGTCTAAATCCTTAAAACTCAGAACAGCTTGCTTCTTATATATGATGATACTATCCATTAAATCCTTGCCATCATTCTCTTTAAAATCTTCAGATCTCAACAACCCTACCATTTATCTAGTTGTTTTTGGAACGTATACCTTGACAATCCATATGTCCAGCAGTAGATGTCTGTAAATTTGGATTAAAACGTAATCAATTATTTATTGTTAATCATTCAATAATTAAGTCACCTTATTGTTTGATATTTTAATCAATTATCCAGTTGAGATTGAATGAATCAAGTAAGACTTTTTGATGTGAGTAACAATTAATCTACTGTTCTTGATGTAATGTTCTAAGAATCCTTTGCAGAGATCGGATTTCTTGAAAGTTGTATTTTCAGGGAAATTGCCAATTCTTCTGATTTGTTGAACATTAATTTTAGTAGAATGGTCTTCATAGGAATTATGTGTTATTTAACTTTCGTTTTATTTAAGATCATCTTGATTAACGGCAAAAAATGGAACATTGGTTAATGTGAATGTTCCTAAATGACATTTCTGAAATATGTTCATGGCAGTTTGCACTATATTTGCATCTGTCATGTTTTATGGTATCTCTATCTTCAACATTTCTGTGATATCGTATTTATTAAAGATCATCTTCATCATTCCTGTCTTTAACATGATGTTTTAGAAGTCTATTCTCATTAAAAAGTAATCATTCTCAGCCAAAATGTCTGGTTTTTAACATCTAAAGAACACCTTAATAGTTATCTAGTATTTTCCGTAATTTTTAATCTTCTGAACTATAACGAATTATTTAAGAGTAAAATATTTTAAGAGCACCATATAATTGTTTAAGATGTAGTAATGCAACACATTATAAGAAGGAATCTCAGCCAATTAGCTTTTTGATTTCTTGTATTTCAATAACTCTAGCCCATCTGATAACTAGGAGCTAATGAAAGATTGCTTTAAACTTCTTTGACTAATTTTCTTATATAGCATCTAAATGATCCAACACGTAGGGCCATTTTGAATAAGTTATACAATATTGGATATTAAGTTGTCTTCTTCATCGAAAGGACTAATCCGAAACCTTTGCAATCGTTAATTATAATGGTATATCAAAATTATGTGTTTTTGAGCCATGGATATTTGAATGGAAAGATGTTTCAATTGGATTCTATACTTTTAGATTTTGTCTAGCTTTAGATTTTACTTGCTAAAAAATTAGGACTCCAATTTCTCCAAATCATCAATATGCACATCAGTAAATGGATTTTCTTAATAGATTACTATGGGCCCAACCTTTTTTGTAATGATTTCTTGTTTAGCTTCTGCATTTATGTTTGGTTAGTACCTTTTCACTAAGTCAATCAAGGTAGTTTGATGAAAATGTTGTTGTTCATTATTTGTAATATCTTCACCGAATATTTAAGCAAAGTGTTTGTCGAACATATGCTCTCTATTGTGGATAGTTTGTGATTTGGATTGATAGTCCAACTTCTTTTAGGTGTCATCATAAATGTATCTTTCTATTTCAGTAATTGCGAAGGGCTTCACCTTGGTCTGCAAATCTATGAGGAACCCCAATTTCATTCCACAAGCCTCCATCTTCTAAGCGTCGTGCAATGAAAATATATTCATCTTAACCTAAAGCTACTTCTGTTCATTGATCATCAACTTTTGATCTATGAATTCATAGAACATGTGCCAGCATTTCCTTTAAGAGAAAAATATTTAATTTATTATCTGCTTTAAATTATTATGATATCTCCTTTCTAAGATCTTTTCTATGGCATCAAATTACAATCTTAGAGATTTAATCTTTACTGGACTGTTGATTGCCTCAAACAGTACATCCACTTAATACTTTGTATGGTAATCATTCTTTTTATAATACAGGATGCTAATTAATTATGATTTACAAGTTACTTCTCTTTCTAAAATATAATGCTCACTCTAATTATGAAGAATATGTTTTCTTCATCATTGGTCAAACTTAGGTTTCTGAGATTCACCAACTACTTGTGAATCATATATTATTAGTCCTTTTATTTGTTTATCTTAAAATTGAGTATCCTATTCAAAAGAATGATGTTGTTCTTTATACACTCTATTATAATAGAAAACATTAAGTGATACCTCCATAACTGCGAATTAGTAAGTGGAATTTCTCCTTCTCATCACACAAAGTCGATTAGATGATCATCCTTCTATAAAGATTGACCACATTGATCAACTCTCTATATGCATTCAGAGTTTTGTCTTTTTCGACCGAATACAACTTCAATCTGATCCCAGTGATGTTGATTTATTCGTATAAATAAGTTGTATACATCCATCTAAACAAATCCTTCAGAATTCCCATTTGCTCTATCTCATTTTTGGTCAGTTCGAATTAATACTTGGGAAACATAATAAAATTGTAGTTATCACCATTCCTATTGCTCATTGTTTCATTATAACGCAAGTAAGGTAAGCATTGAGAAGCTTATGATTGGTACTCCTTAATAAAGACCTCAATTATTTGAGCCCAATTTTTGATATTATCAATCTATAAATTCTACAATTAAGCCCTATAAACTATTTTGTTATTTGTGGTATCTTAGAATGATATAAGAATGTTATCTGATGATGCTATCTATAGACAACATGACCATAAAATAGTTCTACTGTGATAACACAATGAAAATTAAAACTTCGGGATATAAGTATTGGATTATTCCATAAAGAAGGTTGTGGCAGTCCTTAAAGTCAAGATGTTCCTTCTTTGAGGTCGTTTAGGATTCTGCTGTTGAGTTTGTTATTAGTTCTATTGCTGCTGCTACTATTATTAGACTGATTAGGGTATTGCAATGATTATCTGTGATTTGGTGGGGATACTCTCAATAAGACTAGACTTTTAGATGGCTTGACTGATTTGAGAGGCAGCATCAGGTGAACTCACGACCATCCCACTTCTCCTTCTTTCCGAAGTCTATGGATCTGGATCTTTTTAGGAAGGTATCTGTTGTATCAAGGGAATTGAAAGTTGTTGTGGTTGTAATTGAAATTCCTTGTGTTCTTTTTTGATCGATATGGTTTTTTATCTTCTAATAGATTTACCTAGATCCGCATTCTTGGGCGTAGAAGATGCACTCAGTTAAGCTATGTCGAGGATTTATTGGAATCTAGAACTAATCAGGTTCTTCAGTTTATAGGGATTGCTGAGATTGTTCAACTTATCAATTTTCCCTTGAGATGATTAAGAATGTGTAATGCTGTGATCCTTGCCAGAAATCTTATGATCTGATTCAGTAGCTGGTTTGACAGGAGATGGTAATTCAAGAATTGAGTCCTGGTGATCTTATTCGAAGTCTTGGAAGGTAAGTAATGGTAAATCTTCTTAAGCAGAGGGCTGAGTTTTGTATCTTTCTATGATAATACAAATGTATACAAGTGCATGTAGACAAGGTCACTGGTTTTTAGATTTTAAAGCATCCTTTTCTGACAATCTTATTGATGTGGTAATTTTCAACTTGGATTTAGAAAATGGGATCCTCTTCGATGTGTTGATATTGAGTATTAAGGAGTTTAGATGCAGAAGCCTTGATTATTCTTTTGCTTGTGGCTGACGTTTGAGTTTGCTCTGTTTTAACTATTTTCCCCAAATCCGAATACCTATTGGTAGTTTTGGTCGATTCCTTAGGAACTTCTTGGGGCATCAAGTTATTAATCTACAGAATGGGTTTCCTAATTTAGCTTTTGGGCTTGCTCTCTTCATTTACTTGCGACTGTGAATTGATGGAGAGCTTGGCTTACTGAATTATTTGCAGTGTCTTTATAATATCACTCTGAAACTTATAATCGTTGAAGTAGAATTGAGACTATTGTAACAATTGAATCAGGACGATGGCATTGGTGTCGTTGTTACTGACTTTGAGTATTTTATTCCAATAGGAGGAAAACAATTCGACATCCATTTTGAATAATAAATGACTGTAATTGGCTCCTTTTTTGAGGGATTTCTCAATTAACTTGGCTATTTGTTCGAAGACTCTCTCCACGTTGCCAATTTGCTTGCTTATTTTGACATAGCCTATGTAACCGATGATAATTCGAATTAGAAAATGCAATTGATTGGTTTTCCAAATGAGCATGTTGATCAATTTACGAAATTCCATTTTGAGATTGCAATCGTCTTTAAGTAATTTCTGTTTTAGGAGGAGATATTGGTTCAACATGGAGCAGGTTTGAAATTCGATTAAGCCTTCATAGAAAATATGGTATTTAATTAGAAAGTCCTCGTATGCTTATTGGATGTATTTGTGAATAGGTTTGCCATAGGTTAATTGGGAAGCCACAAAGTAGGCCAACAGTTTATGTTTCAATTTGTCCCAATCTTTGCAGCCTTCAATTTTCTTGATTTTCTGAACCTCCCCAGCACTATCACTATTCACCAACTACATAAGTAATCATGTGGGCAATTACCTAATCAATAAGAGTTTAATTTATCAACCTAATTCCCAAATACTCTTAAACAACACTGTTGTTTATTTGAAATAGAGATTGCAGTTTTTAAATGTCTTTATTGGACATCGAATTAACTTTTCAATAAAATTTTATTTTGTTTTTTTAAATGAGTTATCTCTATTCACCCTACAGATCCTATGCCAGACCCTACTAGTATTCACCCACCCGTTCATATGTTTCCCCAGTTTACACATCCACTCCACCAAGAGGTAAAACTTCAATGCAAAATACTTAAGGCAATTCTTGGGTGGAAAGAATCCCTGTTGAACAGAGATACACTGAGTATGTTCCCGAGCAGAGAATTGAATACAAGCCAGTCGAGAGAAGATATACAGACTACGTGGAAAGTAGGAAATCATTGAAATCATTAAGTCGAACATTACAGAGATTATGTGCCAGTCCCAAGACTGGAAAGAAGAGTAGAATACGTGCCAATAGAGAGATACAATGAAGCAGTTGACTATGTTCCGGTGGAGAGATCCAGTGTTGTTCGCTAGCCTCTCTCAAATTCTTTAGCCTACAGCAGATATTCCAGATACCCATCCAGATATTATTATTATTGATTATTATTATATATTAATTCCACATCCATGCGAACACTGGAAGACAGTTGTGTTTCTTTAAATTTTTATAATTACTCTAAATGGATCGTATATAGATGAAGGTAGATTCTTTACAATATGCTAGTGTTATCAACTATATTTTGTAAGATTCATTCATAATGCGCATAAAAACCTGAATGATAGATAACCTATAATTTAATAATATAATAATTAGAATGAAAAAAAACAATTAATCTACAATCACAGACATTCATTTTGAGAAGCTCCAAAGACCGGATTTATTGTATACGAGAAATTCATAGAGCACTCAACAATGCATGCAATTATTATAGAAGGATCCAACTTTGCGATCGGAGTAGGAGAACGAGAAGCTTGGTTAATTGTTGAGGGGTCATGAATTCTTTAGAACCTCGGACAATGAATTTCTAATAGAGTGTTGTCAAGTAAGATCTTGTGGTCATCTGATAGTTAATGAGATTTGAATAGTTCCACAAAAATTAGGTGATCTTCTCTAAAAACCAATTGGATTAAAATAAACTGATAATCATTTTGTCAGGGGATGTAGTTTTGAATAAGGGAACCCAAGAGATGATCCATCTCAAACATTTTGGGTCGAATCTCCTTCTCTTTGGAAGTGAATGCTATTCTGACATGTATACATTCATGATTTTAGATCAGATTGGAATGTTACATCTAAAACTGTCTGTAAAGTCGCAGCAATTTCTAAGCATGATTTTAGAGTCAATCTGATGAATTTTGAAGTTAGTCGCATTACTAAGGAGATCTCTCAATTGTATGCCTTCCCCATCTTCAAGAATGTTCCATACGCCTAAGTACGCAAGTTCTATGCCAATTCCATGTCGCAGACCTTCCAATGTCTAGATATCGTATACTTGTAGGAACAGATGATCAAATAAATTTATTTGGTTATCAAAGGGATTTTCGAATTAAGAGAACTCGAAAAGGGAGTTGCGAAAGCAGTTCACATATTCACCCAAGGACAATTGATAGGAGAAAACGAATTGAACAACAAAACATCATTGTGCAATGGCACTGCCTTTTGTATTAGTGAGGAAGGTTAATTACTTATATTTGATCATGACTTTTTCAAAGCCTAAGTCCTGCCCACCATAGAGGAGAATCTGCCCAACAAGTGCAAAACTCAAGTGTCCCGAAATGAGAAAGTCTTCAATAACAAAGCGTCTCTAACTGGAGAAATTGTGCCCAAGAAAACTCTTTCAAGACATTACAATTTTAAGAAGAGCAGTGAAGATGTCGAGGAACAACAGAAGCAACCGGTAGTCTAAAAAAATTAAATACGATCGACTCATTCCATTAATTCAGTTCACCAATCTCAATCGAATAATTCGGAAGATCTTAATGAATCCCAAATCAATAATCTCAATAGCATTGCCAATCCTTCTCAAGTTAAACAACCTGCAGTATTCAATCGCTTGAGAATGAGTCTACGGAATACTCAGAAATCAGTGCATTTGTAGAATGAATAGCTGAGGTCTTCGATCATAAATAGTCCTGTGCGATCCACTGTAAATAGATAGAGTTCCTTCTAATTGAGTCTTTAGAAAATGAAGGAGGAGGCTGCTCTTAGGAAATCGCAGTAGCAAATGAATTTGAGGATGCCTCTGAAGAATGAGTTGCTAAATAAATTTTTGAATCGGAAAGAAGAATACGGTGACATAGCTGCTAAAAATAGGATGAGGAGAACTCTCTCCCAAACTACGAATGTGAAAAAACCTGTATAAATAAACAAATGAGATATATTATTTAATTTAAATATTAAAAAAATGGTCTCGGAGGGGATCGAACCCTCGACCGTCAGCTTATTAGACTGACGCTCTAACCAACTGAGCTACGAGACCTGTGCTGAGATTTTTATCTCTACTTTTAATAAATATATGTAGGCAATAATAAATTTCTTAAATTATAGATGGAATTAGAAGGCAACACAAAATTCAATGAGTACGAGGAGAAAATCAGAAATCATTAAGTCAATGGTCACAATTACCAGCAAGATAAATTGCATTAGAAGAAGGAGTCAGATGCTTAATTTTTAATTGCTTAAAACCCACTCATAATGAGAAATCTCTTGATCATAATAGACATAACCAGATCATCTAAAATAGGTGATTTCAAGCCAAGTCGTTTGGCAGTGGCTTTACAATTTTTGCCTGTACGAACCCCATATTCACAATTAGGCATTCATTGAGTAATTTCTAGAGTGCAATCCCTTATCCTAGATTGGCATAGCAGTTGCAGAAGAATATAGATGTAAAACCATTCTGGATTTTACATCCTCTTCTGTGAACATAAAATAATATTTGTCAACAATCCATTCAATAAATGAAGCAGGATTTTCGATGGCAGCCTGTTTATAAGTATCATAACTAAGTGACTACAATATTAGACAGCCTTGCACGTCTTTTCTACCACTTAACTGCATGCCTAATCAAGTATCCTGGTTGTAACTACCTCCACATATTCAGACGATAAGCTTGACTTAAATGAATGGAGTGAGAAATGCAAATCTGCAGCTATTCAAATAAATGTGATCTCCTTTACAGGATCTATCAATCAATTAATTAAGATAACATAAGCAACAGATGGATAATACCTATGTCCCTTGAATGAATTTCAGTTTAGCTAAGAAATATAGGTGAGATATTGACTAATATATAAGAAATTTGTTTCACCATAAGAATCAAAGAATCATATGATCATTACTTAGTTGGTAAAGATTGGATTCCCATAGAAACTAATAGTTAGTCAACCTACTTTATGCCAATGTCATTTAGAAATAGTGTAATTATTGATGATGATAATGATAGGTACAATTTTTATAAATGTCCGGTTTGTTATAGTAAGGTTTGTTCTCCTCCTCTTTTATGTCCAATCTGTTCGACTTGGATAGTACTACCACACTAGATACTCAGAAGTGATGGTTCCAATACTTTGGGAGTATTTGAAATAACGAATGATGGGTTAGATCATGTCTGCAGCGGGTGTTTGGAACCAACTACGGTTATCCATTCTACTTGCGAGAGATGCAAGAACTTTTTCTGTTTGTAATACATTTATCTTCATTTTAGAGATTGTGATATTCTAATCCATTCTAAATTTAAGGTGTGTCCAGGATGTGCTTGATTGTTGTGATGGATATAAATTTTAATAATACAATTATCTTAAGTCGCAAGATTTCATTAATCATAATATTAAGATTAGCAAGAATTGGAATTGTAAGCCAATCGAAAAATACTCTGATGCAAACGAAGGATTTTATAATATCAGGAATGATTTAGAGAAGGAAGTAACTTCTTTCATTCATATAGGATATTTAAATGATTTAATTTAGTTAATTTATTTATTAATGTTTGCTACGGTCGATCCACTTACTGGAGGTTTGATTTGGGAAGTTGAAGGGTAGAAGGAGAAGGAATAAAAGGAGAAGACTAAGGTGAAATATGTTGAAATCAAGGATGTGAATGTTTAATTCAATCCTAGACCCAGTAGGTATAATTGATTAGTATTAAAAGATTATCATTGGAGGAGAAAATCAAATTATTAGAGCCAATTGGAGAAGAATTGATCAACAAGGATGAATTAATCAACCTATTGAGAACAAAAACATTTCCAATTTGCTATGATGGATTTGAACCAAGTGGAAGAATGCACATTGCACAAGGATTACTTAGAGCACTAAATGTGAATAGATTGGTTGATGCAGGATGTATATTCATCTTTTGGGTTGCTGATTGGTTTGCCTTACTCAATAACAAGATGGGAGGAGATCTGAATAAAATAAAGAATGTAGGTCGCTACTTCATTGAAGTTTGGAAGGCTGCAGGAATGAAAATGCATAACGTGTATAATAGAGATAATAACGTAATAGGAAATTCCTTTGGGCTTCAGATGAAATCAACAAGAGACCAAATGATTATTGGTTAAGAGTGTTGGATTTAGCTCGTAAATTTAATGTTTCAAGAATTAAGAGATGCGGATAAATCATGGGTAGAAATGACGACGAGTAAGACGATAAGATGGCTGTTGCCTAATTGTTTTATCCATGCATGCAATGCAATGACATCTTCTTCTTGGAGGCTGACATTTGTCAATTGGGTATGGATCAAAGGTAATAATTCTATTAAATTCATTTTAGAAAAGTCAACATGTTGGCAAGAGAATATGCTGACAAATCAACAGATGCTTATAAACCAATTATTATGTCACATCACATGATGATGGGTTTACTTGAAGGTCAAACAAAGATGTCGAAATCCGACTTAAATTCAGCCATCTTTATGGAGGATTCAGCAGAAGATGTTAAGAAAAAGATAAAGAATGCTTATTGTCCACCTTAAATTACTAAGGATAATCCTGTGTTGGATTACACCAAAGAAATCATTTTTGGATGGAGAAATAAGCTCTAGATTTTAAGAAAGCCTGAAAATGGTGGAGACAAGGAATATACATCCTATGCTGAATTGGAAGCAGATTTTGTCTCAGGAGCACTTCATCCTGGGGATTTGAAACCAGCAGTCACCCTAGTTCTCAATGAGCTAATCTAGCCTGTTAGAGACCATTTTGCCAAGGACCCTGAAGCAAGGGCTTTGTTATAAGAGATTAGATCATATCAAGTGACAAAATGAATTTAAAGTATTAAATATAAAGGGAATTGGATAATCATCATTTTTTAGCCATCATCATCACACTCTTATATGTACTCTAACTACTACACCCTTTGGTTTTGAATTACCCATCAAATGCTAAGATGTCCATCTACTCTCTCTACTCTAAATCCTTCTTCATGTTTTGATACTTTTATAACAACCTTCATAGTGTGATTATATCCTATTACCTCTCCAAATCAATACTCCTATTCTTCCTTAATTCATCTTGGCCAGCCTTGATTCTCTATTGTAGCGCATTCAACTCATTCACATGTCTCTACTCGAATTGTTACAATTATGATTTAATCTTCAAACTTCTCTATGTCGAATATAACTTAAGTTCCTCATCTTCAAGCTAAGCACGTTTGTTTTGTATGGCATGTGCCTCTACATAACTACAGATAGTAACCAATACATACTTCTTTTGTTTAGCCAAATGTTCCTCAATTTTCTTTAGATTCAAGACTTCCGAAGATTCTTTGGGTTTATAAGGAGTAGTTCGTTCCAGCTCTTCTTGCAATTGCTTATATTCATTTTGCTGGCGATTTTGCAATTCAATTTCCACTTACTTGGCCTCCTCATTGAAATTCACCATTTTGTTATCCCAAAATTGATTGAATTAATTGTATTCTTCCATGTGAGCCTTTTCAGCCTAATCTTTTTGATTCTACCAATTGTGTATCAATTCCTTCTTTTTTTTCGTTATAAGTTGCTTCCTCAACTCGATAATTCTCTTCCTTGCATCTTCGGCCTCCATGTATTTCCCTTGCTTCTCACAAGCATTTTAGTGTTGAGTCAGTGTATTTATATAATCATCGACATCTTGAGCCGTTTGAAGATTTGGTTCATTCTTCATAGGGTCCAAAAAAGCAACGTTAGCCATATTTAATATAATTTTATATAAATAATAGGTTTATATAATTTAAACATAATTCCTACTTTTATAATAGTGCTCATTAACAATCACACCCTCTCTCTCTCTTGATTCACATAGTCGAGTTCATTACAGAAATGATCAATTATTGAAAATTATAATTATATTATTTAATCAAACATTTAATTTGGGTTTGTAACGATAATATTTTATGAATTCTTTAATTTAATAACATCGATCGGCATCAAGTAGACACCGAAGCTTTTTGAATATCACAGCGTCCCAACAACTAAGGATGCAATCTCCTCTCACTTACACTGAGAATAGTTAAATCAATTAAAAAGATCTCATTCATAAATTAGTTTAGACTCTAAGATTATAGCCGACCAAAAAGAACAAGGAAAACAAGAATAGACAATAGAAAGCAAGATCCCAATTGAATTCGGGTTAAAAATAACGAGTCCTCGAAGATAGACTTTAGAAGTTAGAAACCGCAAACTCTCCCACTTTAGGCTCTTAAAACAGAAGAAACTTCAACTTAACCCTACCACACATCACCTAAGCCAGGTATAAGAGCTTCAAGATGTTATAATTTTTGGGCAAGGGACGTTATAGCAATGTTCATTTAGCTATTGATGAAAACACTAATTATCACGTAGCCTTAAAAATAATGAAGAAGACTCAAATTTAATCAATGTCACAATCTATTGCCCAGGAAATTAAAATTTAGTATTTACTCAATCATCCAAACATAGTTAAATTGTATACATTTTTTTAAAATAGTATTAAATTAATAATAAACTTTAGCTGATGAAATTGTTCTAGTCTTGGAATATTGTCCCAATGGCTAAATACATAAAATACTCAAAGGCTTGCCTGAATGCTGCTTTCCAGAAAAATTAGCCTCATCATACATCCGCTAAATCCTGAGTGCTTTGATTTATCTACACAGAAATGGCATAATTCATAGAGACCTAAAACCAGAGAATATATTCTTATGTTATGTATCCTCCCTTATTTAAATTTAGAATCAAATAAAGATTGCTGATTTCACTTATTCAGTGTATTCACCTGAGGATTAAAGGCAAACACAATGTGGATCTCTGGCCTACTTGTCTCCTGAGATAATTCGAGGGGAGAACTACGATAAGAGCACTGACATGTGGTCTCTTGGAGTACTGGCTTACGAATTATGCTGTGGGGAAACACCCTGGGAAGATTTAAGATAGGATGAAATGCAATAAATGATATAGGATGGCATAATTAAAATGCCTGATTCATTCTCTTGTGAATTAAAAGACTTTATTAGCAAATTAGTTACATCTGATTCGAAAAGTAGAATGACTGCAAAACAAGCAATGGCTCATCCTTGGGTTTAACAATAGGAGGAATAGTTAACTTAATATGAATTTAATCTTTGAATCATTCGATATTGATTGAATTATATTCACGTTTCAAAATATCAAAATTTGTTACATTTCTCTCAGCCTTATTATATGAAAATCTAACTTATAGATCGGATTATATTAAATTGTAGTTAGAATTGAGATATAAGTTAAATATTCTAATTGTAGGCGCTCTCTCAGTATAAATTCGGAAAAGAATAGAATGATGATTAGAATAAGTTTTCATATAATAGAAATGTTCTTTCACATATAAAAAAATATTGAATTGTGATCACATGCTTGTCGTTAAAAAATTCCTATGGTTGTAATATAGAAATAATATACAATGATTGATTTGCGAATGAACAGGATTGTCTTTTTTTCTTGATAAATTAATTGTTTGTAATTGATCCCTTTTTTTGAAAATAATTTGGTTTGATCAATTATTGACTTAATCTTTTTTGATTCACTGCTGCTATTAGGGAGATATCTACTGAAGTTTCAGTGTGTAATTTTTTAGGGGTTGGATGTGTTTTTAATTTGATGATCTTTTAATTATGGTTTTCCAAGGTTGAATATTTACTCTAACTAATTTTAGTAGATTCTTGAGTCAGATGATCATTCATCTTGTGTCTTTCTTAATAGGTTGTCAGTTTTTCATTCAGACTTTTTTGCTATTGGTTTTCTACCGACAATAATCTCACTTTTTAATACAACTCCTCGTTTTCCCTTTTTAATTTCTTATAATAAATATTAAAACATTTACAATAATTGTTTATTTGGTGTTGCTGAATAATTCATTCTTTTCTTTCTCCATTTCCTCCAGTCGAGATATCAAATCTTCCTAATTCTACTGCATTAAATATTCATCCTTTGTTTATATGGTTAAATCAATACTCTAATATGATTTCGCACCTCAAATTCAAATTTTTGGAGTTGTTTTTCCAAAGCTTTGTAATCTTATTGCTATTTCTGGTGCTATTGCTGTATTACCATTTCAATTATTATCCTTAATTGTTCAATTGGACTATTTGTTTTAAGGAATCGATTTCTAGGCTAAACGTCATCATCACCAACAATCTGACAAGATTTATAGAATTAATACTAAATTAAATAATGTAGTAATGAGCTCCTAAATTGTCGACATCTATTAAATTTAAATATAACTATATTCATTTAATAATTTTAAATATCTAATGAGTATTAAAACTAAAGTCCATTCTACTATATTTAATTTTAAGATTGCATTCGAATGAGCAAAATTTCAGTGCCATTTTGATAAGTCAAGAGTTCACCATCTCCAGTGTTTATATCAACATATACTTGAATATTTTTACTATTCCCAATAAGAAGCTTAAATAAATTGCAGAGTTCTTTATAAATTAACATCAAGACTCCCTATTTTTAATAAAAAATTATCAAATAAATATAAAAACTCCTTTATTCATAAACAATATGAATCGTTTTAGGAGGATGTTTAAGATAACTCTTAAGATTGACAATTCGAATTCATGCAAATTAAAGTTGAGAGTGAGTAAAAATAAGGAATTAGTATTATAATATAATGATTGAGAATTTATACGGAAATTTTAAAGAACTTTAATAATAATAAAAATGAGCTAAGAACCGTATACCTGGATACTTGTATGTTTATTATTAAAGGAGTCGAAATCAATACATCATAATTAGAACTATTATAATTTGATTTAATAAATTTAATTAAGTAGTTAAATGCTTAGAGAAGAAATTGGGCATGTTTGTGAAATTTCGAATGCAATAGAAATGTTTTTCAAACTTCTGTTTTCAAAGTCTTCTTTTCTAATTTGTAGGGATAGATAATATTATTATTACTCAATTAAGATTTTAATTTCATTAAAATTAATGATTAAATACATCTAGTATTAATATCACAAAAGTTCATACATCAATCTAATAACATCTTCAAACATTGAGAATTGTTTAATTATTACTATTAACAGTGTTATTCACATGGATATGTATAGGATGAAAATGAGCTAAGCAAACTTTAAAAATTTTAATGTGTTACAGCACTACGCTTTTAATATTGCATAGCTTTATTTCTAAGTTAAATGTTTAGCATAGCATCACTACCTCATCGATTATGAACGACAATTCAAGGTTAATTATTAAACAACTAAAATGATAAGTAGAGCAAATTCTATAATATAGATATAATCATAAAGTTGATATTAAATCTTATTAACATATAGATTAATTAAAATAAAGAGAAGCACCTTTTGACACCTTCCAATACATTATTGATAAGAATCAATTCTAATAAGTTAAGTAGTCAAACTTTCTTATATTAATACTAAAGAAATCTTATAATCTACTGATAGAATGAGAAATAAATAGGAAAAAGATTTATTAATAGAGATGTTAAGTATTGAAAATGTCAAAATTCAATTATTGTTCAACTACTATTGAAAGATGAAATGTATAATCTAAATCAGTAAATTAATATGTTTATCTATGTTTATAATTGAAATTAAATATAAGAATTATTCTAATTCAAAATCCGTTTTTATTAGACTCAAGTTCATTTGGAATGGAACTCTAATTCTTAGTGGTCTAATAAACAATTCAAATATTTTTACTCTCTCTTGAATTATTGTTTTTTATCTGTTTTGAACATTTCCAACCGATTGAATTGATCTTCTGTTCACAGATACAAGATCTATTTTGTTTTAATTACTAGTAATTTGATCGGTTCCATTCTCGTTAAGCTGAGCAGAAGTGCGAATTGTACAACATAAAGTTGGCTATCTTTAAAATCTTCTGAAAGCAGTATTTGGATGCTCCTAACACTTTTAATATCAAAACATATTACAAGTTTATCTGATTCATGAAAACCTTACATACACCTTGTACAAATACTTGTGTTGCAACTTTTGCATTCNCTCCTTTATTCATAAACAATATGAATCGTTTTAGGAGGATGTTTAAGATAACTCTTAAGATTGACAATTCGAATTCATGCAAATTAAAGTTGAGAGTGAGTAAAAATAAGGAATTAGTATTATAATATAATGATTGAGAATTTATACGGAAATTTTAAAGAACTTTAATAATAATAAAAATGAGCTAAGAACCGTATACCTGGATACTTGTATGTTTATTATTAAAGGAGTCGAAATCAATACATCATAATTAGAACTATTATAATTTGATTTAATAAATTTAATTAAGTAGTTAAATGCTTAGAGAAGAAATTGGGCATGTTTGTGAAATTTCGAATGCAATAGAAATGTTTTTCAAACTTCTGTTTTCAAAGTCTTCTTTTCTAATTTGTAGGGATAGATAATATTATTATTACTCAATTAAGATTTTAATTTCATTAAAATTAATGATTAAATACATCTAGTATTAATATCACAAAAGTTCATACATCAATCTAATAACATCTTCAAACATTGAGAATTGTTTAATTATTACTATTAACAGTGTTATTCACATGGATATGTATAGGATGAAAATGAGCTAAGCAAACTTTAAAAATTTTAATGTGTTACAGCACTACGCTTTTAATATTGCATAGCTTTATTTCTAAGTTAAATGTTTAGCATAGCATCACTACCTCATCGATTATGAACGACAATTCAAGGTTAATTATTAAACAACTAAAATGATAAGTAGAGCAAATTCTATAATATAGATATAATCATAAAGTTGATATTAAATCTTATTAACATATAGATTAATTAAAATAAAGAGAAGCACCTTTTGACACCTTCCAATACATTATTGATAAGAATCAATTCTAATAAGTTAAGTAGTCAAACTTTCTTATATTAATACTAAAGAAATCTTATAATCTACTGATAGAATGAGAAATAAATAGGAAAAAGATTTATTAATAGAGATGTTAAGTATTGAAAATGTCAAAATTCAATTATTGTTCAACTACTATTGAAAGATGAAATGTATAATCTAAATCAGTAAATTAATATGTTTATCTATGTTTATAATTGAAATTAAATATAAGAATTATTCTAATTCAAAATCCGTTTTTATTAGACTCAAGTTCATTTGGAATGGAACTCTAATTCTTAGTGGTCTAATAAACAATTCAAATATTTTTACTCTCTCTTGAATTATTGTTTTTTATCTGTTTTGAACATTTCCAACCGATTGAATTGATCTTCTGTTCACAGATACAAGATCTATTTTGTTTTAATTACTAGTAATTTGATCGGTTCCATTCTCGTTAAGCTGAGCAGAAGTGCGAATTGTACAACATAAAGTTGGCTATCTTTAAAATCTTCTGAAAGCAGTATTTGGATGCTCCTAACACTTTTAATATCAAAACATATTACAAGTTTATCTGATTCATGAAAACCTTACATACACCTTGTACAAATACTTGTGTTGCAACTTTTGCATTCCAATCGAACAGGCTACTTTTCCTAACAAGGGAAAATTATTAATTTCTAAAAGCAAATAGGGCATTCCTCTAAGTACTCTAATCTATTTATCGTTTAATCAAAAATTTCTGGACGTACATTTTATATCAAGAAATCTCTCTCAAAAACTTTTTTACAAAACTTGCATTTCATATTCGATAAGATCTCTTCATTAGTTTCAAGTTCCTACACCATGCATCTTTTATGAACAATTTTTCTGCAACAAGGTAAAGAAATCTACTACTCTGGACTTTTCTGATATAATTCTTAACAGGTATCACACTAAATTTGCATATTTTGTTAGTATTTAGTAATAGAATAGATAAATTTAGGCTTTGGTGGTTGAGCTACTGACTTAATTGAAATCTCAGAAACCTCATATGTAGTTAGAAGTTCTGAGGCTTCTTCGTTCACTTGAGGAGGTTGGTTTTGATTCATTTCCTATAGCTGTGTTTAAGGATTTTGTTATAATACTTATTAAGCATGGTTGGGTTAATGATTACCAAATTATTAAATCTTCATTTAGAAGTTCTAATTTTACAAATATCTTTATTGCCCTAGATTTTGCCTATTATTAGGAGAAACAGACTCTTATTGTTAAATATTCTAAATATTCTATTTCAATTCTGGTTTCTTTAAATTTAGTATGTTTGTTAAATTCGAACAACTCTTGCTATGGATTATTTGATTTTATAGTCCAAAAATAAATGATAGATTTGGTTCTGATTATTGTATTATTATTATTTTAACCTTTTAGTGATCTTTATTACCATAGGAGTACGCAATATTGGAAGAGATCAAATATACTCTCATACAGAGTTGAAGCCTACTTGCTGCGGATGACATTTAGACTTCTAAATTTTTGAGTTTGAACTCTCTTTGATTTAATTGATCATTAAATAACTTTGATAAAGAAACTTGNTGTTCAACTACTATTGAAAGATGAAATGTATAATCTAAATCAGTAAATTAATATGTTTATCTATGTTTATAATTGAAATTAAATATAAGAATTATTCTAATTCAAAATCCGTTTTTATTAGACTCAAGTTCATTTGGAATGGAACTCTAATTCTTAGTGGTCTAATAAACAATTCAAATATTTTTACTCTCTCTTGAATTATTGTTTTTTATCTGTTTTGAACATTTCCAACCGATTGAATTGATCTTCTGTTCACAGATACAAGATCTATTTTGTTTTAATTACTAGTAATTTGATCGGTTCCATTCTCGTTAAGCTGAGCAGAAGTGCGAATTGTACAACATAAAGTTGGCTATCTTTAAAATCTTCTGAAAGCAGTATTTGGATGCTCCTAACACTTTTAATATCAAAACATATTACAAGTTTATCTGATTCATGAAAACCTTACATACACCTTGTACAAATACTTGTGTTGCAACTTTTGCATTCCAATCGAACAGGCTACTTTTCCTAACAAGGGAAAATTATTAATTTCTAAAAGCAAATAGGGCATTCCTCTAAGTACTCTAATCTATTTATCGTTTAATCAAAAATTTCTGGACGTACATTTTATATCAAGAAATCTCTCTCAAAAACTTTTTTACAAAACTTGCATTTCATATTCGATAAGATCTCTTCATTAGTTTCAAGTTCCTACACCATGCATCTTTTATGAACAATTTTTCTGCAACAAGGTAAAGAAATCTACTACTCTGGACTTTTCTGATATAATTCTTAACAGGTATCACACTAAATTTGCATATTTTGTTAGTATTTAGTAATAGAATAGATAAATTTAGGCTTTGGTGGTTGAGCTACTGACTTAATTGAAATCTCAGAAACCTCATATGTAGTTAGAAGTTCTGAGGCTTCTTCGTTCACTTGAGGAGGTTGGTTTTGATTCATTTCCTATAGCTGTGTTTAAGGATTTTGTTATAATACTTATTAAGCATGGTTGGGTTAATGATTACCAAATTATTAAATCTTCATTTAGAAGTTCTAATTTTACAAATATCTTTATTGCCCTAGATTTTGCCTATTATTAGGAGAAACAGACTCTTATTGTTAAATATTCTAAATATTCTATTTCAATTCTGGTTTCTTTAAATTTAGTATGTTTGTTAAATTCGAACAACTCTTGCTATGGATTATTTGATTTTATAGTCCAAAAATAAATGATAGATTTGGTTCTGATTATTGTATTATTATTATTTTAACCTTTTAGTGATCTTTATTACCATAGGAGTACGCAATATTGGAAGAGATCAAATATACTCTCATACAGAGTTGAAGCCTACTTGCTGCGGATGACATTTAGACTTCTAAATTTTTGAGTTTGAACTCTCTTTGATTTAATTGATCATTAAATAACTTTGATAAAGAAACTTGACTTTGTTAATTGGAGATTGGAGGGTTTTTTTATTTCTCTATTAATAGAAAGAAAGTCGTCAAATTTCTATAAAATTATTCATATGGTTAATTTTAAAAATAAGGACTAGTCATCCATTTTCCTTAAGGGAAATATTCCTTGGTTTGAGTATTTATTCCTTAACCTTCAACTAAATTTAGTATTTGCTTACCAAAGGTGATCATATATTTCTTAAAATCTCTCAAATTATTTATTATATATTAATATTTCGATAATAAAATAATTCATGAGAAGTTAGAAGATTTAGTGAACCAAAAGAAATAAAGATTTATGCATGTGAAATTAAATAGATTTAAATTTTAGACCCTCAAACCTTTTATATAAATTAATAATAAGTATTTGATTCTACTTATAATTGAACTAGCTTTTCAATAAAAAAATAATTTGATTAAATATAATTGCTTTGATATTGATTAAAATCTAAGGGCGATTAAACATTTTCGACAATAATATATCATAAATATTTATTTTCCCAAATGTAATTCTAACAAGTATCTAAGAGCCCAGTTTCCAAAAATGCTACACAGAAGAACACTATATTTCATTAAGATATGCAACTTCAGGATGGATAAGAGATAGAAAATGATAAAAATGTGACGAAAATTCGAAAGAGTAGATTTGCAAAGCATATGAAAATTTTAATCCATCAATAACAAAATGTGTAAATTTTTTTGGTAATTTAGTAATTTGAGAGAGAGTATAATTAGTTTGAAAAAGCGAAAAACCTTGGAAGGGTTTTCAGGTGAGACTCCAGTTTCAATTCAGTAATGTTTCTCTTTTCTAAGTTCTGCAATCGAAAATGCAAGAAGTTTGAGGTTAAGTTAATTTTTAATTGTCTAGATCGCTTGACCTATCAGGAATGGAAATCGATCCCCTTTTAGCTATAGAATTGGGCCAAGGACTGTAAAAAAATTCTTCTTTATACGAAATCAACCTTTCTGGGTGTAAATTAAATAGTTTTAGTTTACAATATATATTTTCATCAATATCCAATCACCAAACATTACAGTCAATCAATTTGTTTAATAACCAAGGCTTTAATATCGACCTAATGAATGATATCAACTAATTTGTTTTTAAAGGAAAAAATAACTTAAAAAAACTTAAATTAACTCATTGCAATATCTCTAGTACAGCTATGAGTTATCTGTTGAGAAACCTTAAGTAAAATAAAGTTTGATATGTTAGGTACTCCCGATCGATAAACGCTATTGATATTTCTATGATGTAATTTACAACTGACGTATTAACAAGTTTAGGAATGGCTCTTCAACATTATAAAGGTAAAAAGGTGCTCGAGTATTTAAATATTGGAGATACTAATATAAAAAATCAAGGAGTTGAAGTGTTGGCTTAAAGAGTAAGTTGGAACATGAGGAAGATCAACCTGAAAGAACTTAACATAAGAAGAAACTTTATCAATTAATCGGGAGTTCAGTATTTAGAAACATTTCTAAGAAAAATAAATAACTTATAAAAGTTAGATTTATCACAAAATCAAATAGAGGAATTTAATTGCTAAAATTTATTATCAAGGAAAATGTATGAAGTGAATTTAAGTTCTAATTTAATTTCTTGTTTCCCTTAATAGTTTTTCTTGAACACTCTAGTTATCAATTTAACAAATAACAATATAACAAGTCATGGAGCATTTTAATTGTCTAGTATTTTAAGGCAGAACCCACTTTGGATAGAACTCAATCTTTCAAACAATCAAATAAAGAGTGAAGGATTCAATTCTCTTATATTTGGACTTAGAGATAATAAAATGCTAAAAAAATTTATTGTTGCTAACAACAATTTGGATGGTGAAGCCATAATAACATATATGATTAATCATGAATAAGTTTAATTTGAACATTTGGATGTATCCTATAATAATATAAGATATGCTTTGATATTCTTTTTGTTAAAATTTATAAAAAGTGGATGTCTACGCTGCTTCCGATGCTAATTTTAATAAAAGTAATAAAATGATTTATGGGACACTAATCAAAATTTTTCATCATTACTTGAAGAGGAGAAGTCAGTTAAATCTGCTTAAAATTAATTTTAATTGATATCATTTAACCTAAGAGAATTAGATTTTTCAAAAAATGAAAACATATTTACTCCTGTTATTAGCTCTTTAGCAACTTACTTTAATAAAATAGAAATCTTAGATCTATCTTCATGCAAACCAGTAACAGAATAGGATTTAGATTTATTGTGTGTTTTCTTAAAAAAATCTACAATTGTGCATGATTTAAATTTAAGGGATTTAAATATTGGGAGCTTAAATTTAATAACTATCAAGAAATTAAGAGACTGTGTTCTAAATAGCAGTCTGAAAAAATTGGATCTAAGCTAAAACCAACTATTTAAAATAGCTAATTAATTCAAAACCGATGAAATAATCACAAACTTCAAACTTGAGAGTATTGATTTGAGTTGTAATGGGCTTTAATCTAAACATACCAGTTATATAGAAATAATTATATCATCTTACAGGAATCTATCTTTCTTAAACCTATCTCATAATAACATAGACTTTACAGGATTAATAACAATCTCTAGAGTTATGGCTGAGAATAAGTGCATAAAAAGTTTAAAGTATAATTTTTTATTTAATATATTTCAGTCTTTCACATCAATAGATGAGTGCTGATGATTGTTTAATTTTAGGGTAGATAATTTCTAATGAAAATCTATAATATCTCAATATATCTGATAACCCCTAAATGAAGAAATTGAAAACGTTTTTCAATTTGTGTTAGACTGAGAAAATGGAACTTTTATAATTATCTGACATACATTTCGACAAATGCAATCAAAAGAATCTTGAAAAAATTGTCAAAAAATAAAAAAGGAATATTTTAGGGGTTACTTTCAATCATTGTAGTTTCAGTTAAAGCGGATATGAAAAATTCGGAATGTAATTATTAAGTTGTAAGCAATTATAAATGTTTACTGTCTCATATAATCCATTAATGTATGTCGATCTAGAAAAGGCTTAGGCAATGTTAAACCATTTTAAACATTTGAAAATATTAAAATACAATTAAGTCACATTTACTGGTGAATCCTTTGTTCATGCCAAATATTGGCTTTTGAATCCAGAGACTTGTAATGTAATATTTATTTATTATTAAAGTTAATTACGTTGGATCTTAGTGACAATGTAATCAAATAAGAATGGCTAAATGAATTAAGCATTGGAATTTAAGGAAACAAAACTATGTAAAATTTATTTTTGAATAAATGTAACCTGGGAAATTTAAACTTAGAGCCCTTATGGGAGGCTATTTCTTTGAGTCCAACAATAAAAATAGTTTCTATAGCTAATAATAATATTGTAGATAAACTATATTACAGCAAGTTTGTAGCTGCTTCAGAGTATAAAGGCAAATAATTTGAAGAACTTAACTTATCTGACAATCCTTTGGATGAAAAGGAATTAATATAATTTTTTACTCCTCAAACATTAATAAATAAAAAAAAATAACCTATAGTAATTAAACAACTCAATTTATCGAATTGTAAATTAAAAATAAGTTTTTTTCAGAATCTAATAGTAGAACATCAAGTATATTAGGAATAATTCTTATTTTCGCATATCATTAGCTTGTCTTTAAGCAATAATTAGTTAGACGATTCTATAGGAGAGTTATTGAAATAAACAATAACTTAATCAACTAAGTTGTAAGAATTATATTTGTAGTAAAACTTCTTTACCAGTAAAGGTATGATCTAAATTCTTGAGGGTATTTTTGCATCATAAACAATCAAAACAATTAATATTAGTGAAAATAAGGTTGGTGATCAATTTGCTAAGAAACTTGATGAATTAAAATTTCATTAATGTTCCATTTAGTTTTTATTGTTAAGAGACAACAACTTTTAGAAAGAAGGGTTGAAAATATTAGCATAAATTCTTTCTTACTAAAAGGATCTATTTATTGATAATATTTGGTAAGATTTAGATGATGAGGATGCAGATCTAATTTTAGAATAGTATACTAGGATTTGTTAAAAGTATCGTCTAGATTAGACATCATTGCCGTCTTTTTTAAAAGAAATTTAATTGTCAAAATCCAATCTTACTGATAAATTTTGCGAATCATTCGGAAAATATTATCCTCTTTTAGGGTTCATTGAATTTATTGATGTCTCAGATAATCCATATATAACAATGTATGGAAAAGTCTATTTATTCTTTCATTTATTCGATTGCTGCTATGAAAAGCATTAATTAAGGGCTCTACATATATCTGATTCTCAAGAAACCAGAAAAGTATTTGATGATGGACTTTTGCGTTATTTGACTTTGAGATTTAGGAATTTTCTATTAGGACAGGCTATGAAAAAAGCACAACCTCTAGGGTAATAGGAGAGTTCTTAGAAACAAATAGAGAAAATATTCGGAGGCATGTTTGGATCTTGGCTTATACATAAGATAAATAAGTTAATGACTTACTTAGATTTGATTGAACCATAAATTTTTATAGTAAGCACTCTCTTTATTGGTAAATTTAGAAGAAACAACATAAATATAAAGATTATTGTTATTCTCTTTTGGATTGGATTTGTTTTAGTAAATTTAACTTAATTTTTTAAATTGTTTTTCTATTTAGGGAATAAAAATGAACCCCCCTAAGAAATACCTATAGATGATAAAAATTTAAAAGTTGATATTTTTTACATGGATTTGATTTATGTTTGTTCAATAATAAGCGGGATTGTTGTTATTGAAATATTGCAACTAATCTTAACTGTAGCTTTAAGAAGGAAAATTTAGCCAGCCTTGTAAATTATTCACCCAAAAATGCTGGAACATCTTCATACTAGATTTCCACACAAACGAGAAATATTCTTGATGATTTACTCAATTTTTAGTAAATCAAGTACTTTGCTTGAAAGAATGTTTTTGGCTTCCTTAATGAATTTAAGGAATGATAACGAAAATTAAGACATTCTAAAATTTCAGATTATGTTTAGTATTGCTATATTTGGAAGATTTGCTGATTCACTTATTATAACAATAATAAATTTAATAAAATTTATATTTGCTACTCCAAGTGATGATTAGGCCAAATATTTATCTTTATTGTAAAGAAATCTTTACTACTAAAATTATTTTGTCTCAAGTGATCTTTTATTAACGTTATGTCCAGTTCAAGGATATTAATTTACAAAAACTATAAAAGTAAATTACGAAATTATTATCGAAACCTACAGGATGATATTTATAGAATTAATTTTATTCATCTTTGTATTGATTTTCAGCTAAAGTTCCAAAATTGACGAGTTGTATGATGTGTTTGATTCAAATTGGCCAATAATTTTATTATGGGAGACATTTCTTTTTGCAAAGTGCATAATATCTATAATCTTATCCCTATTTAAAATTTTAACTGTGAGACCTGCTGTTGTCAAATAAAATGGTTTTAATTAGGCATTAGCAATAAAGAGATTTCATTCAAATAAAAATCAATTTGTCAAACCTTAAAACATTCAAATTGAATAGATCTTGTAAAAAATTGGCAATGAATTAAAAGTAAAATAGCAATAATAAAACCACTCCTCAAGAGTACTGGATTAAAAAAGAGAAATAAGAATATAAAATAAAATTTAAGAAATCGATTAGATTGATGAAGAAGATGATGTTTTAATAAGCAAGTACACTTCTAATTTTGATTCTTCAAGTACTAATTCATCGTAATTATAGATAATTCGTCCTCTTCCGATTTAGAAATATAGGATCCCCCCCAACACCCTTTAAGTAATGCTATTCCTAAGTTTAAATATAATATATGATTTATTATAACTTGAGATTAAAATTTAGTTAATAATATTGTTTTTTGAGATTTATGACACTTTAAATATCTTAGGGTAGACTTTCTATCATCAAACAACAATAGTATCTAAATGATTATAAGAATTAGCTATTTAAAATTTGATTATTAATTTTATTTTTAAATAAAAATGGACCATTCTCTAAAGAGGGCTGAAACATCATTTATTCCAAGCAACATCAAAGCTAGAATATTATTTTAATGTTATTTATTAGCACTCGGAGTCACCTTAATGGTATTATCTATTATTGCTTATTTTTCATTAACAGAAAATTTAATTTATATTAGAAATATTGTTGAAAATTGGAATACTTTGCCTATCAAATTGATAAGATAAACTTGGGGGGATTGCTTATAAAATGTAAGTATTAAAATTATGAAAGGAAGAATATGTAAATCATTACATATGGCCTGGCATAGAATAAGGTTGCGATTGTAGAGATGGAGATTAATATATAGCTCCAAGGAGAATATTATTTAGGAGAACTGATACATTATTTAAAAAAGAGTGCAATGATACCATGAGGGATGCAGGATGTGAAGATATTGATGAAATGGGTTCAAGAGATTTTAAAAGGTTGCCAGTTCAATTTGGTAATCAAAAATTAAGTCTCTGTGTTTAAAGGGAATAAGGAAATAACAGTTTTGCATTGAATTCACCAAAAGAAAATGAATGTAAAGAAAATGAATTAAAATGTGGAACAATATCTGATTATTTTTTTTGTACTAAAGAAAATGAATGTCCGATTTTTTAGATGCACAATAATTCTAATGTTGAAAGTGGAACTTAAGATTATTTCTAAACTCTAAGAGAAAATGATTATACATTACCTTTGGTTGAGTTTAAGATTGCTTAAGGGGATGGAGTTTGCAGAAAAGTTAATGAAAGAAGTATTTCACAAGGAAGATCTGATTATGGATTGATTTCAGATCCTGGAGTTGATTGCGAAAGAGATCCAAGATTTAAATTAATTTATAAATTTGATGAATATAAATTCTTCTAAGCTAATGATGCCTTAGATATTGCAAAAGAAGCACTGGGCTATGAAATATCAAGCGAATATGAATGGGGTTATATACAATTAATATTATTATAGGTTTATATGGTAGACATTACATCAACTTTACGTTAAGTTGCAGAGAATATTAATAGGAATTTATCGATTCTGTAGATATTTTAGAGGAAATTGGTATCAAATAATTAGTTTTAATGATAATCTCTATCATTTGTTTAGCGCTTTTTTTTACTTTATTTCTGTTAAATTGTTAGACAATGAAGGGAGTTGACCTACCTTGTATAAAAGGAAAAGGTACTTAAGAATCAAATACCTTATTTTGTATTTAAGCTGGAATCAAAGAAACTTTCTAGTTAATTTAAGCAATCATAGCAATTATTAGTTTTTCAGCGGTAAACTCACAAATTAATTTTTACACTAAGTTAATTGATGAAGGCTGTTCTGACGTTGTTACATTAGTACTTTTTAATATATATAGGAATAGGATGACATTCAAAACGTTCGAGATATGTTAGAAAAAAAGATTTATAAATACAATCTGGCATATATTGCAATGTTTTTCATAGGAGCAGGCATAGATTTAATAGTTGGATTCTTACTCTTGAAAAGCTATTATGAAGAAAGAAAGAAATTGGCTTCAATAAGAAATCAAGAAAAGCAATAAGAATGGAGTAAATATGCAAAATTAATTTTAGGACAGAATAATATTTAGAGTAATCCTGAATAAGAAATTTTTAAATAAGAAAATTTAAATCCATAATTTAATAATTTTTAAGATCCACCAAATTTTTATCCTTAACAATAATAAAATATAGGAACAGAATACGTACAACAATATCCTCAATTCAATTATTAATAAGAATAGTAATAAAACTACCAAAATCAGCCAATTTAAAATTAATAGTTTAATTAATATCCTATTTAGAATTGAATTATATTGATTTATTAAAATATAAAAATGGTTACATTATTAGTACTTCCTTTAGTCTTAAAAATGACCAGTTCATTTTAAATTAAATACATATATTTATAATTATAATTAAATATGTCTATACAAGATTAATACACCTAGAAGATTAGCCACCATCGGCAAGATTTTCGTTGCAGACTAGATATCACCGAATAAGACAAAAATCTTTGGAAGTTAGCTACAAAAAGAAATTAAATTTTCATTTAATATTTATAACCAAACCTACCTTTTTATTTAAATACATTAGGAGGAAATTAATAATTATATTTTTTTGATGAATAATAATGTAGTTTAGAGATAAAAAACATCAAGGACTCCTGGAAATATTGCATCTCGTATTATCTTTTAGATATATCTGCTTTTACTCAATCTTACTTTAATGTCATTTTCAATCGTTAGTTATATGATAATTATAGATGCCTAAGATTATTTGCATAATATCAATCATAATTGGAGTTTATTGCCAGTTAAATCGATTAGATATACTCAAGATGATTGCTTATAAAATGTAAGTATTCAATTTATGAAAGGAAGAATATATAAATCATTACATATGGCCTGGCATAGAATAAGGTTGCGATTGTAGATTTGTCGATTAATACATTACTCCAAGGAGGATGTTATTTGATAGAACTAACGAATTATTCAAATAAGAGTGTAATAATACGATGAGGGAAGCAGGGTGTAAAGATATTAACGAAATGAGTTCTAGAGACTTTAAAATATTACCAGTTGAATCTGGTACTAAGAAATTAAAACTTTGTGGTTTAAGGGAATAAGGAAATAACAGTTTTGCATTGAATTCACCAAAAGAAAATGAATGTAAAGAAAATGAATTAAAATGTGGAACAATATCTGATTATTTTTTTTGTACTAGAGAAAATGAATGTCCGATTTTTGAGATTAAAAATCATTCTAATGTTGAAAGTGGAACTTAGGAGTATTTTTAGATTTTTAGAGAAAATTAATGGACATTACCTTTGGTTGAATTTAAGATTGCTTAAGGGGATGGCGTTTGCAGAAAAGTTAATGATAGAAGTATTACACCAGGAAGACCTAATTATGAATTGATTTCAGATCCTGGACTTGAATGCGACAGAGATCCAAGATTTCAATTAATATATAAATTTAATGAATTGGATTTCTTTTAAGCTAACGATGCTTTAGATATTGCAAAAGAAGCACCGGGCTATGAAATATCAAGCTAATATGAATGGGGTTATATACAATTAGTATTATTATAGGTTTATATGGAAGACATTACATCAATTTTAGTCTGACTTGCAGAAGAGATTATTAACAAGAGTTAATGGATTCTCCAGATTAATTTGATGATATTGAAAGTTTGCAATACATTTTAATGATTATCTCAATCATTTGTGTAGGCGTCACCATTTTGATGTTTACTTTAAATTGTTGCACAATGTGCGGGGCTGATTTATTTTGCATAAAAGGTAAAGGAACTGAAGAATCTAATACTTTGTTTTATATTTAATTTTTTTTTAAGGAATCAGCTTAAATAGCCAATGCAGTTATAATAATTACTACTTTTACTCCAATTCAAAAATAGGTGGATTTGTTCAATTAATTAATTGATGATGTTTGTTCCGATAATGTTACACTAGTAAAATTAAAAAATATTATAGGATGAATTTTAAAAGATTTTAGATCTATTAATAACATCAACTTACATCTTTGATTTTCTATATTTTATCCTATTTTTTGTTGGAGTTTTTATTGATATTCTAATTGGAATGTTCCTTGCTTATAAATATATATAGGAAAGAAAACGATTAAATGAGCAACGTAAATAACAAGATCCGAGTATATTTTTTTAATAAATCAATTAGATAATTAAGGTTAAAATAATCCGGGAGTCTACAATCCATGTCCGTAAATTTAAAATTATCAAATTCAAGCAGATCCTTTTAATCCACGTTAATAGAATGACATATAAATTAAAGTATGAATATAATTTTTAATTTAAGTGATCATACTAATAATAATCTTTAAAATTCTTCTAAGCACAGAGATTGATATAAGCTATAATTCAAGAAATTAAATATAAAAATTATTAAAAGATTAAATTTTAAATAATGCCTAAAAATAAAGGAAGAGGTGGTAAGAATTATAGAAGAGGAAAAAATGAAAATTTAACCAAGAGATAATTGGAGACAAAAGAGGATGGACAGGATTATGCTTAAGTTATAAAATTGTTGGGTAATGGAAGATTGATCTGTGTATGTTTGGGTGATAGCAAATAAAGACTTGGACACATCAGAGGAAAAATGAGACGTAAGGTTTGGATATAGAATGGTGACATTGTGCTTGTTGCATTGAGAGAATTTTAAGATGAAAAGTGTGATGTTGTGTATAAATATTTCCCTGAAGAAATCAAATAGCTCAAAAATCTTAAAGAGATACCAGAAGTATTATAGTTTATCATATTAAGAATTTAGAAGAAGGAGGAGGTGATAATCTTGGAGATAACGTTGTATTTGTTAATAAAGAAGAATCATCAAGTTCTGATTCAGATTTAAGTGATAGCGATTCTGACGATAGCTCTGATTCTGAGCCAAAATAGGCATAAAAATAATAGCCCTAAAAGCCATAGCCATAAAAAGCTTAAGCGCCTGCCAAAGATAATAAAGAAAAAATAACCAAGAAAGATATCGACGATATTTGAACGATTTAAAATTTATTTTGCCTAATAAAATCAATTCAATTAATCTATATACCAAAATCCTTTTTAAAGTATATAGATAGCACAGTCATAGTTCTTATGAGAGATTTTAGATAAACATTAATTATTTCTATTTTAAGATCATTGAAAATTTACTCACTTTTCTTCATTTCTTGCTATTATGAAAGTCAATCTACAATAATAAATATATTTCAATGAATGATGCAAATTTAATATATAAAAAGGATCAAATTTTTTTGATTTGTTTCATTTTTAACTCATATGACCAAAAAGAAGCTTTATATTAATTAAATTAGAGTAAATTATTAAAATGATGGCTGATCAAATTTTCAACAGTGAAAGTTTTGAAGATATTTCAAACTACATTTAATCTAACAACCAGGATTCATTGCCACTAAGTTTTTGCAATTTCTAAGAAAACCTTAACTACGAAGACAAGTTTGAATCATTTAAATTTAATTAGCACAACTGAAATGGAAGTACTTTTTGATTTGAATAACGAAGATGTAATTATGGAGAGTGATTAAGAGGAGAAGTAAGAAATTTATTTACATAGAATCAAAATAAAAGAAAAATTGGAAAACGTATTTCGAAGATAATTAAAGAAGGAAAAAAAATCAAAGTTTTAGAATGAATGTCGTTATATCGTTGGAGATGCAATTCAAGCTATGGAAAATTTTGATTTACCTCAAGAGGTAGTAAAGTATTATAGAAGAATTGCTTCATCAATAATTGGATTTCAAGCATTAAAATAGCATCTAATATTGAATAAGGATGATTCAAGTGAAACCGTATAAAGAAAAAGAATCTTCTAAAGCTATTTAATTGAGTTTTTATAAAAAAAAGGTTGCTCAATTTATTTAATTTTGTAGCATCTTTGTATATCTTAAAATCAAGGAAGAAATAGAAATTAAGACAATATTTGTAATACAAAAATAAGATAATGATGTTCTATGTAAAGTACCCTGAATAATGGCAAAGAAATGAATTACCACATTTTAATTAGCAGCAGTATTGTCAATCGTAACACCTATTGGATTGAATGTGAAAAAAATGACTTTGGAGCATGGATTGATCAATAATATTATAATAATTATAATATGTAGTTCTAAATGTGATAATTTCTTGCAAATATGATTAAAAATCTAAATGAATTAATTATATTTTTTATAATTGAGGTACTTCCATAAGAGCACTAGCCCCATATTATAAATTCAAATAATTAACATGGTTGGAAAGATTTAGTAGCCAAGAACTAAATGGAGAAATTGAATGAATTGGTTGCTCAAGTTGTTGTTATAAAATATAATTGTATTGAAAGCCAATTCCATTTTACTCACAAATTAATTGAAAAATAGAACAACCTTAAAAAAAAAGAGAATAATTGAAAAAAGTTAGTTCATTAAGATTTCTGAAAAGTAGTCAGTTGCAGGATTTTTAAAAATCATTCAAACCTAAATAAACTCTCCATCATGTCCATATCACAGAACTGAATTATAGGTAACTCTTACATTTTAGTTGACAGCTCAAAACAAGACTAAATCCAAGTATAGTAATTTAGCTTGAGTGACCCTTCTTCTTGGAGTTAAAAGTACCTTTGTAACTTATTATATTATCTATATTAATTTTACGTATCCGCAAGTATTCATCGGAAAAATAAATCTTATGATTTATCAAATATTATTTAAAAGAACCATCCCATTAATATAATCTCATGGATTTATCTAACCTATTCGGTTATGAAGAATAACAATAATAGCCATTAGTACAGCCATAAAAAGTAAATGATGTGAAGGATTCAATTATATAAATAAAAAGTAATATTTCCAAAAGGGGAATAAAATAAAACAAGAAGCTTAATCAATTTAAATAGACTATGGCTTTGAAGCCAAACAAAAAAAAAGCCAGAATCCAATTAAATAATTGTATGAAAGAATAAGTCCCAATTAATAATTTAGGAACAAACTGGGCACGCCATCCCAGAGAAGAAACATTACGCAAAATCTTAGAATATAGTGAAACACTAAGAAATATGCTTTGTGATGTTGATAACTTTGTGAAACAATAATAATAAGAACCTAATGATGATAATAAATTATTGATCTAAAAGTAAGAAATAAGTATTGATAATTTGTACAATTGCTTGATTGGATGTCTATTATAATTCACATTTGTTGAATCCAGCCATCCTAATTAATTTTCTGAAAAACAAAATAATTTTTTTAGTCAAAGTTTGATTCCAGCTTAAAATAGTTTGATGTTAGATAACATACTTTTAAATTAACACGTTGAACATCCACTGATTAGGTTTTCTGAAACTTATAAACATGAATCTATCAAACTTGATAAAGCGAGACGATCAGCCACATCAAAGTTATATGGATGTGCTATATGTGAAGAGAGCTTAAGTCAAGCATTTGTTACAAAATTTGCATTCAAAATTAAAAAAATTGATGGTAATATTGCAATTGGCCTTTGTAATAAAGATATATTGGCTCAGCAAAATTATTAACACACAGATTCCAATCAAACTCAAGGGTATTTCATTTATATAATATTTAGTCTGTATCTACTCGATAACTTTGGTAGAGTGTATCCTAATAGAGAAAATCAAGTGATGTAAGGATAATCTTTTGAATTCGAAGAATCAAATATTATTATAGTAATTTTTGATTTCTAAAAGTAATATATAAAATGGAAAAAGTACAACCACCAGTCTATATTTGTATATGTTTACCCTTAATTTTAGTGCATTCCTTTTGACATTCACAATGAGGTATTTCCTTGTGTATTGTTCTCAAAATCACCATAGTTTAAGAAAACATCCTAAGTTAGAATTGTAAATCCAAAAACATTAAGAAAAATAGATCGCTTTTCTAAATTTGACATATTATGAAAGATATTGAATATTTAAATTATTATGTAATGTTTAAATGGATATGAAGTTTTAGATCTCTCTCTTCAAAGGTAGTGGTAAATCTAAAGAATAAAATGAAAAATATAATTATTTCTCATTGTATCTTAATTTATTTGTAATTTTTTAATTCAAATATAACAAGTATTTCACATTAACGTAACAATTCAGGCTGAGCTTTTCTTTTTGTTTAACCTGGATGTAAAGGGATATAATATTAATAATAAATTAGGTTAATGATTATTAGGATAGGCTAAATAGAATAATGAGGATAATTTAAAAAAATAATATTGGGAAAGAACAGGTATTAGCAATATCAATTAGTAGAAATACATTATTGGACCTTCTTTCATACCAATGTATAAAGTGAAACCTTCAATTCATTATATTAATTGAAGTAGACTTGCTTTAGCCTGCAGAAACTCTATTTAATAATTGGAAAGGTAGAGAGTATCATAATGAAAATAAAATATTATTCAAAAGAGAGGCTTCGATGAATCAAGGTTAAAGAAGATTATTTGAATGAATAGACCTGCAAATTATGCTTAATTATTTTTATTAAAAAGCGGATTTTATATAAAATTATTCTAATTATCTAATAAGTTCTGTTAGTTTGCATTTTCTTATTTAAAAAGCATTATTTATTATATATAAAGGTTTTTGGGTCCATGATAAGAGTGTCTAGAGGGATGTGATGATGAAATTATTAGATTGGTATTTATGATATTTATTGTCTTTAAATATTTAATTGATATGTATAAATTTCTGATAATATGAGTAATTTTTGTATGTAAATATTCTCATTGTAGTTTTTATGTATTTGAAAGTATTAATAAAAAATTTGGAAAGATTAAGTCCGAGGGAATTAATTTATGATTGATTGAGGTCTGAAAAATGGGGGATAGAATTGAAGAAGGGGCAGTGAAGGGGGCATTTAGGAGGTCGGTGGATGGGAAAAGGGATTGGGAAGGAAAATAATTGATCAGATAAAATTTTATGTTTGTAATTGCAGCAAATTGGCGGGAAATGAATGGATTTTAAAGGGGGAGGAGTTGTTGGAATGTTTTATGTAATTTTATTGGTTGATTATAATTATATAGGGATTTTTTTGTATTGAAATTTTAATTAAAACAAAAGCATTGAATCTCAATTTAAATAACAAAATACATTAGCATAAAACAAATGACAGATAATAATACTAAAAAGGTATATATATAAATTAATAATTTGTTTAGGAGGCACCACCCAAAAGACCATAATGCGCTTTCTTTATTTACAAATAGGAGGTGTATTAATAAGTCAAGGATGCCAATCCCGGCAAGAAAATGACTGATATCACAAAAATCATTTCTGAATAGTATAAACAACTGGCCAAGGATAAAATTGATTAATACGAATAAAAGTACAAGGATAGTAAGGCTATCTTTGAAAAAGAAAAGAAGTTCTCATATCTATTTATATATTTATAGAGCCTACGAGGATGTACATGGAAAGATTAAGAATGAAAGAAAGAAGAAGAAGGATGATGCCAAAGTCACCAAAAAACCATAAAACAAGAAGTAGAAGAAATAAGAATCTGAAGAGGATGAGAGTAGTGAGGATGATGATTGAAATAATTTATATTTTAATAAATAAATATTTTATTTTTAGAATGGGAGGATCAAAGTCTAAGGCCATCAAGAAGCATGCCAAAGTGGCATTCTCTGATTCTGAACTTGACATTCTGGAAGTCTATTTCGAACTATTGAAATGTCATGATTCATTGTACAATTTCAACACAATATGATCTAAATAGAAACGGATATCTGACCCAGAAATCAATGGTCCCAGAGTTTCCCGAAAACCCTGACTTCTCAATCAAACTCTATAATTGGATGAGGGAACGCTGCAAGAATTAGCAGATAGATTACACTAATTTTGTGATCACATGTAAACAATCAATCTAAAACTCTAGTGGAACTCCTCTTAAAAGAATAGTAGGAATATTATTTAAGTGATTACAAATTCAGAGTCCTTGAGAAATTTGAGTTATTTGCATTGATAAGTTTGGGTTGTTTGGAAAATGAGAAGGAAGCAATAAACAGGTACTCAAATTCATTGTATTCAGATTTCAAGTAAGTTACTCTCAAGGAAGTACAGTGATTAAGGAGTTATTGAACGTCTATTACTTTAATAAGGAAGTAACAAATAGCTAAAGAAATGATTTGGCTGCCAGAAGCGTAGCCAATTCTATTTTTGATTAAAAGGCCTCCTTGCCATTTAACTAGTTTATCGGCTTAGCAAAATAACAATTAATATACGCTAACAAAATGTGCAAATAGTATTTTACAAAAAAATTTATTGATCCTCATCTTAAATATGGTATTCCAGCTTTGACGTCTTCTAGTTTTATATTGAATGATTAAATACTTGCACTATTATAAATGAGTTCTCCTGACTTTAATCGAATTAAGTAGTTGGATCTCAAATTTTCATCCTCTGTAGGATATGATGATTTAGAGCATATTACAGAGATAATAATAGAATCCCAATAGCCATTGCTGTTTATTTTTAGAAATCGCGAAGATGAAACCTAAAATGATACTTTCTAATAATAGGTTTTTGGAGCCTATATTAGTATTGATTAAACAATTGAGACTCATTTTGTTAGAAAGCAGCAGAAGGATCCCATGGGTAATTGTTGAGTATTCATTATCTAGGAATCCTCTATAATCCTAATGACTTGGTGTCACTTTACTTTGGAGACGAGAAAAGCTTCCTCTTTTCGTTACTGCCTAAATATCAATTATTCATGAGTACATTTGATATCAAATCAAAATAATGTTTTGGTTATATAAATAGCCGAGCTTTCAATCTGAAGGTGCCATAGCCTTATGGTCTAGGGTTTGGAGGGGACGGCAAAGGAAATTTCAGGATTTGGATCGACGAGAACCTCAAAGGGAATGCCACAAATCGTATTAATAATTCATGCGATTAAACCTACGAAATGGGCTATATATTGGAGCCACACATAGAGTTTTTAAATGTATGATTGAGTGTTTTGAATTAGTTAACATCGATTGAAATATGGGGGGCAATATTCGAAGAGAAGGAAACTAGGCCTTCTAATCCAACAAAGTTTAGAAGTTGATATACATATTGATTGATCAAATAATAATATATATCATTATATCATTATAAAAGAGATTGAAATTTTGCGTTTAAAGTGAAATTGCCAATTGCATTCTTAGATAGAATATATAATTCCATTGACATTAAAATCCTTGATTAATTATAATATAGTAATATTAATAATAATTCTTTATTTAGAATCCCATGAACATTACTTGCAAGTTCTATAAAGCTTACGATAACACCAATTATAATTTAGCACATAAAAAAATGTTTAAGCCAATAGAATTAGAATTACAAAAGAAGGGGAAATTTAAGGTAGTGAATAATGGTTTTGAACATTCAGAGGAATCGGATGAATTTGATAAAAGACAATCTGTTGATTTAAAAGCGGTTGATATTTTTCAAGGGAAAAATGCTTTATAAGAGAACTGTGGATTAATAAGTGTTCTATTAAATAACACAGAGAAATAAAATGAAAATAGAATAAAAATTATGATATGCATAACTATGTATTCTGAAAAATTATCGGAATTAGAAAAATCTATGAGTGGAATAGCAAAGAACATAGCCCCCTTCTTAGATATGTATTTGATATTTGTATAATTAGTGGGATAGCACCTCATTAAATAGCAGTGACTGTAATTTTTGATGGAATCTCTAATCTTCATAATGTACCTGGATCCTATCGAGACAATATTGTTCGTATTTATTGAGTTTTATTTTAGCCTATTTTTCAAGCGAAAAGGATAAGAAGTATGGGTTTCAAGAGGAGTAAACTTTAACCTATTAATACAATAAATATTAGGAATAATTCAAACGATTCTAAGATTACAAGCCAGAAAATATTAAATATCTCCGAGCTCACCCAGATGACTTACTGAGAAAATATAAGAAACATAGAGAGACTTTGAAAAAGACAATGATAAGATTAAAAGGATTTGAGTATAATTTGGTTGCACAGGATGAATGGATAGAATAGAATATTGTTGATGCGATGGAAGACTAGTATAAAAGGGCAAAAATGTATATAGAGAATAGAAAAAATACTGCGTGGGTCTATTAAGATAACTTGGTAGATTAAGGATTGGAGGGTATACTCCCTATATTTTATACATTCAAATTTAGCAATGGTTCAAAATTATCATCTCACATGTGGTTTTTCAAAGGATTTTGCGAAATATTCAATCCAGATTACTGTGTATTAATGGATGTTGGTGCTAATCCTTAAAAGGATGCAATTTTCTAATTAATAATGGCAATGGAACAGAATCCTAAATTGGGAGGAGTGTGCGGAACAATGAGAGTTTAGATTGAAGAGGATGATAAAGATGATGTAGAATTGGATATTGTGACTAATATTCTGGTAAACAAAGTATTTTCAATTCAAAAATGTCAATCTTGTGAATATGACATTGCCCATTTGCTTGATAAATAGGCAGAATCAGCACTTGATTTTATTCATGTCCTTCCTGGTGCATTTTCCGCATATAGATATAAGGCATTTTCTGAAAAATATTAAGATGGTATGGCAAAGATGAGCAATTAGAATTAAGCAATACCGCAAAAAAGAGAGGTAGAAATAAAAGAAGAGTAGGATGATGAAGAAAAAAAAAAAAACGAACAAAACTATAAAGTAGAAGAAGAAGAAGGAAAAACTATATTGGATCAATATTTGAAGTAGGTGTTGGATCAAAATTATGAACATCAAACATTAGAAGAAGCCAACATGTTTTTAGCTGAAGACAGAGTTTTGTGTAAACTACTATTTTGCAATGGATACTATCTTAGATACATAGCGAGTTCTTTGGTTTATGTTGATCCATGTAGTTCATTGAAATTATTGATTCTACAAAGAAGGAGGTGGATTAATGGATCGTGGCATGCGTTATCTTACATATCTGATAATTATGATGAGGAGTTAAATGCTAGTTAACATTCTTGGTGGGATAAATAAAAATTTAAATTATCTATCACTTAGGCCAAGATTTAGTAACTCATGATATACTTTATGGAGTCATTTCAAATTCTTTGGCTATATATGATATTGTATGCTATAGTAGATACTGGAGATCCGGGATTAAATAATTTTATTATTTCAACAGTCATTGCCTTCTATGTATATTTGGTGTTTATGATTATATATTTGGCTATTAATTATGATCCTGCTTTAATTAGAGAATTGGGATCCTCGGCTAAACAAAAAGCAGAGACAGATTATTACTTCTCAAGACTCTTTTTTGTGTCAACTTGTTTGGGATTCATCAGTCTAGGCACTGTAGTATACACAATTTATTTGCTAATCTCGGAAATATTCTTCAATTATGGATTCAATGATATAGTGGAGAAACCTCAAGTTCCACAGAGTTACTATTTGGTTCTTGTGGTTGTATCCATAGGATCCATAATCCTACCAATACTATCATCAATCTGTTTATTGCCATAAAATATATTCAATGCAGCCTTAACAATGATCCCATACTTTTATTATCAACCGACTTATATGCATTTATTTGTCATCTATTCATTTTGCAGAATTGATGACTTGTCATGGGGCACGAAAGGACTGACTAATACAGGGTCTAGTTCAGTCAATTCAGACAAGGCCTATTAAAAGTTTAAGTTCCTATTAAAATGGATAGTACTTAATACCATATTCACTGCATGCTTATTGATTTTGTTCTAGATTCAAATATACTTGCTTCCTTAGGGTTTAATCCTATTTATCTCAGTCATCTTGACAATACTTACTATTCTAAAAGGATGTTTGGCCTTGTGGTATAGGTTCAAATATTATGGAATTTCAAGGCAAATAAATCAATATATTCAATCAAAATAATCTAACTAGATACTGAAATAGGATGAGTTGAATGAGAAGAAAAATGCCATCAAATAAGCAATTAAAGAAGGAAAAGGATTAGAGGGTGTTGACAAGCAAGGTATATCAATATATAGCTATGTAAGAGCATCAGCCTTTGTTGCATTTTTGGAGTATTTTTATTAAGAATGATTGTATAAATGTTATTATTATTATAAATCAATCAATTGTTGTATTGAGATTAATCATTTAATTGTTATTAATTTTGATTTGTCATCCCATTCATTTAATTTAATTCATAACCCTATTTAATTTCATCTCGATATTCAAAACTACTTTACTTTGAATTTCTATCCTTTATGAATGAAACTACCAGATATAATGCCACACAAAAGTCAAAGGCTGTGGTAACACAAAATAGAATCAAGCAGCCCTTGTTAAAATTATAAATATTTTCAGTGAGCATATCCCTTAAGTACTCTAATTGTAATTAAACATATTCGTCAGAGCAATTCTGCAGGAGAACACCTTCTAAAAAGTCACTTTCCGCCTTGGTTTTACTAAAACTAGAAAAAATGATGAAAGCCTATAAACTCTATAACAAAACTTTGGTTAGTATTTCCAAATAAAATATGGTGTTGGACTCTTCAGTGCCACGTCCTTTAATACAAGGCCAATCCTCTCCTTATATAGTTTGGGCTTGTATACAACTCCACATTACTGAGATTACGAAGAAGTAGATTATAGATACTATCATCAGAAGTTTCTAAGTATGTAAGATCTCTTCCAATATTTGTTCCTGATCAATAAAATTATCAAAGGTTTCTCCTCTACACGACATCTTCCACTCAATATATCCTCGACCATAAAGACCTGAATTAAGAATCTCAATTACCCCATTGATATTATGTTGAAATCTCATACCCTCTCAGTTGATCCTACAATTTCAATTGATTATTGGATTCATAAAACTCTACTTCATTTGAGGATTGCAACTTAATAAATCGGTTATCAATTTCGCATTCAGTTTTGTTCTCTCTCATTAATGAATACTCTGTTCTCCCAGAAGTCAACCCTCTCTCATGATTCTTCATGCAAATCCCTTTTCCTTCTGACACCCTAACCTCCACCAATGGTAGTTTGTACTCACTCTTTCTATTATATAAAAGTGTAAATCCCTTTTCCGTCTATTCTTACGCATCTTACACTTCAGAAGCACCTTTGAAACCGATTTCAAATACCGGACATTGGGGCTAACTAGTACAATAAAAGTAATCGGGCTGGTTTCCACATTTTATTTAACCTTTTGGACATTCATTTGAATCAGGATGGCGAGAATAGAAACTGTTGTCTTTCTCAAGCACAGCACATAGTTTGAACCCTTCTTTTTGTGTTTTTGATGGGAATCTATGAAAATCAATAGGGTTTTTAGCATATACGGAAACACATCCCCATGCTCTTTGTGTTATGTTACAAGCATGATTATTGTAGATCTTATTTCTTGGGATCCATGTGTGATGATTATTAGTTTAAACAGCCAATAATCTTAAACCATACCGACAATCGCATCCATCCACAGTTCCAGGCCATTTGTAATTGATTAAATTTATTTCCTAAAACATTATGTTCATTCTTACACCATCATTGCAATTATCAAAAGTCATTCGTATGGATTCTATTGGTTATTACTGCCAATTCTCTATGATTAACTTATAATTATCGAATGCATCGCAGTAGAAATAATAAGATATAATTGATAAAACTAGTAGAGTGGTACCCAATAAACAAAAATATGTTTAATAAACTATTCTGCCAGTAGTATCTTTTGGAATAGCCTGCGTTTCACTTCTTTACAACACTTAGTTTTAGGGGAGATCTGGTGATTAATCCATTATTCTAATTTGAATTTAAAGTATATTTTGATAAATTTATTAATCAATTAATTCAACGATGGAGAAGTTATAATCTTAGTAAGTTTTCAACAAACCTCTTATTCAGAATAAGATTTGGACAATTCAAAGTTTCAAACTGAGATATGACTGAGTCAAGTTTGAGTTTTATATTTATATTGTGAGGAGTTAGCTAATTCTTAAATTTTGAATAGCACAATATGAATTATTCCATAGTGATTGGATGCATGAATATATTAAAAGAGAGTCGAATCTTTGGTTAGTTAATTAATATATCAAATAATCAGAATGTAAAAATTAGAGATTTGACAATTTGTAAAAATCAAGTCAAAAAATACATTAATAATATACATATTGCATTTTTTATATTTACAAATTAATGAGTAGAACTCAAAGTTGTCAAATGGTGCAAAGTAATAAATTATTGGAACTATTGAAAAAAAAGAAGAAAGCAGAGTCACAAAACCCAAGTCTGAGTCCGAGACAGCAATTATCACCTCCGAGAATAGGCAGACTCAAATCTCCAAAATTATTGGATGTTTAGAAAAGTATGCAATCAGAGTCTTATTTTGCCTTAGTTGTCTCAGCTGCAGTGAAACTAAAAGGGGTTTCCCACATCAGAACCTTAAATAGTGATAGGGACAATTATGAACTGATAATTACACTGATAACGTAGGATAAATAGTATATATAGATGTAAAATAGGTATATCGTTCCCATCGGTCTAGATCAAACTACGACAGACTTGTATTAGAAATTGATCACGAAGATGAGCGTGTACGATCCATAGAATTATGAAAAGATAGCATATTTTTAAAGCTACACCCAAAATTACAATGTGGATTACTATTTGTCATTGGATGATAAGCCGTTGTCGGTGTTCAGCAAGGGGAGGACTCTGAAATTGATGCCAATCTACTATAGTGAAAGTAAGAGCAATTCTTTTGATGATTTCATTTTGATAAAATGTATTGGCGTAGGGTAAAGAGTTAGAATTTTTTAGAGGCTTTTCGAGAGTGTATTTGGTGAAGCAGAAAAGGAATGGACAATTCTTTGCAATGAAAATTATAGACAAATCTTTCATAATAAAGAACAGCAAGGAGAGTATGATAAACAATGAGAAGTGGATAATGAGTAATCTGGATAGTCAATTCCTGACTAGGTTGCATTGTTCATTTGAAACTAAATACTATTTGGTTTTTGTGATGGAGTATAATCGAGTGTATATAATATTTTAGTTATTGTCATGGAGGTGAATTATTCTTTCATCTTCGAAAAATGGGAACGTTGAATGAAGAAGTTGCAAAACAATACTTTGGACAATTATGTCTGGCAATCCATTATCTCCATGAATAGAATGTGATCTATAGAGATTTGAAGCCAGAAAATATCTTACTGGATATAGATGGCTATATTAAATTGTCTGACTTCGGTCTCTCAAAACCGAACATCTCCAGAGACAAGTAAACCTACTCCTTTTGTGGCTCTCCTGAATACATGTCGCCAGAGATGGTATCCAAAAGAGGACATAGCCAATTGCTAGACTGTTATAGTTTAGGGGCTGTTTTGTATGAGTTCATATATGGGTATCCCCCATATTATGATTAGTAATTGCAAAACATCCTAAATTCGATTCAATATGATAAATTGGAGTNTTAATATATCAAATAATCAGAATGTAAAAATTAGAGATTTGACAATTTGTAAAAATCAAGTCAAAAAATACATTAATAATATACATATTGCATTTTTTATATTTACAAATTAATGAGTAGAACTCAAAGTTGTCAAATGGTGCAAAGTAATAAATTATTGGAACTATTGAAAAAAAAGAAGAAAGCAGAGTCACAAAACCCAAGTCTGAGTCCGAGACAGCAATTATCACCTCCGAGAATAGGCAGACTCAAATCTCCAAAATTATTGGATGTTTAGAAAAGTATGCAATCAGAGTCTTATTTTGCCTTAGTTGTCTCAGCTGCAGTGAAACTAAAAGGGGTTTCCCACATCAGAACCTTAAATAGTGATAGGGACAATTATGAACTGATAATTACACTGATAACGTAGGATAAATAGTATATATAGATGTAAAATAGGTATATCGTTCCCATCGGTCTAGATCAAACTACGACAGACTTGTATTAGAAATTGATCACGAAGATGAGCGTGTACGATCCATAGAATTATGAAAAGATAGCATATTTTTAAAGCTACACCCAAAATTACAATGTGGATTACTATTTGTCATTGGATGATAAGCCGTTGTCGGTGTTCAGCAAGGGGAGGACTCTGAAATTGATGCCAATCTACTATAGTGAAAGTAAGAGCAATTCTTTTGATGATTTCATTTTGATAAAATGTATTGGCGTAGGGTAAAGAGTTAGAATTTTTTAGAGGCTTTTCGAGAGTGTATTTGGTGAAGCAGAAAAGGAATGGACAATTCTTTGCAATGAAAATTATAGACAAATCTTTCATAATAAAGAACAGCAAGGAGAGTATGATAAACAATGAGAAGTGGATAATGAGTAATCTGGATAGTCAATTCCTGACTAGGTTGCATTGTTCATTTGAAACTAAATACTATTTGGTTTTTGTGATGGAGTATAATCGAGTGTATATAATATTTTAGTTATTGTCATGGAGGTGAATTATTCTTTCATCTTCGAAAAATGGGAACGTTGAATGAAGAAGTTGCAAAACAATACTTTGGACAATTATGTCTGGCAATCCATTATCTCCATGAATAGAATGTGATCTATAGAGATTTGAAGCCAGAAAATATCTTACTGGATATAGATGGCTATATTAAATTGTCTGACTTCGGTCTCTCAAAACCGAACATCTCCAGAGACAAGTAAACCTACTCCTTTTGTGGCTCTCCTGAATACATGTCGCCAGAGATGGTATCCAAAAGAGGACATAGCCAATTGCTAGACTGTTATAGTTTAGGGGCTGTTTTGTATGAGTTCATATATGGGTATCCCCCATATTATGATTAGTAATTGCAAAACATCCTAAATTCGATTCAATATGATAAATTGGAGTTCCCTGAGCATATTAAAATTAGTGATCAACTCAAACATCTGTTGTTCCACCTGCTGAACAAGGATTAGAATGAAAGACTGGGGAAAATAAATGGCATCGAGGATGTGCTCAATCATTAATGGCTTAGCAATTTCAATTACACTGCACTCTATAAAAAATAGCTCAACATTCATTATAGACCTTAGCCACTCCAAACGAATTATAATGTGGCCGAATTCAGTAAGGGCGATCGGGAATTTCAGTAAAAGCTGCAAGACAATTTGCATAGGGAGTAAAAAACCAAATTTGAAAAAGAATTCTAAAATTTCGATTTTGTTTCAGATTAGCCTAAGAGTAAGAGGGAGTAATTCGTTGAGAAGATGAAGTATGCTAGTTTGAGATCTTCGATTCGAACTAGTATTATAAGGAATAAGATCACGACTCTGTCTTTAAATGGTATGGATTTGTGTAGGATTAGAGTAGCTCCACAAGTGAGTGCAGTATGTCCGAGATTTCAGTCAGTAAAGAATTCCCAAATTTCATAATGTGCTTCCACTCAATCTTTCAGGAACTCTTCATCGAGCAAAAGATTCAACACTGAGTACGACCTCTAGAAATTACTTAAATTTAAATAATGAAAATAAATCATTTTGTTTATATATTATTATAAGGTATCTACTATTAGGACAACAAACAAATTCTCTGAAAAACAATGATTCTGAATTATATAAATAAATATAAATGCAGTAGGTGGAAGAGAAGTGGTTGATCTGTGCCGATCCTGACAGTTGCTAGATCTACACCTTGAACATCAACACCAATGAGGTGAGAGTGGAACAGGACGTAGATCAAGATTACCGATAGAAAGCCTTATAAGCAATCCAATAAATTGAATCGATGCTCAAATTGAAGACAGGTATCATGTCTAAATTCTAGGTTGCTAGGTACTTGGCTCATGGCTTCAAAGCAGATCGATCAATATAGGAGAAGGAAGATACCCTCTTACTTGCTGCATAAATAATCTTCCTCGATTCCAACATATTTATGTTAATCAACTCTTAGTCAAGCATTTGTCAAAGTGAATTCAATCAAGCTCTAAGTTAAATTGAATCAATACCGAGAATTATTCTAAAATATGCCAGCTGAAGTCTAATTGATGGAAAAACCCAATATAGTAGAGATCGAGGCAGGTTTGGTCACTGGAGCTGATGAAGTGATCAAGAGTGTGCTGAGAGAAGTCTATTAGAGATTCAACGTCAAGTTGAGGCCAAAGGACGATAACAATTAGTTCATCTTGCAGATCTCAGGTTTCAAAGAGTTTTTGACAGGCAATCATCCTATGCTATCCTATGATCGAGTGAGAGTCTAATTGAGAGGAATGAAACACTTGGAAGTGATCTTGACTGAGATTCCCAAGTAGTCTAATCAGACCTTTCTGTTCCCTCCAATCATTCATAGAATTAAAGGAGCAGAACCCTATCCCTAAATTGACTGGATTAAATTTAGAGATGTCCCAGCCTTGTTATGGTACTCTCCCATCCCACTAAAGAAGTATGAATCCGAAATACCCAATACTCGATTGTCTTTAGGCTTTGGACCCTCCCCATTAATCAAATTCGACAAGATCAAAGTCTCAAATAGTCAAGACATCTTCATCAATCACGAGGACAGAATGAAGAGGATGTCAATTGATGAAAATCCGATCCGTGCTCCATCCCAAGAAAACACTATTCCCTAGAAGCAAAAAACTAGTGGATAAATCTATGATTTGATTTCAATGAGAAATGAATTGCAGAAATTAAACATGTTGAAAATTGAGCAGAATGTACTCTATTCTGGAGAGTGTGATTGGCCTTTCAGTGTTAAGATTTGTTCCATCGAGAACTTGTTGTAAACATTGGAGCAAGACAACAAGTATGAGAATCAGCACCAGAGAGCCACCTATAATGGATTGATACCTCCACTGTATATAACCAAAAAGAATGCTGGAACCAAGGTTGAAGAAGAACAACACAAACAAAGCAATAAGAAAAACGATGAATCTGACATTAATAAAAGATAATAGGTGCATCTCAAATTGCACAAGAGAACTGGACGAGTCTTGGAAAACAAGAATATCGACATCAAGAGGTACATCCCCTTTGGAGGTTAAGATAACCTTGATGAATTAGCCACTTTGCAGGAGAGATATGATCTAGACTTTTTGCCTTATCTCATCTCAGTATAAGTAAGTTTATTTCACGGGTGCAAATTGCTCACTCCTTGGTGTCAAGCTGAAACCAAAAAATAACCATTCAGTTAATGTCCCAAATTTTATTAGACCATCACTTTCTAAGGCATCAAAATATCTTAATTGCCACAAGAAGCTAGATTGTGTTTCAACATTATTGCTCACAGTGCTACTGGATAATAGTAAATTATTGGATGTACCACCATGTACATCTTCTATGAGGAAAGAAAGTTCAGATCATCCGTAAATCAATTAAACATCTGGCCATTCTATAAGATTGACCCTAGATTACTCTGCATGGGTTAATATTGGGGATGGGTTAAGTAGTAGAATCAATAATTGCTCATTCCTCATCATAGTAATAAGAATCAACATTATATCTCTTCCCAACTTATTAATAGATCTTATGGCAGATTGTTAGTGCAATTGGATTAGTTCAATTAGACTATGAAATGGAGTCTTAGAGATGAAAAGCAGATGGAAGAATTAGGTTTCTCGAAATCAGCTAGATCACAAAGGTATTATGAAATGAGAAACAAGTTTATTCCCAATTCAGATTACTCAAACTATCAACAATCTCAATCGTCAGCCTTGACCTAGGATCAATTTAATTCGACATACTAAAATACTAATAAAAATTCTGCGTATCAATAAATAAATACGAACTCGCAATCTAATAGTTTTAGCAATTCCCAATTATTCCTAAAGAAATAAAGAACAGGAATGGCATCTTTTTATAATGTACATCAAAGATAGCATACCAATCCATATGAATAATACATGCAAGTCGGATACTCTTCATAGGATTAAGGCACTATTCTTCGTTTTGGAGAAATGCAAGATAGGTAGACACATTTTGCATAATCTATGATGCACATGAATCAGGGCAGCAGCTTTAATGTACATGATTAATCTAGCACTTAACTGAGCACCTTTAAATTAAGTCATCAATTCTCATAATAAAGCATATAGCAGAATTAGAGCATTCAAGAAAATTACAATTAAGTATTTCCTTACAAGAATTGGTCAACTACTCCAAGGACTGAGGATCTTGCCATCCTGTAAGCATTACTCAAATACAATCCGTTAAATAGGCCTTATTATACAGATTAGCATAAATACATATTGATGATCTGTAGGAATCATTACAAAACATTGCCTTATGCATTATAAATCTTTTTGATGGCCATTGAATGGGATGATCCTGAACAAGTCAGAGAGGCCCATAACATGATCAAATTATGGACACCCTTGCCACCTGAAGATGCTTTGCCTTTGTTGGATGCACAATTTGCAGATGAAACAGTTCGACTCTATGCAGTTGAGAGAGTGAGTATATTATCTGATGATGAATTACAATTGTACATGTTAGAATTGACCTAATGTTTGATGTTTGAGAAACATCTATTCAATCCATTGGCTGAGATGCTGTTAGAGAGGAGTCTGCAAAATCCATGGGTTGTTGGACATGAATTGTTCTGGTTGCTCAAAGCTTAATTGCATGTACGACCATCCTATGAAAGATATTCTTTATTGTTAGAACAGTTATTAATGCTTTGCGGGGAATTTAGGTAGCAATTAATGAATGAAGTTCTTGTCGATAATGAGTTGTTTAATATAGCATAAAAGATCAAGGAAGAGAATGTACCCAAAGATTTACGCTAGCATTTCTTGAAGACTGAATTATTGCAGCTCTATCCCAAATTGCCTAAACCCTTCTCCTTTGCTCTAGACTCAAGAATGGAGGCTTAATCAATCTAATATGATAAGTGCAAGGTTATGGATTCTAAGAAAATGCCTCTATGGCTAGCAGTGATACCGAAGTGTCTTGAAAATGATGATGAGTTGTAATTACAACCACCCATCCATGTTAAATAACAAGAAGAAAACCTTAATGGAAATAATGTCTCAGTTATCATACCTCAAGATGAAAATCTGCATAACAATAATAAGTAGTAATAGGATTAAAAGGAATAGAAAGAAGAAATTGAGGAAGAGGAGTAAAACAAATAGCATCTACTCAAAATCATTTTTAAAACTGGTGATGACATCAGATAGGATATGTTGACACTGCAATTAATTAAGATTATGGATAAGATCTGGTTGGATGATGGTCTAGATTTTAGAATGAAACCATATAAGACCATATCTACCTAAGACAATGTGGGTATGATTGAAGTTGTTAGTAATTCTTTGACTATTGAAAAAATTCATGGCCAAGGAGGCTTTATGGGGGCATTTTAACAAAAAACTATATGGAATCATTTGAAAAAGAAAAATAGTGAACCTTAATCATTTGAAACTGCCACCGATAATTTTCTAAGATCCTGTGCAGGTTATTGTGTTGCAACCTATGTTCTTGGAATAGGAGACAGACATTCTGGTAATATTATGATTACTGATACTGGCCATCTATTTCATATTGATTTTGGTCATTTTTTGGGAAATTTCAAATAGAAATTTGGTATTAAAAGAGAGAGAACTAAATTTGTGTTAACTGAAGAAGTATTATTATTTATTAAACTTAATTTTAGATGGCATTTGTTATGGGAGGTAGAGATGGAGATCTCTTTAAAAAGTTTTAGTAAGATTGTACTAATGCTTATAATCTGGTCAGAAAACATGGTCATTTTCTTATTAATATATTCTTAATGAATTTATCAGCTGGCATGCCCGAATTATAATAGGCTTCCAACGTAAAATATATTGAGGATTAATTGGCTTTAAACATATCTGATTAGGAAGCAACAGCAAAATTTAAGTAAGAGATTATAATCTCTCTTAATGATACTTGGAGATAAATCGATAATTGGTTCCACTATATGAGAAGAAACTGATGATTTGATAGAATAATATACTCATTATAATTTATTAATGATGTGTTAGACATTTTAATCTTCTGATTTGAATGTCTGAATCTATTCTTAGAGTTCATTCAATTCTAATGTTTTGTATGACAATAGAATTTATCTAAATATTGCTACTCTTTTATAGTTCTATGAAGCATAGTTCTCTAGAGTGTGTTATGTTAATTTGACAATTGCTTGCTTGACTTTTTCCTTGGAAACTATCTTCTTCTTTATTTGCTCATTCTAAATAAGTGTGAATAATAGATGACTAAACTAAATGATAGGATTGTGCAATATACATTATATTTGCTTCTTTCATAGTTTTCATTAATTTCACTCAGTTGGCATAACTTAAGTATGACTGGAACTAGTGCAAATTAATAATTGAATATGAGTTTTCTGATGTTTTGCATTTAAATGTTGCTGTTCTTTCTCATCAACACTAAACCTTTGACAATTATGTCTGCAACGGACTTCTTATCATGTTAACTTATCTATTTGAGAATGAGATCAAGCAATTCAAAGAATCTCTTATTAATAGATTTGTCTTAGCATTTATGCAAATAAGTAATTAATGTTTCACAACATTATTTCATATTATCAATGTGCTCTCCCAAATCTCCTTTTTGTATGATTTAGTGTATTAATTTACAAACTCTATTGATATACTATATTTTTTAAGGGTTCTTAAAATCGCTAATCATTTTGATGAATGGATAAATTCTCTCAATAAATATTGTAGGATTCTTTGTGTTTGAAACAAAAATCTCAACTAATTCGAGAACTCTGGATTTGAATTCCACGACCTTTTTCTCTTTTTCTTTCTAAATGTAAACAAGAATTTTATACAATTGTGGCGATTGAATTTGTGTTTGCTTTGGATAATGTTTTAATTAAATCGTCATTGAGATCCTCTTGTAGAAGTTCAATTTCCTATTCTTGGAAATCTGGTTGAGGAGGAATAACAGTGAAACTGGATTTTTTTTATTATTTTACCATAATTAATATATTATTATATTGTATCAAACTTAGAAGGTTTTTAGGTCATCAGCAACTGTCAATTCAAATCCGGTATTGGCTCTAACCCATTCAAGTGTAGTATCACTAGAGATTTCAGTCAAGACCAATTGACCATCTCTCTTAACAAACACAGCCTTGTCTATAAATAATTATTATATTAAATACCTGTGATCACTTGGCTGACTTTGTTCATTCCTGTTGCTGGGTATTATAATTGATTAACAAATTTGACTTCTCCTTTGGCAGTGTGTTCCATAACTACCAACACTTTAGATCCAGAAGCAACTAAATCCATTGCTCCTCCCATTCCTTTAACCATCTTTCCTGGTATAACCCAATTAGCAATATCTCCTTGTTTTGTAATTTACATTGCTCCCAATACTGTCATGTCTAAATGTCCTCCTCTGATGATGCCAAAGGATTCACTGCTTTCAAAAGTGGTAGCACCAGGATTCAAAGTGCATGACTCTTTTCCTGCATTTTAAAGATCACCTAATTCTTGGCCTAATTTTGGGTATGGACCAACTCCAATTGCACCAATTTCTGTGTGGAAATGGATTGTCATGCTTTTATCAAGAAATGCTGGTATGAGAGTTGGGATTCCGATACCCAAATTTACATACATGCCATCTTTGAATTCTTAGGCTGCTCTCTTTGCAATTCTATTTCTTATCGCATTCTATTTTCCTTATGGCTTGATATCTACGAATAGTATTATGAGTATAATACCTTTATGCTTATCATATACGCTTTGATCATAAACTAGTCTCTCGACAGTCTTAAGATAGTTATTGCCTTAATAGAGATAGTCAACGTATATTCCATTGACGTGTGCTTGATCAAATCCAAAGCTTCCAACTGGCACTATGGAGTCGACTTCTGCAATAACAACTTTAGCTGCTTTAACCATGTCTTGGTTGAAATTTCTGGCTGTTCCCACAAATCTAAGATTACCATTGGTATCAGCAACATTGGCCTTGATCAAAGCATAGTCTCCCCAAATAGAATCTTCTCTAATGTACTTCTTGCCATTGAAATATTCAACCTAAAAGAGTCAAATAAGAAGATATTACAGGTTTTGGTTTAGATTCAATTTCGACTGAGTCTCCACCCTTGCTATATTTGATGGGAATTCCACCCTTCTCTACAACTGTATCTGTTCCGGTGTGTGTGTAAAATGCAGGAATACCAGCACCAGCAGCTCTTAATTTTTCAGCCAAGGTGCCTTAAGGGACTAATTCCAACTCCAAAGTTCCATCAAAGTACTATCTATAGATGATTGTATTATTGTGTTACTTGGCCAAATTGTGATTTTCTCCTGCATATGAAGCTATCACTCTCTTCAATTACCCGTTGTTTAGGAGTAATCCTAATCCAAGATCTGTAGTGCCACAGTTATTGCTGACTACAGTGAGATTCTTGGTGCCTGCTTCCTTTAAGGCATTGATGCTGCACTCTGGAATACCACATAATCCAAAGCCACCAACAAGCACTGTGGATCCAGCTGGGATTTATTTGACGACTGACAAGTCCTTTATGATGCGGACATAGTATCTACCAATGTGAGTTAGAGAGGGTAAAGGTTTTACGTACATGAAATTTGAATCTTATTTATATAAATTAATATCAAGATATTTATCTGAGGATATGAATATTCATTATAATACGTAATATATTTCAGCCTCAATATCTTATTTAAAATATATATTATAATAATTATTATAAAAATTATAATAATTAATTTAATTGTTTATATTCATCAATTCATCCAATATTTCCTCATTTGTTTTCTTCTTCATCATCACTACCCTTTGATGATTCAGCGTCCACTTCCTCAATATCATCAAAGGCATCATTAATTTTGACTCCCAAATAATACTCCAATGAATAAGGAATGATTTCATCTATTATCATACGAGCAATATCATAATCGATATCCATACGTTCTGCATATTTATCCAATTTATTCTCTTACACCCATTTCTCAATTTGTTCTTTGTCTTCCAAATTTATTGGTTTAAAGAAGATAAAAAAGCTTTCTGCATCCACTTCCTGAGAGATCGTCTTCACTATACCGCTCTTCTTTTCTAATTGTTTCTTCTTTATCAACTTTCGAGTCACATTCTTGCCATCATTCCATTCTATTATAGTACCTTCACTTTTCACAGGGTTTTCACCATCTTCAAACATTAATCAATAATTTACACCTTTCAATATAAATTTTTTCTTCAGCACTGAGTTTTTGAAGTAATCATTTGGAGCAAAATAAAAATTCAAAGAAAAATTGTCACTCTTCTCTTGAGGTTCATATTCGATCTTTGTAAGCGATTTTAAAATTGGATCGTCTCTATCTTTTATTTCTTGTGCGATGATATCAGAATTCTTCAATGCCTTAAACCAATAACCATTGATTGGCTCAGCTGTCAAGGCCTGATTCTTCTATGTGGCTTCCTCTCCTTCCAGATAAAAATCAACATCCTTCAATTCCTCTTCTGTAAGCAAACGCGTCCCTTCAATAATTTCATTTGACTATCTGTTATTTCATCATATCTACTGCTTTGTATATTTTTGCTGCCTTCTCATCAAATTGAATTTAAAGTTTTTTCATTTCCTTCTCCAATTCAATATCCAACTTCTTTTTCTATTGCAAGTAATAATTCAATGCCACTGCCTTCAACTTCTCCTTCAATGGCAAGGCTTTGATCTTCTTTTTGATTTCCTCAGGATTCTCAGCCACTTCGATGATGGCAGGATTTTGTGCCATTATTTATTTTATAATATCAATTATACATCACATTTTTTAGAACTCTCTTCACTCCACCTGTTTCCTCCACTACTAATTATCATATGATTCTACATAAATAATGCATATTCATAAAAGCCTCATTAATATCATCAGCTTTATACTTTGTCATAAAATATATTTTTATTGGATCATCACTACTTTATCCTTATTTTTCTTGAGCATTTCCTTTAAATCCAAAATCAGGAACACTTTTCTTATCAGTATATCCAAAGTTTTCACTCCTCACTTTAGGCTATTTCTTCCCTTCATATTAGTATTTCTATAAATTATTGTTTTCCATCAAAATCTCCTAGCCCATTTGTCCATCTTCTTGAAATTGATATACTTATCTTTACTAAAATTATTTGGCATCTTTGATAGACTCTATGATTTATTTCTGATTCATCTCTTCGTATTGAGCACTAAGGAAACTATTTTCAACTGCTTTTTCAAGTTCCATTTTTTCTTTCTATGCAATTTTATTCACTTCCTATATCCTTCTTTCTTCCTGAACTTTATTTGTATTTTTATGGTGATTGTGTGTACCATTAGAAAATGGTTAAAAAAAGAACTTATCCAAAAAACCTTATTTTGCTTTAGGGGCTTGTTCCTAACCATATATTTAGATGCTATAAAAAGCTACATCATTCTATTCTTGATTTATTAGGAGATTTGTATAGAGCTTATTGCTAACTATTATTGTTACTTGATTTGTGTTAACAGAGCTACAATAAATGACTTTTTGATTCTCATTAGTAACATAGCAAAATTTTATATACTCTAAATCATATTAATTTGATTGAGTCTATTATTACGAAAGGTTGCATAGTTTTGCTATAATATTTCTAGGTTTCTGATTTAATTCTAAACATCATCTAAGAATGATATTTACTAATAACAACTTCACTAATATTTGCAAAGTTAAATTTAATAAGCAAAGATTTAGTAAACACAGGATTCTAATTATTTTCTTTGAGAAGTGGCTTCAATGAAGGATCTTCAACACTAAATTCAATGAGATTAGCTTATTTCATAAAAATTAAATTAATCAGAACTTTAAATAGACGGGAAACAATAAAACTCTAAAAATTGGAATCAACAAGAATCGAACTTCTTCATACTTTTTGCCCAATTATCCTTGCTACCAAAATGATAGTAGATTCAATAGTTGCTTTTTAGATGCACAAAATAACTACACATCTAGGATAATCAAATTGATTATACCTTGTATTATGGATTGATAATCGAGTCCAAATATCAGAACCAAGAATCGAGTTATTTTATTATAAAAATTTTTAGTGAAATAAAATTACAAAAATTTTCCCTTATTAATTGGCGCTTTTAATATTATTTCGCGGATAATAATAATTAAATTATGTAAGAAACACGTGAACAATAGGTTTAAAATCGGTTTCTACACTTTTTACAAGAGTTTAGAACAATCAATCCCTCAACAGGTGAAAGTTTCTACTACTACCACGAGGAGGCTCGTATAATGAGAGATAATGATCGTACTACCTTAAATTTGGATTTTACTCACATCACTCAGACTGAAGGATATTAGGATCTGTCAATTATAATGCAAACAGATTTTTATTAATTTGAACCAAGTTTCAGAAGAGCCATCCAAGAATTTATGTTTATCTAGCATTAAGATGTTGAGGATTAATGTAAGTTTTGAAAACAATTAAATTTAGAAAAGCTTTATTTCTTGGCAGTTTTTAACTTGGCAGCAACAGAAAAGATTAGAGACTTGAGAGCAAACAAAATTGGTAAATTATCTTCATTCATTGGAACGGTGACTCGTACATATGAAGTGAGACCTGAGTTGCTATCAGCACAATTTACATGTTAGATGTGCGATAGAATTATTGATAATGTTGAATAACAATTTAAATTTACGGAACCAAAGAAGGTAATCATATTTTAGATTTTAGTGCCCAAATACTAAATGCGATAATAAATCAAAGTGGACGATAAATCTGAATAAGTCATAATTTACAGACTTTCAAAAGGTTAGAGTGTAGGAAGACTCTAAAGATATTCCAGCTGGATCCATGCCGAGATCAATAGATGTGATATTACACAATGAAAAATGTGATGCTGCTAAACCAGGAGACAAATGCACTTTTAATGGATATTTGACTGTTATTCCCGATGTGTTTAGTTTAGGTAAACCAGGTTTAAAGTGTTCTATGACAACTTAGAATCAAGGAAATAACTAAAGAGGCTAAACATAAGATGGAATTACAGGATTAAAATAATTGGGTGTGAAAGACCTATGTTATAAATTTGTGTTTATAGCTTGTAGTGTTGAAACTAACAACAATAGATTCAATCTTTAAAAACAGCAAATAGATGATAAAGAGTATACTGAGAGTTTGAGTGATTAGGATGCTAAAAGAGGATAGCAATTTGATGATTATGAAAAATAAGAAATTTTGGAGATGAAAAAACAACCAGATCTCTTTAAGAATTTAGCCAATTCAATAGCTCCAGCTGTTTAAGGTTATGAGGACATCAAAAAAGGAATTCTCCTAATGTTGATGGGAGGTGTTTATAAGACTACCAAAGAAGGTGTTCATATCAGAGGAGATATCAATGTCTGTATAGTTGGTGATCCCTCAACAGCCAAGTCTCAATTTCTGAAGTTTACTTGTAATCTTTTGCCCAGATCAGTTTATACTTCTGGTAAAGCCTCAAGTGCCGCAGGTTTGACTGCCTCAGTGCATAGAGACATTGAGAATGGAGAATTTTGTATTGAAGCAGGAGCTTTGATGTTGGCAGATAATGGAATTTGTTGTATTGATGAATTTGATAAAATGGATTCAAAGGATTAGGTGGCAATTCATGAAGCAATGGAATAATAAACTATCTCAATAGCTAAAGCAGGAATATAAGCAACTTTGAATGCAAGAACATCTATCTTGGCTGCAGCAAATCCTATATTTGGAAGATATGATAGGTCTAAAACTCTAAAATTCAATGTCAATATGACATAACCAATTATGTCTAGATTTGATTTGTTCTTCATTATTACTGATGCTTGCAGACCATTCGTGGATGAACAAATTGCTACTCATATTGTTAGGTTACATAGCCAATAGGAAGGTGCTATAGAACCAAGATTTAGTTAAGATTAACTCAGAAAATACATTAGATATGCTAGAACTTTTAAGCCAATTCTGACTCATGAAAGTGCATAATATTTAAAGGAGGCTTATATCAGATTGAGAGAGAACGATCAAACAAGTTAGAGAACTAGTTATCGTATCACAGTAAGATAGTTGGAATCTTTGATTCGGTTATCAGAAGCCTTGGCAAGAGTACAATGTGATGATTTCATCAAGGTTTCTTATGTTCAAGAAGCAGAGAAATTGTTAGGTTAATCCATTCTTTAAGTGGATGAAACACCAAAATTTATTGATGATTTAGAAGAGCAATAACCTATTTAGACTAGAGCTATGGGTATTATTGAGGAGGAATTGTAATAGAAGGAAAGAGAGAGGAGAAGACAAGGATAAAAAATTCAATTGGCTCAAGATGAGTATTTGGATATTGTAAGAGCGTTAACATCATTCATGATTCAGAAGGAGAGAGAAATGTAAGAAGAGATTACTGAAGCTAAAGGTGTGAAATGGGAGGATTTAGCTGAATGGTACATTACAAATAAATTGGATCAAATTGAACACGAAGAAGAAGTCCATTAATATGAGAGATTGGTTGGCGCTGTTATCAGATAAATGATTAATAAGGAGAAGATCTTAGTTGTAGTACAAGATCATGAGGATTGCAATCTTCGTGAATTGGCACTACATCCAAATGTACCTAGATGATTTCGATTATTAACTTTGTAAAATATTTAAAAATTATTTATATCTTGAAATGGCTGATAGTACCACTTCAAATGTCAATTGGGCAGAAATCTCAGATGATGAAGAAATTAGTCAACCATAAGGTTAAGAAACATAACCTTAAGAAGATTAGACCCAAGAAGTCAAATAAGAATAACCATAAGAATAAAATAATGAACAAAAGAAATAGTCAAAAAAACCATATCAAAAGCATCATAAGCCAGAATGGGTTAGACTCAAGGAGTTGTAAAAGAAATAGGCTGAACAAATTTAAAAAGAGTAATAAGCTGCATTAGAGGCTCGAAGAATCAAACCAAGTGTATTCAAAATTTATAGATCTATAGAAAAACAATTTCCAAGGACTTTTGAATGAAAGTGACGAAGAGGAATAGAAACCTGAAGAATAAGTCTAAACTGAGTAATAAACAAAAGAATAAGAATAGCCTAAAGTAGAATAAGTCGATTAATATCAAAGTATGTTTATTTAATTATACTATAGTCTTAAAACAAAAATAAACTCAAGAAGAAAAGTAATAATAATAAAAGAAGAAAGATTAAAAGAAAAAAGAAAATGAAGATTTAGATGTTATATTGAATGAATTAGGATTTACTTAAAAAGAGGGTGAATAGGCTGGAGATTAAGAAAAAAAAAAGAAGAAGAAAAACAAAAATAAGGAAGCTGATAAATAACCAGCCTAAGGTGCCACTGAGAAAAAGCCAGAATAATAACAATAATAATAATAATAACAACAATAATAAGAGTAACAATAACAATAACAGTAACAATAAGCCGTTAAAGTAGACATCAAAAAAGTATTAGCAGAAAAAGCTAAAAAAGCACAAAGTGGCTCGCATCAAGTTGATAAAGTAATTTTATTCCTTATTTTAAGGATTTAGAAAGAGTGAAATAAGAAATTGAAAAGAGAAATCAAAAGTCTAAAAAAAATAAGAAATAAGACTTAGATCTTTGATTAAGTAAATTGATAAATAAATACATTAAATAATAGTATACATAATTTTATATTGCTGAATTAACGATATTTATTTGACTAACTAGAAAAATAATCAAAAGTTCTATTTGCTTACTCAGTAAACCGCACCGATAATGAAGTTCAATAGAGATTATAATATATGAAAAAGTTCTCATGAATGCTTCATTAAAATTCATTGTTAAAATTGAATTGTAGGTGTTAAAAGGGTAAAATACTATTTACAAAATTTTAGTCAAACCAATAATAAAATGGCAAAAGATAGACTAAATTTTAGATTTAAACTTACTATAATTTAACCCAAAACCTTTTAATAGAAGATGGCATTCATAAATTATTATTATCTTATGATATCATGATAATGCGAAATGATGCTTTCTTAGATTATTTGCTTACTATTAATTTAATGTATTAGGCTTTCCTATTAAAGGTCGATGTATATCATGCGTTTATGAAATTAAGTCTCCTTTTGTCTAACCAAGGTTGAAATGATGAGATCTTAAATTTGCACTTGCATGTGGATCTAGTTTATTTGGTTAACCTTATTATTGATTTAAAGCTTCCGCTTATTTTGTGGTCAGATAAGTATTTTTACTAACATTATCATTCAAACCAAAATGAGATGATCGTAAATCTTTTAATAATTTTTCAGATAATTATGCAGGTTATCCTGATGGATTTTTAAAACTTGAATATTGATGTAAATATTACTTGGATTGCATTTCTGATCTATATGATATATTATCTGTTCCAACTTTAAAATTAGATCCTCGATCCATTTACTAATCTCTTGCCTATTAATGTTACTATTATTCAGGTGGTTTCATAGAGGAATTATAAAATGTTTAAGTTTTCTGATTCATAAATCTTGGATCTCCAATAGTAAAATGACTTCCTTATAAGGCAGCAGTGTTATTGATATAGTTAATCTTATTTTCTGAATGCGGTCTGAAATGTGACATTTGTTCAGACTGATATGGTTAATTATCTTTTCCTAATGTAAAGTGAGTTGCTAAAACGATTATAAATCATAAAACCTCTTAGATTTTATCGGTTTTCTTCTGCAAATGGGTTTGATGTTATTTCCTGCTAATGGAAGAATTCTTGATTCATGGTTTTGAAATCAGAATTCGCATTGCCAAAATTAAAATGAGTTGATTAAAATCCTGGTTTGAATGAGGCTTAAGCTCCTCCTTCCTTCTTATTGTAGTCTTCTTATTAGGCTGTAATCATGGGAACTTACTAATAAATGATTTATGGCCTTAATTACCTCCTTTCCTAGAAATATATTGGAAACTCTTAATTGTCTTGCTCTTTCGGCTAAATCCTGTTTGGGTTCTAATTATTGAGGTTGATATTGTTAGTTATAGTTTGTTTGCATCATCTTATGAGAACTTTCCGCGAAATTATGATGATGTGATCTCATTTTATTTTTTTGTACTCATATTTAGGATATATGCATTTTACTTTCTTATTCATTTTATAATCCTGGTTGGAGTGGTTTTTCATTATAAGTAGCTCTTGTAATTGATACTTGTTGAGCCTGTTGATGGCCAAGCACAAAATGATTTGTTCTTAAGTCATTTTTTTTTTCTTCATTTAAGGTAGCAGGTTCACCTATTTGTTTACCCTAAAAGTCAGTCTTGAAAATTGTGTTGTAAGAAGCTAGAATAGGAATTCAAATTGTACGTTTTGACTCTCCTAAATGAAAATGCACTCCTCTTAAATTCAATTTATCTCCAACTCCAGTGGCTTAATCATTTACTTAATCTCCTTTGAAATTCATTTTCATCGTTGAAGTGAACTAATTTTCTAATATTGTTATGTATCAGGTGTATACTTTAATCTGTTTGGCCTAATTAGAAATGGCTGCTCCTCAACTGTTGCATAAAAAAATATATAATTATATTAATCATCATCTTATTTGTTAAAGTTCGATTTCATCAAATTACATTTCCTGATTAATCAGGGGAAGGGTTTGGGTTGCCATTACTTCATCTGTCAAATTATCATACATATCCTTTTTGTAAGTTTCTTGTAAAAACCTAAATTTGGCTTATTAAGATTAGTACACACCATGTTAATCCAAGAGCAAGTAATGCTAACAACCCAACTATTGTTATTGCATTTGCTTATTGATAAATCTCCTACACATATGACACATACAGAGGAGCAAATGTACTGCCTAGTTATCCAAAAGTCATGCAAACTCCATACCCATATGATCTGACAGTTGTCACATAGGCTTCTCCTGTATAGGTATTAAGCATTGAATTATAAATAGTGATACTTGCCTTGATTAATATAGCACTGACCAAATGAAGGACTTGTTGCCAGCATAAAGTACCCTAGCATTCTAAGGGTATATCTATGTATGCTAATGTGGCACTCAAAATCATTGTGAGTAGGCAAAACTACAATGAAATGATTCGAGGGTATTTCAACTTAAAATACACTAATCGATAAAATAAATAAATTTACAGCTTGACATTCCAGTCGTTAATTCAACCAAGGCCAGTATTCTCAACGTAGTTGTCATAGATATTCCAAATGTAGATACCGAAAATTGTAGACCATAATATGTGAAATATCTCAAAAACCACATTTAAACCAATATTAAAGTTTAGGTCAGTAATTTTGATCTTTTAAACAATTCCCAATATCCTGCAGTCTAATTAGATTGTTGTATTAATTTAATTTAAGTTTCCACTTTTTTCATTGAAGCCACCTTTACACAACGGTTGTTGAATTTATCTAATTCTTCCATGAAGTTGAATTCAAATGGTCTTCTTTTATTAAAAATACTCATAAATCTAAATACTCTTCTGCATTCGTCATATTACTATTTAGAAATAAGCCATCTTGGTGATTCTACAAAGTAAAAATAATCCAATACGATCGTTACTAGTAGAGGAACTCCGATACTCCACATCATTAAAAGTCGCCACGACTATAAAATGTCAACTATAAATGGGTATATAAGCATCGAAGAACTCCATATAACAATTAACAAGGAGCTAGCAATAGATCGAAATCTTAAGGCACTTATTTCTGTAATGTACACATAAACGACAGTCTCATAGCCACTCAACCCAAATCCTGCAATAAAGAAGAGGGCATAAAGAGATAATAAATTATCACAAAGAGATCCCACAAAAATAGATATCGAACCTAAACTCATTCCAAATAATAAAATCTTTCTTCTTCCAAAAATGTTTGCCAATATTGGAAATGTAAAGCCTCCAAACATTTAACCAACAAAAAATAATGCAGCTATAAAGGCCTTCCTACCATTACAAAATAATCCAAATTCTTTCGCAATACTGTCAAATCCAATTAAACTATCTATTCTATTGTTACAATTGGGATATTCAATGCAGATTCCATCAGTGCAATATTTGGAAGGATTTTATAACAAATACGGCATACCCATAACAAAAAATGAGTAAAACAAAAATTATATGCATAATAATAATGTGATCCTCTATTGATATTTGGAATTGTCACCAACATATTCAAAGGCTTGATCCAAAGTGACAAAGGCTCTTTTCATATCATAAGCTTCAAAAGCTGGCTTTTTGTACTTCTTATCCTGAAGTAATTCAAGCTATTGCTTAAATTAGTTCTTAATTGAGTTTATCATGTAAAAGCAATTATTATTATTTTTAAATATTTCATTAATTTGATAATCTTTCTAAAAACAGTATTTTTATTACATTTTTAAATCATTTTGTTCTTTCCCCATCCCTAATATCGATATTATAAATTAAATTATATGGTTCTACAATTTTTAAATTCTACTGGAGTAGGTTGAATTAAGATTAAAAAATTAAATTTTACATTACAATAAAGAACAAGAACATAATATAGTTGAGTCAAATTAAGGTTTGTTTTTGATATTGCAAATCAGAATATGAAATATAAATTATTATTAATTTTAGATGAATTTATTGATGATGATCAATATTCATTATTTAATTTTTCAATTATACTATTGCTATGATTCATTATAAAAAAAGATTAGTTGTTTAAAATGACATAGATCACATTTTGCTTCCATAGATTTGTGATTATAGATCACTAAGTATAAATAAAGAAACAATAATACATCCTGAAGCAAAAGAAAGTAAGTAAGATTAAAGATAAGTTGCTAAACTCTAATTCTCTTTTATAAATTCAAATGCTAGCAACCCAGATAGATTTCCTTCGAAACCATAACACATGATGAACATTGTAAGAAGGAAAAAAATGTTAAAGTTATAATTAATGAGAGTCTGTGATTCAATTAGGCATGTATCTCATTGTAAGCATTATGAAACTTTGTAAGAAATACATTTCATCAAATACAAAAAGATTGCTTGACCAATATTTATGTTTATTTTTGATATTAATTTTCTATGTTTCTATTACACTAATATTATATAAAAAGTTATGAAGGAAATAAATTAGGATTTAAGCTAAATTTGTCATTTAATATAAATCTTTCAGAATTGAAACTTAACATTTTGTGAATTGAATTAATTGCATAAAGTTGAAAAGTTTATTGATTAATTATTATTATGCCTAATAAAGACATTTGAATAATGATTGAACCGATATTTTCAGATAAATAAATCACTTCTCTTAAGAAAATTCGATTAAACATATAGGAACCATTAGCAAACTAAATCAAACTATAAGGAGAAATTATGAAAGAATGATTACTCAAAGACAATCCTTTAAATGATGTGTAAATGAACTTAAATAAATGCTAAATTGAGAATTTATTCTAGTAAAATAATTATAACATCTAATAAATAGTTATATTGTTTAATAATGCAATTAAATAGAAATTATTTTGTGAGTTTTTAAAGTTAACAATCTTTAAGTTGAAATTTTATAGATATATAAATATTTATCAAACCATTTAATCGTTAGTGCGCAAGTATTATTTATTGAATATTAACTTTAGACGTCTAATTTAATACACTAATATTAAAATTAAAAAGCAAACTAAAATCCCCAGTATTAGAAAAATGACCCAGTATTCAAAATTAGAATTATAAATACCTTAACTGTCTCTATTTTATATTATCCAAAATTCATCTATAATCTAATTTGTTGAAACCCTCACCTATTAGAATTACAAATGTGTTTTATTCATTACTTATAATAGGCCGACGCCATTTTGATCCATTTGTTTTACTGTATATGGCTTATTTTCAACTAGGTTTTCATAAAAATCTTACGTAACATAATTTCTGCTCCATAATCAGCTCCTCCAGCTCCTTCTATAATTGTAATTGGACTTTCATAGTTATAGTAGATATTTCCATCCATTTAATATGAAACTGAATGATTTTAATAATAGGGTTAATTTCTCTAATAATTATGTTAATGACCTGAAACATACAGATCCACATGAAATTCTTAAAATAACTTTTCAAATTCAGCTAAATATTTAAAATTATTAACACATTGATCATCATCCATATAATTACAATAAATTGGATAATGTGTAAATACAACAATCCAAGGAACCTCTTCTCTATTTGAAACTGCTTTAATTAAGTCATTTCTAAACTGTTGTAAAAGTTGATCTCTAATATAATTATTTGGATCTTCTTTGTAAATAATTTTCACTGGATCATATTAAATAAAATGCCCAAAACCAATGTTAAAGCTATAAAAATAATTATGATTTTCATAAGGATCAAGCTCATTAATATAGGGCATTTAAAAGTGCTCTCGAAGAAATATCTATTTACGGTTGTAGCCGCTATCATGATTTCCAGGTGTTACCATAAAAGGATAATAAGAAGTAAATAAGCTAATTCTGCTTAGCCAAAGTTCTCCTCTTTCACAATTATCTGATTCAAGATTATATGCCATATCTCCAGTGAAAAGCAAACTATCATACTCAATATTTTGTTTTATTTGTTCTTCAAACCAATCAAAGGTTTATTTAGATCTATTGAATAGCCATCTTGAATCCATGTCTCCAAAGAAGAGAACTTTAGTAGTATCTTGTTGAAGTTGAGGTAATTTAACTTAAGCTTCTTTAATTAATTTATCATTGTTCTTCAAAGTATACAATATTCTTGAAGTTTATTATATAGGAATTTGGAAAGTATGTATGTATGTTTCATATTCTATATTGGCTTTTGTACCAACATAAATATCTGTCATGTTTAGATACTTGGTTTTATAAGTTGTAATGTTGAATTCTTAATCTCCTTTGATGAGTACCTAAAACTAATTATTACATTAATTCTATATATAATACTTAAATCGTACTTTAGTATTGAAGACTACTCTTAATGCATCTGTGTCGATTTTTAAATTTGTATAATAATGTCCTAAAAATAATCTTACGCCATAAGGCTCACAGTACTCTTAAATACTTTCTATTAAAAATAGGAATATGATGATAAACATATATAATTTAAAATAATCTTCATAATTCATTATAAGTTAATTAAGGATTTAAATGAAAAAGAATTTTTACTATCTTTTGCTTAAGAAAAGTATTTTTTGGAATTTTATGAAATTTAATATGAATTAATTTATATTTATTATTAATTTTTTAATAAATATTAAATAATAATAATTTGCAACATAGTATACTTCTTAAAAAAAATCCTTAACTATTGTTCTATGATTGAATATTAATAAATTGAGTACAAATCTATATTGATATATTGATTAAATCTAATTCATTGATGTGAATATGATCTTTCAAATTATGAATTTTTTGAATTATGATAATTTTAATATTGATTACTAAAGTTAAAATCCAATAAGAAAATATCCTTAAGGACGAAAGCAATTTATGAAAATGCACAAACAAAGATATTTTTTTATATAAACTCTGATACAAATAGAAACTATTCATAAATCAAAATGAAATTTTAATCTTTGTTTTTTCGCCCTAATTTATTAAATAAAGGGTAAATGATTAGAATTCTTTAATAAGTTTTTATGTTATAAATGAACGATAGGTTTTATTGGAAATACGATTTTTATCTCACCCCAACGTTTTATGTTATAAATTTATCAATTTTTTTGAAAATAAAAATATTTGAATTAACATTTTTACTAATTAATATGATAATTAGAAAATTCTTTAATATTGTATGGAATTTTAAATATTAAAATTTTTTTCCTATTTTCTTGCTATAAGTAAGAAAAATTATTATTTTCTCTTTTAATTTCACTTGGTTAGTTTTCCAAAAAGATCAAGCAAATCTTATATTAATCTTTTTTAAATTGAAGATATACTTTAGTTCTTCCTTCATAACGGAACTTAGCAAAACATTTTCGGATCCTTGAAAATACTGTCAATTGTGTAAATAACATTGATAGACCTTTTTTATTCGGCAAATACTTTGTATTAAATCCTTAATCAACTTTCAAAATGTCTGCTAGTTTTTTATAATGTAAAATATAATTGCAATTTCATTAAATGATTCTACAAAGTCTCAATAGTAATCTGATTTATGGTAAACGAAAATTTTTTTTTGAAGCAATTCCCAATAAATAATAATATGAAATACAATCTGTTCGAAACTCTGGCAAATATATCCACTATAATCTTAGACTTATTTGAAAGCCTTTTAATCAAGCCTGTAGCATCATTTAATTTTGAAAGTGTACAATAGTTTTATTCTTATGATTGGATTGATTATAAAAATATAAGGAATTATCGTTTTAGTGTGTTTTTGAATATATTAATACCTGTTATCAAGGATGTTGATATGTTTTTTAGCCTTTTAATCTGTGAATAAAATCAAATATCTATTTAAAAATACAAGGTTTGAGCTCAGAATATAAATATGAAAAAGTCTTTAGTATGTTCATTACAAGTGAAAATCTATTTATTATTAAAAATTTAAATCCCAGTCTAAAAATATTAGTTCTATATTGTGCACGATATTTATAGAAAGAAATAAATTTTTTNACTTCTTAAAAAAAATCCTTAACTATTGTTCTATGATTGAATATTAATAAATTGAGTACAAATCTATATTGATATATTGATTAAATCTAATTCATTGATGTGAATATGATCTTTCAAATTATGAATTTTTTGAATTATGATAATTTTAATATTGATTACTAAAGTTAAAATCCAATAAGAAAATATCCTTAAGGACGAAAGCAATTTATGAAAATGCACAAACAAAGATATTTTTTTATATAAACTCTGATACAAATAGAAACTATTCATAAATCAAAATGAAATTTTAATCTTTGTTTTTTCGCCCTAATTTATTAAATAAAGGGTAAATGATTAGAATTCTTTAATAAGTTTTTATGTTATAAATGAACGATAGGTTTTATTGGAAATACGATTTTTATCTCACCCCAACGTTTTATGTTATAAATTTATCAATTTTTTTGAAAATAAAAATATTTGAATTAACATTTTTACTAATTAATATGATAATTAGAAAATTCTTTAATATTGTATGGAATTTTAAATATTAAAATTTTTTTCCTATTTTCTTGCTATAAGTAAGAAAAATTATTATTTTCTCTTTTAATTTCACTTGGTTAGTTTTCCAAAAAGATCAAGCAAATCTTATATTAATCTTTTTTAAATTGAAGATATACTTTAGTTCTTCCTTCATAACGGAACTTAGCAAAACATTTTCGGATCCTTGAAAATACTGTCAATTGTGTAAATAACATTGATAGACCTTTTTTATTCGGCAAATACTTTGTATTAAATCCTTAATCAACTTTCAAAATGTCTGCTAGTTTTTTATAATGTAAAATATAATTGCAATTTCATTAAATGATTCTACAAAGTCTCAATAGTAATCTGATTTATGGTAAACGAAAATTTTTTTTTGAAGCAATTCCCAATAAATAATAATATGAAATACAATCTGTTCGAAACTCTGGCAAATATATCCACTATAATCTTAGACTTATTTGAAAGCCTTTTAATCAAGCCTGTAGCATCATTTAATTTTGAAAGTGTACAATAGTTTTATTCTTATGATTGGATTGATTATAAAAATATAAGGAATTATCGTTTTAGTGTGTTTTTGAATATATTAATACCTGTTATCAAGGATGTTGATATGTTTTTTAGCCTTTTAATCTGTGAATAAAATCAAATATCTATTTAAAAATACAAGGTTTGAGCTCAGAATATAAATATGAAAAAGTCTTTAGTATGTTCATTACAAGTGAAAATCTATTTATTATTAAAAATTTAAATCCCAGTCTAAAAATATTAGTTCTATATTGTGCACGATATTTATAGAAAGAAATAAATTTTTTTTAAAAATAACTTGTTGTAACGTCATAATTGGCGTTTCATGAGGATTTACCTCCTGAGCCTGTCCTGCTATCTGAGAATCTGAGACAGACTTAGAATGGGGGTGAGAATTATTGCTATGCAGAAGATATTGAAGATTAATGCAGTAATGAGCCATCCTTGTCCAAGTTTTACTTTCTATTTTATTTATTTATGACCAAAGTATTAGCCCATTCACCATAATAGAAATCCCTTCATAATATTAGAGAAAATGATTCTCCCTTTTCAGTCAGCAATTATGGACTCAAGATGAGAAGCAATACGCATTAATAATTAAACGATTTATACTTCATAGCCATTTTTAATATAAAATAGAGAAAAATAATAAATCACTAGAAGAACTCATACCTTATCTGAATAAAATAGTTAAGCGAATCTAGTTTGGGAAGAAATTAAGAAAGAGAAACCTAAGGTTTATCCAATTAATTATAAATCTAAATTAGTACTCACCAAGCCCATCTTGAGTTTATATAAATAAAGTTTTGATTATAACATCTACCTGCTTATCTAAAGTATCCAAAAACTTAAATATATTAATTTTTTAGACCTTCTAAAGAATTTGGTCTAATAGAGAAGAATTTTTTTTTCTAATAAGAGCAACAAATATGTGTATTTTAAAAATAGAAAAATTGGAAGGCTAGCAGTTAGAATATGTAAAACATGTTTTTTGAAATAATTTATCATCAATGCTTAAGAATTAAGTTTAAGTGTTTTCTCTAATTATAAGAGAAGAATTGGAATATCATATAGATAAGTTCCATTCAAATCTTTATAATTTTTGAAATAAATTATCAGCAATAACATTCAAGAATATAATTTATAATGGGCCACTTTTAAAAATAATGGGTATTCACTCCTAAAGTAATTTTAAATGCTGGCAGATAGCTAATTCAAATACTAAATATAGAAATTTGTCTAAATTAATGAATGAGTAACTGTTTTCGGAAGTATAGAGGTTAAACCATTCATTAGATATTTGATAGTATTTGGGACTGGAAATAAATTTATTTTTGGTTCTTTTTGAACTCAATAATAATAAAAGCCAAAAACGTTCAAAGATAACAAATTCTGCACAATCATGGATAACTTTCCGATTCTTAGATCATTATAATTGTTTAAGAAATTATCAATAATATTAACATGTTGTTTCTCCCTCCTTATAGTCCTAAATTTAACCCAATAGAAAACATTTGGGGAATTATGAAATAAAGTTTTATAAAAAGTGGAGCGAGATCAAATTAAGCCTTGTAACATTCAATTAAAAAAGCACTTACAACGACGAAGCCATTTTGCATTTAAAGAGACATAAATGATTAATTCAAATTATTTTTAGAATATTTGCTGAGAAAATAAATCTTAAATCAAATTTAATTATCTAATATATAAGAATATTCCAGTTTGCAAATAATTCCCTGTAAAGACTGTATATAAATTATTTTTGAATAGATTTTCAAAAATAATTAAAATAATCTAATTTCAAAGAGATAGGCATCATTAAATATACTTCTTCTCTGAAATAATATGATATTAAGCAGGGTATTTCAAAATGATAAAAGTAAATAAAACGAAAATAGACTTTAATTTTATGGGAATCAGAGCGATAACATTAAAACTTTTTCGAAAATATGAGAAAATCATGTAATATAAGATGGAAGAATTTTCACAAAAAGGGAACTAAAATATATGTGTGTGTTACATTCTTACAATAATCAACTATCAACTTATTTGAATTCTATTTAATTTTCGACAGTATCACATCCTTTAGCTTTGAATAATTATCGAAGATTGACACCATAATAATTTATAAATTCACTTTACAAAATTAAAGCGCCTTGAATTTACAATTTTGGCGTTTGAGTTAAATGAGTGCTTACTAAAGAATAATTAAATAAATGAAACCTTTTGGGATGGAATCCTATTCAGATAGTTGAAAATAAAAAGGATGGTAATTGCCTTCATAAAAATGAATTTATCTGCCGATTATAACTTCCCATAAACGGATAGATTTATCTTCACTACAAGATGCTATTATACTACCATTTGGAGAGAAGCATACTGTATTGATTGAATTACTATGACCGCTTAATCTTGATTATTCTTGCCCTGTTTAAACATTCCATAATCTAATCGTTTTATCTGAACTACCAGATACTAATGAAGTACCATTTGGAGAGAAGCTTACTGAAGAGACTGAATTAGTATGAGCATCTAATTTTAACTTTTAAAGTCCTGTTTTAACATTCCATAAACGGATAGAGTTATCTGCACCACCAGATGCTAATATAGCACCATCAGGAGAAAAGCATACTGAATTTACACTATTTGAATGGCCATTAAATTTTGATTTTTGTTATCCTGTTTAAATATTCCATAATCTAATAGATTTATCTTCTCTGCCAGATGCTAATGTGGTACCATTTGGAGAGAAGCATACTGACCAGACTGAATTAGTATGACCATCTAATTTTGACTTTTAAAGTCCTGTCTTAACATTCCATAAAAGAATAGAGTTATCTACACTACCAGATGCTAATATAGCACCATCAGGAGAAAAGCATACTGACCAAACTGAATTAGTATGACCATCCAATTTGAATTATTTTTTTTTTTTTTGGACATCCCATAAATAGATGGACATATCTCTACCACCTGATGCTAATGTATTACCTTAAGGAGAAAAGCATATCGATAACACTCCACGAATATGACCATTGAACTATTATCTTTAAAATCCTGTCTCAACGTCCCATAAACGGATAGAGTTATCATCACTGCCAGTTGCTAATGTAGTATTATCAGGAGAGAAACAGACTGACCATGAAGTTTTATTGTAAGTATCTAATTTTTTTTTTTTTTTTGAAACTGTCTTGGTTGTCCCTAAACAAAGAGTGACGACATCNATATAAATTATTTTTGAATAGATTTTCAAAAATAATTAAAATAATCTAATTTCAAAGAGATAGGCATCATTAAATATACTTCTTCTCTGAAATAATATGATATTAAGCAGGGTATTTCAAAATGATAAAAGTAAATAAAACGAAAATAGACTTTAATTTTATGGGAATCAGAGCGATAACATTAAAACTTTTTCGAAAATATGAGAAAATCATGTAATATAAGATGGAAGAATTTTCACAAAAAGGGAACTAAAATATATGTGTGTGTTACATTCTTACAATAATCAACTATCAACTTATTTGAATTCTATTTAATTTTCGACAGTATCACATCCTTTAGCTTTGAATAATTATCGAAGATTGACACCATAATAATTTATAAATTCACTTTACAAAATTAAAGCGCCTTGAATTTACAATTTTGGCGTTTGAGTTAAATGAGTGCTTACTAAAGAATAATTAAATAAATGAAACCTTTTGGGATGGAATCCTATTCAGATAGTTGAAAATAAAAAGGATGGTAATTGCCTTCATAAAAATGAATTTATCTGCCGATTATAACTTCCCATAAACGGATAGATTTATCTTCACTACAAGATGCTATTATACTACCATTTGGAGAGAAGCATACTGTATTGATTGAATTACTATGACCGCTTAATCTTGATTATTCTTGCCCTGTTTAAACATTCCATAATCTAATCGTTTTATCTGAACTACCAGATACTAATGAAGTACCATTTGGAGAGAAGCTTACTGAAGAGACTGAATTAGTATGAGCATCTAATTTTAACTTTTAAAGTCCTGTTTTAACATTCCATAAACGGATAGAGTTATCTGCACCACCAGATGCTAATATAGCACCATCAGGAGAAAAGCATACTGAATTTACACTATTTGAATGGCCATTAAATTTTGATTTTTGTTATCCTGTTTAAATATTCCATAATCTAATAGATTTATCTTCTCTGCCAGATGCTAATGTGGTACCATTTGGAGAGAAGCATACTGACCAGACTGAATTAGTATGACCATCTAATTTTGACTTTTAAAGTCCTGTCTTAACATTCCATAAAAGAATAGAGTTATCTACACTACCAGATGCTAATATAGCACCATCAGGAGAAAAGCATACTGACCAAACTGAATTAGTATGACCATCCAATTTGAATTATTTTTTTTTTTTTTGGACATCCCATAAATAGATGGACATATCTCTACCACCTGATGCTAATGTATTACCTTAAGGAGAAAAGCATATCGATAACACTCCACGAATATGACCATTGAACTATTATCTTTAAAATCCTGTCTCAACGTCCCATAAACGGATAGAGTTATCATCACTGCCAGTTGCTAATGTAGTATTATCAGGAGAGAAACAGACTGACCATGAAGTTTTATTGTAAGTATCTAATTTTTTTTTTTTTTTTGAAACTGTCTTGGTTGTCCCTAAACAAAGAGTGACGACATCCCCATTACCTGATTCTAATTTTGTACCATTAGTAGAGAAGCAGACTGATTAATCTGAATTTGAATGGTCACCTAATCTAACTTTTTATCCTGTCTTAAAATCCCATAAATGGATAGAATTATCTTCACCATCCGAGGCTATTGTAGTACCATCAGGAGAGAAGCAGACTGAATTAACACATCTTGAATGACCATCTAATTGGGCTTTTTATTATTATGTCTTAAAATCCCATAAATTGATAGAGCTATCATCACTACCAAAAGCTAATGTCTTGCCATCTGGAGAGAAACAGACTGAATAAACAATTCCATGATAACCAAATAACTCGGCTTTTAACTATTTTTTTTTAACATCCCATAAATTGATATTGTGATGCTTACCACCTGATGCTAATTTCTTACCATCTGGAGAGAAACAGACTGAATAAATATTTTTGTCATCAAGCAATTAGGCTTTTTACTATCCTGTATTAACATTCCATAAACGGATATATTGATCCTTACCACCTGACGCTAATGTCTAACCATCAGGAGAGAAACAGACTGAATAAACAATTCTATCATGACCAAGTAATATGGCTTTTTACTATCCAGTATTAACATTCCATAAAATGATGGACGCATCTTTACTACCTGATGCTAATGTAGTACCATCAGGAGAGAAACAGACGGAATAAACAGTTGAAAGATGACCAAATAATATGGCTTTTTCCTATCCTGTATTAACATTCCATAAACGGATAGAATTATCTTAACTGCCGGATGCTAATATTTTACCATCAGGAGAGAAACAGACTGAATAAACAATTCTATCGTGACCAAGTAATATGGCTTTTTACTATCCTGTTTTAACATCCCATAAACAGATAGATTTATCCTCACTACCTGATGCTACTGTCTTACCATCAGGAGAGAAACTGACTGACATTACTTTATTAAAATGATTTTTAAATTCTACCTTTTTTGATGCTGTCTGAGTATCCCACAAACAGATATATTTATCTGAAATAAGAAAAGCTAAGGTCATTTAATCAGGAGAAAAACAGAGGTTTTCACAAACAAAGTTTAGATTAGTGAATTTGAATTTTTGTGATGCTGTCTTAACATCCCAAAAACAGATCGATTCATCCTTACTCCATGATACTAATGTAGTACCATGAGGAGAGAAACAAAAATGATCAATACCTAAAGTATGGCCATATAATTAGGCTGTTTATGATAGGGTCTTAACATCCCATATACGGATAGACATGCCATCTTCATTATCAGTTGCTAATATATTACAATCAGGAGAAAAACAGAATTTCTTATAACCAAGATTATCAATTTTGACCACTTATTATCCTGTCATAACATCAAATAACATGATTGAGTTTTAATATTCATATGATAGTAATGCAGTTCCATTAAGAGAGAACCAGGCTGGTTAACTTGTATTTTTACATTCGCCTTTTTATATTCCTGTCTTAACATCCCATAATCGGATAGAACCTCCCCCAGACAGTAATGTAGTACCATCAGGTGAGAAACAGACTAAATTTATGTAGCTTCTAGGGTCTTCTAATATTTTCAATTATTTTCCTGTTTTAACATTCCATAAATACACAAAATATTCAATGGAGAATGCTAAAATACCATTAGGGGAGAAATTAACTGATGTTACCTGACTGTAGAATCTTTTTGCATACTTTAATTTTCCTGTTTTTACATCCCATAAATTAATATCATAACCACAACTACATAATACTTTACCATCTAGAGAAAAGCAAAATGATGTTCTATCTTTATTGGGAAAAGCTAACTCCATCACTTCATTTATTCTTAAATTTATCCATTTACAGTTTATTAATTTAGCTCCACTTAAGTTAATTCCACTAATAATAACATTGTCGAATTAAGACCCACTAAAGTCACATTTAACAAAATTTGCTCCTACCAAAGAAGTATTTTTAACTTTAATTTTTTCAAAAGATAGTGTCTTCATATCAATTTCCATTTCAACTAATAAATGAAGAGAATTTGATCCACTTTAGATGAAATTATTATCATGGGATGTGATATTCACTAAAAATTTTAAAAATTCAATTATGCTTTTATGACCCCTTATTTTATTAATTAGGGTTTGCTTAGTTTCAATATAATCTTCGGAGGAGTAATTAGTGTAATTGAAGTCATGACCATTAATTAATTTCATAACTTTAGTAATAGCCTAAATATCATCTAATGCCTATATCAAATTGTCTTAATTATCTTGTAATAAATTTTGGAGAAGAATATATTTTGCTGAACCCTTTTGATTTTCAAATTGCGATAAAAAGCTTAGAGAATCTGAAATTTCTTCCTTTTTAAGCATTTCAATTATTACTTTGAATATTTTGTTTTCTATATTTTTTAAGGAAGCTAAATCCTCATACAAGTTTTCTTTACTCCTTAATATCTTAGATTCTTATAAGCCTTACTGCGTTTTAATAACATTCATTTAGTAAATAAATATTATAAATTTATTTTTTTTCCTTATAAATTTAATTTTTCAAAAATTATCTTATCAATGGAGGATATCAACTTAATAACCATAAAAAAATATATATTTTATATGCAAAACGGTAAAATAAATCAACATCCATGTCTCCAAAATATCGAAATAATAAGTTTATTTGGTTTAATATAAAAAGCAAGTTAAAATTTTAAACCAAATGAAGTAGATAAATAACTCCTAATTTTTTATTAAGAATTATGGAGTGGTCAGATAATATGATAAATTATGGATTTAAGTTGACATAACCCAATTATCTCTTTATTAAAAACATATATTTAGGTAATGAAGAATGAGGAATAATTTAGGACTAAAATCTTTAATGTAGGAATAACTTTAGATGTTTTAGATTTAAATATTCAATTATACCATGGTTGATTATGATCGTTATTTTATATGTCTTGATTAATATTTAAACTAAATTTAGGTCATTATTTAATTTTTCAGAATAAATTTTATTTCATAAACAATTGATCAAATATAAGTGACTTTTTCATAATTACAGTAATGTTCTAGAATAAAAGCTTCTAAATGAGATTCTACGATGAATAATTAATAGGATCTATTTATGCTGAGGATAATAGGCTGATAAAGAAATTTAGTAATAATAAATTATAAAGAAAGTATTTATTCATTCTAATATAATTTAATTTTTACTAAAATCATAATTACTATTCTTCCTTTTAGAATAAATCAAGGTGAGCAGAGTTATAAAATTAATAAAGAATTTTGTATCGAATATCTTAAAGAATTGGTATACTTATTTTGATTGAATTATGTCAGGCTGGAGCTTGAGTTATCGAATTTCACAATTTTTTCAATAATAAAAAGAAATTACGATTAAGATTCTTTTTTCATAAGGAAGCAAAATCAATGTCAGATTAAAGTTTAATACAATTCTGGAATAAATATCAAATGAATGGTGGTTAGCCAAGATTTATCAAAATTATTAAAATTGAATTCAGAGCTATCTATTTTTATTTCTCTAAAGTTCTATTTCGTCCAAAACTTGAATTTTTATGATTTAATTGTTCAAAAGCAACCCAATTTTAGCCTCACTCTTTTTTAGGGCAATAAATTTTCTCTGTCTTACTCCAAAAGGTACCCACACTAAAAGTGAACGAGGCGTTGCTGACTCGTACTTTGCTAATAAAATAGAAACTTAGTTTAGTTACAAAAATTCAGAAATTAATTTTTACATTTTTTCTATTTTTGAATTTAGCAAAAAAAAAAAACAATATATTTTAGATAAAGAAAAAGTTAAATTTTATTTGAATTCTATAATTAATTCTATAACTATAAGATTATCAGAATATCCTAGCAAATTTTGCAATGCTTATTTCATATTTTTAAGTTTCAGACCAGCGAAAGGGTAAAACTAATTAAAAAATTATTTTACAATCTTATATATATATATATAAATTAATATATTTGATAATTTATTAAACAGGTGATTTTCAACGAATCTTCCATTCGGGTCCAATAATTATTAAGAAGAGAAATTATTTATTGTTTTTTTTTTAACATCTGATTATTTACAAAAAAGAAGTTACAAATAAGTGGTTTAACTAGAAAAGGTATTATAAATGATATTATTAAGACTCTTTTAATCTTTATTTATAGGTCTCAGATAATAGGCCTTTTACTTGGTATAATTAATATCGAAATTAGTACTCTAACTTTTTTCAATCAATTCTATAAATTTATTCTTTATTATTGTGTCATTAATTTTGATGATAAACACATAAGATATAAAATTATCCTTTATATAAGTATTTTCAATTTTAATTAATATAAATTAAATCTAAAAAAGCAAAAATGTCAACAAAACTGGTCAATTTACATTTTTTCTAGTAGATGAAAGAATCAATATAAATAAACAAATTTTATTTCAAACTAAATTATCCAAAGCCTTTTAGTATGTTTTTGATTTTCGACCTTTATATTTTACAAAAATAAAAATAAATAAGGCCAGAACGATAACTATAGCACATATAATTAAAGCACTGATCCAATACTTAAAAGAATTATCATTTTCTTTATCATTGTCATAAATTTTCATTATCCAAATCTCATCCATAACTTAGTTTGTTGAAACTCTTATATGCTAAAATTGTAAATGTGTTTTGTTCATCACCTACAGCAAACCAACACCATTTTATGCTAATTGTTTTACCGTATATGGTTAATCATCATCTGAATATTAACATCATAATTTACATATCATAATTTCTGGACCATAGTCAGCTCCTCCAGCTCCTTCTATAATTGTAATTGGACTTTCATAGTTATAGTAGATATTTCCATCCATTTAATATGAAACTGAATGATTTTAATAATAGGGTTAATTTCTCTAATAATTATGTTAATGACCTGAAACATATAGATCCACATGAAATTCTTAAAATAACTTTTCAAATTCAGCTAAATATTTAAAATTATTAACGCATTGATCATCATCCATATAATTACAATAAATTGGATAATGTGTAAATACAACAATCCAAGGAACCTCTTCTCTATTTGAAACTGCTTTAATTAAGTCATTTCTAAATTATGATAGCAACCTTTCTTAAACATATTTATTTGGATCAGCATTATAAACTATCATAACCGGATCAAACTAAATAAAATGTACTAAACCAATATTAAAACTATAAAAGTCATTTTAATAATTTGAAGTATCATATTCAGTTAGATATAACATTTAAAAGTGTTCTCTAAGAAAAGTGTATTTATAATCAAAACCACCATCATGATTTCCAGGAGATATCATAAATGGATATTATGAAGTAAATAAACTTATTCTGCTTATCCAAAGTTCTCCTCTTTCACAATTATCTGATTCAAGATCGTAGGCCATGTCCCCTGTGAAAAGCAAACTATCAAACTCAATATTTTGTTTTATTTGTTCTTCAAACCAATCAAAGGTTTACTTAGATCTATTGAATAGCCATCTTGAATCCATGTCTCCAAAGAAGAGAACTTTAGTAGTATCTTGTTGAAGTTGAGGTAATTTAACTTAAGCTTCTTTAATTAATTTATCATTGTTCTTCAAAGTATACAATATTCTTGAAGTTTATTATATAGGAATTTGGAAAGTATGTATGTATGTTTCATATTCTATATTGGCTTTCGTACCAACATAAATATCTGTCATGTTTAGAAACTTGGTTTTATAAGTTGTAATGTTGAATTCTTAATCTCCTTTGATTAGTACCTAAAACTAATTATTACATTAATTCTATATATAATACTTAAATCGTACTTTAGTATTGAAGACTACTCTTAATGCATCTGTGTCGATTTTTAAATTTGTATAATAATGTCCTAAAAATAATCTTACACCATAAGGCTCACAGTACTCTTAAAGACTTTCTATTAAAAATAGGAATATGATGATAAACATTTATATTTAAAAAAATAGAAATCATTATTATGTAGTAATTTATTTTCTAATATTCCTACGGGCCTAATTATTTGGAGATTAATGATATTTTGATTTATTATTTTCTTATCTTTCAGAATCATTTACTTTGCGGTATAAATGAGGAAGATTGCTCATTTATTTCTTTAGAATAGGTTTGGGCAAAGGATGCTATTCAAATAATTATTTTTGTAACTATTTTCTTGGGACAATGGCTTGGGCTCTTCTTTCTAAATTTATATCCTCTTCTTTATATTAACTACTAGGCCTACGTCTCGATAACATTTTTGGTTATTTGTATTCAGAAGGTAGGGTTGGCAGTATTTATTCATGAACAGAAGAAATTCTGTAGAATCTTTTCTCATATTCAATGCAAGAATTAAAGACGGATTTTCTATTTATTGGCATTAGTTTAGAAGCTTAAACGCTATATCTAACTGATTCATATTCATTTTCTTTATTTTCATTGTAGTACTTTTTTGTTGGTAGAATATCGTTGAGTGTACTAAGATTTTTGGGAAGTTAAATTGTTTTCATCATTCTTTTATTAATAGCTATAGAGGGTGTGTATTGATGTACAATCTACTAAAATCAGAATGCATTAAATTACTATTTAAAATTTAATCACATCTAGGTCTAGCTGATGCATTAAGCCTCAACATTTAACCAATCAACGAAACTAATTAATTACCATACCCATTTATGACAGGGCAGATTCCTTTCTAAATCTTTTGATACAAGCCTTCCATATCCAAAGCTTGAAATGGAGGATGCAAATTGCACATTTCATATAAAACACACCCTAATGACCAGATATCCGATTTATTGTCATATGGTTCATCTCTCCAAATTTCTGGTGATGCATAGTCTCAATTTACTTAAACTAAATTACATGGAGTGCTATTTTTGAAACGTTTAAATCCCCTAATTTATAAACCCCATTTGAAATGAAAATGTTAGCTGATTTGATATCTCTGTGAAATATTAATTTTTCATGTAATTCTTTCAAACCCTGTGTTATCTAAATCAGGGCTTACCAAATTTCTTATTCTTGGAACTTTTGTGTTTAGTTCTATTTATTTGTGATTTATTTTGCAACATCTCCTCCCTCTGCATATTCCATAATAATTCCTAAAGTTTATGTGTCTATGAAATTGATATAACCAATACCCTCATTGTAAAGTGCCTCCTTATACCTTATAATGAATTCTTAATTCAGGGAAGCTAGTAACCGAATTTTATTAAGGGCGTTCTATTTTTCTTTCTCATTAAGGGTTCCCATTTTTATTTTCTTCATTGCATAAATTTGATGGTCAGCTCTCCTTATTACCTATTTAGATAATTCGAATTACCTTCCAAACTTCGCTGAATGAACCTGAACCCAGCTTTTCCAACTCTTAAAATTGCTGTAACATCCGTTAAAATAATTTATTGAATTAAGTAAAAGTCGAATTTTTCATAGACTCTTCTCCTAATCCTCTAAAAGCAATATCTAACTTTGCTTTATAAGTCGATCAATTATTTTCACTTTTTGAATATTTATACAAAAACAAAAAACAATTTATTAACAATTTTATGAACCGAATAAGATACGTGAATATTTTTTAAAATGAAGATAAACATTGTAAAATAACGTTCTATACTCATTAGCCTTGTAAAAACGAAAAACAATTAAATTGTTTAGTTAATGATGAATAGTTGATATTTTTGGTATTATTATAAAGCCAACTTCCCTATTGTATCAATAAAAATTTTCGTCCTCTACTCTTTATATGATATATATATGAAAAGAAAATAATATTATTTGCATTAATCAATGGATATATAATTTTGTCAATTATTAAAACATTTTCCACAAATTTTTTATAATTTTTTGCATATTGTTCAATTTTTCTTTAAAACAACTTTTTCAAAGTTTAGACTTTACAAGCTAATACTCTTCCCATTATTTAATTCTTAAATGAATATCTTATGTTCTAACTAGGTTTCAAGCTGGGAAAAGGAGTTAAAATTTTAACATGAAAATCTAACTTTCATAGGTTAGTTTGAGTAATAATAACATTCGTTTATAAAACACAAGATAATTGACCTCAACATCTAGTTTAAATAGTTTTTTTTTCAACTTCTGCTTTTATGAGATTTCAAATGAATCTATAAAATATTTGAATAATATTAAATTCTTAAATTCCTATATCTCTAGTATACATTTTTAATCAAATTTTAGTTCTTAATTGCCTTGGTTACGTAACATTCGTTAAAATAACATATGGAATTTAAACCAAGATGGATTTTTTGTTTGCTTCTTTGCACCAACATTATTATTAATCTAGACTAGGGTATCATCCCAGCAGGTATGACCTATATTCTATTAAGCAATATAATAGATTGAGGATTCTCTTGAATTAACTTCAGAATAGCTAGGATATTTAGGATCACAAGTTTATGCAGGTGTTACTTTAGTTTGTTTGTTTGGAGGGAAATTGTTTCTCCATTTTAATTCCAAGCTGATAGTTATGTTAAGTTATTTAGGAATGATATCCTCTTTAACCTTATTTCCCTTGAATTATGGATCAAGTTGGCCATTTTATATTTTTAGATTTCTTACAGGATGTTCAAAAGTAGATAATTATTATATCAAAGGCCCCTATGATGATTTACTTTCCTGTTTGGGTTGATAATTTTGGAGGCGATTCTAAAACAATTTGGATCACAATTCTGCAAGGAGTCATTCCACTTGGCATATTTGTTGGATATTCTTTATCAAGTGTGATTTCAAGTATTTGGTAATGGCAAGTGGCTTTCTACGCATAAGTAATTATGTTAACCATCTGTGCAACAATTTTCATAATTTTTGTTTAGAATAAAGACTTTGACATAAAAAAGAGTACTAAAAACAAAATTGGAAATAAGTCTATTAATGAGGAGTAGTAAAATGGTTCACTTCTTGCACATCAACCAAATAAAACTTATTGGTAAATGATGAAAGAACTCTATTCTATAAAACTATGGTTATGCTGCACTATTGTGATCAGCATTCTATACTTTATTGTAACTGGTATTTAATTTTGGATGACAGATTATATGATTAAAGAAATGCATTAAGAGAAACAAACAGTGAATATTGTATTTGCGATAGTTTCAATAACAGCTCCAGTATTTGGTTGTATTACAGGAGGATTAATAGCCCAGAAATTAGGTGGATACTAAAGAACTAAATCTTTATACGTATGTGTCTTATATTGCTCCCTTTGCTGTATTAGCGCTGCTCCAGTACCATTTACTGAGACATTTTGGTTTGGAGCACTGTGTCTTTGGCTATTATTATTTTTTGGAGGAGCAATAGTGCCACCTTTGATGGGTATCATGCTCTCTTCGGTTCCTAAACATTTAAAAGCATTTGCCAATTCAAGTACAACAATGTTTCAAAACTTATTCGGTTTTCTACCTGCTCCATCAATATATGGATTTCTAATGGAAAGATATAATTCTTAAGTTGCAGTTTTTGCTTTGATGTATTATTCTTTTGTAGGATTATTTGTTATGTTGTTAGCTGTTTATTTCAGAAGGATGCAAAATAAAAAGAATGTAGGATTTGAGGAGGTTTTTGAATAACAATAAGAAATAAAATCATCTATTTTACAAGATGAAGAAAACTTTAATATCACGGTTCGAGTGCTTCAATATGGAGATGCTCCACTAGTCACATCACTAACACCACATATTGAAGATTAAATTCCAAATTATGATAATCAAGAAGAAGGAAATATCAAAGATATTTGATTAATTGTATCTCAAAGAATTGTTATAAATTTTTTATTTATTGAAGTAATGAAATCTACATATACAGAAAATGGCTATTTTAAAATGAAATCGATATATCAAATGGCTGGGTTACGATGTAAGTAAGGTAGTGTATTTGGATCTCTAGGCATCTTCTCATTTTTTATGACTGAAATAACAGGTCCAGGTAAACCAGTCTCCAGAAGAGTCTTTTTGGCTTCTCTTTCTAATATCTTTCTGATTGATGAGTTGGAATGTATATTTGACAGATTCTAAAATATTTAAATTTAGCTTTACCTTATATTGATTAAGGATTTCATCAGCAACATGCTTTGCAATTCTATCTTCCAATGATGCTTTTTAATCTCCATTTGTAGTTGTCTTATCCCAATCTTACTTTCCAGATTCTAGTTATTCTTGCTTCTTCCTTAGTTGATTAATGGAATCTAATTTAAGGACTAAATTTACTTTAAGTCTTTTCAGAATGCACTGATCTGGCTTCATCATTTTTGCCTAAGGATTAACTAATTTTATCGTAAATGTCAGGTTCTCTTTACTCTTACTTTTATTCAGGTTGATTATCCTGTTTATCTTATTAGTACTCTTATTTTTTAATTTCGGTAACTCTTTATTAGAGAGCCTTGAGCATAACATTAACCTAAATTATCTGAATTAGGTACTTCTAAGTCATTGACATACGAATCATAATCAAGGTTTTCAACGAAATTCAAAAGCTCATCTTCCTCGTTCTTCACATGTTGCTCTTCTTCCTAATTTATAATATTTATAACTGTTAATTACTTCTTTAGTCATTGCCCAAACTGGCTTGGTTTTATATCTCTTTTTCTTGTCGCCTGGTTTACTATCAGATTTAGAATCTTTTTCTTCTAGCTTTTTTAGATTCTCTGCTGTTAATGCCACACTATACAATAATTATGATTGTTTTACGTTTTACTTTTTGGTGCTTCTTCTTACAATTCTTTTTTAATAAGCTCATTCATCTATTTGTAATCTTCCTTCATTTTCTTTGTGACTTCCCTGTCTTTCTTTGCTAATTCTCTCACTCTTAAAAATTTCTCATCTTCTCTTGCTTATAATTCTTCTTTGGCATGTTTTTTAATTTGATTTTAGAGTTTGAACTCCTCTAACCATTTCTTATGTCTCTCTAATACAGGATTAGTTTGAGGTACAACCACTTTGGGTTCTTCATATTTTTTTGTTAATCCCCATTAATCATAAGGTTAGACTCTTGAGCAGAATGGCCTGAATAATTCTCAAATCCTTACTTTTCTTTTATTACCATAACATTTTCATTTGGTCTGTTGCAGAGCATTACCCCTTTGAAATTATTGATAGGAACATCCATTTTGATAAATTGTAAAATTTTATAAAAAAAACTATAAATATCATAGCATTAAGAAGACAAATCAATAATCGAACAATATTAGTTAGAATGATATTTTCTAATTAATATTATTTAAGTATTAAATTAAATAGTGATGCTCCTATCATTTTTTGAATGGCTTGGAGGTTTGATCGGCCTCCCAGAAGACTAAGCAAGAATGGTTTTCGGATTTATAATCACAATACCATTGGGCTTCCTATTTAAATCATTAAAGAGTATTTAGATTGAATCATGATTCATTAGGTGCTAAATTAAGAAAATATTTTGGTTTGACTATTGGTTTGTTATTATCGTACATGCTCTACTAAGAGAAACTGATTAGCGTGATAATACAGAATATCATAGTGTATGAAATGACAAAGCGAATTACATTGAATAAAATTGGCATAAAGGCAAAATGGGTATTTTATGAGACCCTCATTTATGTTGCAGTGCATCACATTTACAGACAATATACAGATTATGGTGGCTGGTAAATATCTGAATAATGGGTAGGAAATTAGATATAACAACTATATTAATGATGAACACTGTAAAGTGGACTTCATTTGCATATAATTTTGAGGATGGATTAAGAAAAGATGAAGAATTGAATTCTGATCAACAAGAAAGAAAACTATAAAAAATGCCATCATATACAGATTATTTTGGATACATGTTCTTCTTCTGTGGATGTCTGGCTGGAGTAAGCTATAATATTGAATTTAGCCCTCTTTTGACTATTATGACTATGATATTTTTATTAAGAGGACTAATGTATATGAGAAAATCCCAAGTACATTCTGGGAAACATTCCGCTTGTTTAGAAATGCACTGATATACAGTTTTTTCATTGTTGTAGTTTACCCAAGATGGTCTTTGGAATCTTTGATGTCTGCAGAATATGATGAAGCTTGTTTGCTGTACAAAATATTATGGTTAAATCTAACCATCACTTTACATAGAACCAAATATGTTTCAGGCTGGTTATTCTCAGAAAGTGGATTGGCTGCTGCTGGTTTTACCTATAATGGAAAGTAGGATGGAAAAGACAAATGGTTAAGAATTAGATCGATTGACCCTACAATTGATCTGACTACAAATCCAAAGGATAAAATAGAATTGTGGAATATTTCTGTCTAAGTTTGGCTTAAAAAGTATGTTTATTTGAGAGTGTATCCTGAATCAGTATTAAAATCAAGTCCAGCTAAATCCTAAAAGGCTCAATTGATTACATTTGCTGTCTCAGCATTTTGGCATGGATTTTACCCTGGCTATTATATTTCTTTCTTCCATTGGAATTTAATTGGAATGATCAATAAATACATCCATAAGCTAGGGTAGAATACTAATGTATTAAAGATATGGGATTCAAATATCTTGTTCAAATGTGTAAGATTCTACTTTGTTAATTCTCTATTCAATTGTTTTGGAGTTGGATTTTAATTGATGAATGTAAGAGACAATTTAAGATTTTATGGATCAGTATAGTATATAATATTTTAAATAATTTAGTTACGTATTTAATTTAACAACTTATATTTTGTTTGCCTTTTTCACAGTAACTTAATTTGGCTAAAAACCAAGAAAGAAGTAATGATTATGATAATAAAATGTCAAAATATGAATTTAATAATATATGATATTTATTAATCACTTTTCCTTTTTGTGATCTAATTTATTTTCTCTGTTATCATATACATTTTTGTATTTACCAGCTGAGAATATTCCAATGCCTACTTTAATCATGAAAATGGTCCAATAAATGTGCATTCCAAACAAAACTACCATCAAACCCACCTGATTGTATAAAGCATGTTTTGTATTTTCCCTATTTTGATAGAATTGAATTAATACCAGTAAAGTAGAAAGCCAGGATGATTAACCATGATATCATATATCTTTAGAGGGAAGACATAGACTCTAGTGTAAAGCCAAGAAATTTGTATAGCTGAGAAACTCACGTAAACAAGGATCTTGTTCTTTCCAATATCAGCATAGGTTCTTCCATAAGCCAAAAAGATGTCGCTTATGTCATGGAGTACTAAAACAACTATGCCTATGCTTTCACAATTATAAATAGTTGAGAAGTAAAGCAAACTCACAGCAAGAAAATGGTGTAGTAAATATTCCCAATACTTTAATTCTATCTTTGTACCATGGAACATCAATAATAATAGAGCGTGGACGTGACTTGAAGTCTAAATCATGTAATAAAATGGGACCCAAGGATTCTAAATGAATTGTTTAAATTTATACATCTGGCATATTGGGGAAATCGTACATAGTTTCTGTGAAATTTTAGCCACCCAATTGGGTTGGGAACCATTTCTCCTCTCTGAAGACGATGTATGCAAATATTGTGGCCGCTGAATAGTAGAAAGTATCATAAATCCATTTAACAATTTTTTAAACTCTTAATTATCTATCCCAACCTACATATTTTTTATCCAATGCTTTTGAAACATAATCGTAAACCAAATATCTGTTGATTTCTTTAGTGATCTTAATTTATAAAAATTTTAAGTTTACATGAATAAGGATTAAACCTATAACCATCCATTTAAGTTCAGCCCAATCGAATCTTCTTAAGTTCTTCTCTTTTAAGAATTGTTAAAATTGGATGACGTCTAAGCTGTACAAAGAAATAACAACTATGACAATAAAATTCTAAGTTACATAAAACCGCAAAGAAAGAATATTTGAAAATTGTTTCATAGTGAGAGAATTTGACTAATTTGCCCAATGTGATATTCTGTTGACCCTCTTATAGGAGTTGTTATTTCTTCGATTTCAAAATGTTAGAAATCATATTTAATAATTAGTAATAATATTCAAATAACTTCTTTAGGAATTCCTTATAAATCATCATATTTTAGAATATTTAATTCTCTATTTTTTTTCCATTAATTTATATAATTGATATAAATGAAAATTATCATAATTTTAGTTTTGCTTGTAAGCATTAATGCCTATTAGCTTAGAAACAAAAAGGATTAGCTCAAATCTCATGTGATTTAAGTATTATTCTTATATAGATCTTTAGTAAATTAGAGAAACTATCAAAAATCCATATTCGCCATTGTACCATTCATCGTATAATCGTTTGGCGTATTATGTCGACACATTTGGTCCTAGAATGTGGGGTTCTGAAGATATGGCTGATTCGGTGGATGCTCTGGTGCAAGAGATACAGGATTATGGATTTGACAAGGTTTGGAAGGAGAATTTGGGAGAAATTACATCATGGAAAAGAGGTGAGGAAAGTGTGACTTTATATGAGCCAAGATAGTAACCTTAGAAATTAAATATGATTGGTTTGGGATGGACTCCAGCAGGAACTGTTAAAGCAGAGGTTGAAGTTGTTCATTCGTTCGAAGAATTAAAAAATATAGATGTTAAAGGAAAGATCGTATGTTTTAACTACGAATGGAAAGGATATTCTTCTGGAGTATAATTTAGAACAAATGGGCCCAAATTGGCAGAAGATGCAGGGGCTGTAGGAACAATTATAAGAAGTGTTGCAAGTGTTTCCATTTCGTCACCACATACGGTATGTAACTATACTATAAAATATAGGGAATGACCAATTATCAAAATATCAAGTATCCAGCTGTTGCAATCACAGTTGAAGATGCAGATATGATAGATAGAATGAGATAGAGAGGCTAGAAAGTTGTGATTGAGATTATGACTAGTGGATAATAATATAAAACCACAAGTGATAATATATTGGCAGAAATCAAAGGATCAAAATACCCAGATGAAATCTTATTAATGGGCGGTCATTGGGATTCATGGGATGTGGGATCTCAGACAGGTGCCAATGATGATGGTGCTGGAGTATTGGAGTGTCTAGAGGCTTTGAAAGTTTTGAAGCATTTAGGAATTAAACCTAAGAGAACCATCAGATTCATCGCTTGGAGTGGAGAAGAAATGGGTATGGCTAATAATGGTGCTTAACATTATGCAAAGACTCATTCTTAGGAAAACCATATTGTTGCATTCGAATCTGATCTTGGATCTACTAAACCATATGGTTTTGGTGTCACAGGAGGAGAAAAATTCACGTAATTATCAAACCTAGTTTAGACAACTTGTCACTTATTTGGCCTAAGAGTACTTGACTGGAATTGGAGCTGAGAAGATATATCCTAATGCTGGAAGTTAAGCTGATAGTGCGGCATTAAGAGCTGTTACAGGAACTCCAATTATGAACAATAAAATAGTTGATAATGAGACCCATGATTTCTATTTCACATATCACCATACTGCTGGAGACTCCATGTGGATGATGGATGCCGATGATATGGATGATAATGTCATTGCCATAGCTAGCATTATGTATTTGATTGCTGATCATGATGATCCTATTCCCAAAAATTGATCAAATTTATGTAATTTTTAATTCTAATATATTATTATTTTTATTATTTTATGAAAGCAATATTATTCATCGCTCTAATCCTTTGTTTTGCCAATTGCAGTCTTGAAACAATTGGATTAAGACACAAATTATCTTAAATTATTCAAGAACATCAATCAACTCTATAAGATAAATAAATGGCTGGTGGATGGATCAAAGTAATATAAGTTTAAAAATATTAGTAACCATTAGATGAATTTGAATAACAAAACAATAGCATTATATAAACAACTTTAGATGCAGTTGAAGATAAATATAATTTATCTAAAGATGGATATCAATATGAAAAGTTGCTTCAAGTGACTACTCAAGTCGTGGCAGGAATCAACTATAAAGTTCTTGTTTAATATGAAAAAGAAGATGTAAAAAGAATTTTCGAAGTTCTATAATACGTTGTGTATAATTATCCTTCTAAATTAGTCCCTGGAACCCATCTGCTAACTCAATTACCAAAGTAGAAGAAATATCATCATCAAGCTAATGAAATAAATTTATAATATAGAATAATATAATTGTATGATTTTTTATATAGTGCAAACTCATTTTATCTTTCAGTATTTAAATAATTTTATACACAGAATCTATTGGTGAGATAAAATTTGTATTTAAATTATACAAAATGTAATTATTAATTTCTAACTTTGTTTCTTTATTTTAATCAAAAAAATAGAATTGCTTTTCTATTTCTAAATTATTCTTTTATTCAACATATCAGTTTGCGATCTTTTGTTAACTAAAAGAGATAAAAAAACGGCATTATTATTTGAGATTTATGCTGAATTTGTTTCATAAATTTTATTATATTGAATCAAAAATAGCTTCATTAATTAGTGAGTTAATAAGATTGTCTTCATCGTAATTCTATGAACAAATTAGGAATTCTCTCTAATCCTAGTATATGTCTAAGTTTCTTAGACACTACCTTTAATAGTATTACTCCTCAAATTGCTCAAGCACTGTTGGAATATTTGTTTTCGCAGTTATGTTTGAAAATCTTTCCTAAAATCATTTAGCAATTCTTTACATGCAATTCTTATTTAATCTTACTTTATAACAAGTACAGTGTTTCACGAGTTTTCTAACTTTTCAATTCGTGAGGAATCTCCTTGTTAACTTTATTTGGTTATTCAGCACTCCCTTATTAAACTTATTTTGTTTCCATGATGGTTACAAATCTATACGGATCAAATGGCTTGAGAGAATCGTCAATGAGGCAATCCAGGGCTTATTGCAATTTTGAATTGAACACACTTTGTTAATTCATAAAATTAATTAAAAAATGGGTAGTTCATGCTGTGCAAAGTTATAGAGTGAAAAGGAAATACAACAAGTAATTAAAAGCAGCTATAATCCATCCTTAACTAGCATAAAATCTAGGGTTTTCTTTTCAAAACCTTTACAGGAGGTTCAATATGTCAGTCATGTTTTATTAAATATTGACGAAGAACCAGTTGAAGAAATAAAAGAAGACATTAAGGTGTAAGGATTATCCCCAGGAGTAATTAACCTAAATAAAAAATTTCTTCATATGTTGGAATGACAAAAAATAATTCATTTTTTTTCTTATCTTTATTTAACATATTCTAATTCAATGTTGATAAGCTAGGATGCTTGAAATTGATATTATGAACGATCTTTATATTGCCCATTAAGGAAATAAAAAAGTCTTCGATAAGGGCGTAGTATAACGTAAGTTAAAAATAAAAATTGCCATTAGTGCTAAATTTTTAATTTGACTAAAATGAAACCCAAATTGAAAATAATGCAAAAAGGTGTTCATGGTGCAGATTGATAATTTTCAAACTCTTATAAAAAAAATTAGTCAAATGAATCGACCAGAAAATTCTTAATTAAACAAAGTATTTAGGATAAGATTTTTTATAAATATATAATTTAACTAAAAATAATTTTCTATAATTTAATTTTGTGAATTTATAGGCACTTAAATTAAAAACAAGGCAATGTAAAAATAAAATTAATGAATCCAAACTCAAATTGGTTCGCTTTTAGATGAAATCTTATTAATTATATCTGTGTCCCTTTTAAAGTAATTTCAATTTTTATTATGAGCCAATCTGTGATTGTTAATTGTTAATGATTAAAATCTTTATGTCTAATTAAAATACACTATTTTTTCCCTCTTTATCAAAATGTTGTACTAACATTGGTTAATCCTATAGAAAAACTTGATTTTTGAGCTAGTTAATTTAGAAAGTGATAAAACTAATTCATTATATATTAACCTAAACTATAATCAAAGTTAATTCTACTTTTAAACATTGAACATTATGATAAAAGAAATTTATACAACTTATTTTTAGATGGATAGTTATAAAAGTTGGTAAAATTTACAAAAATATTTATAAACAAAAGTGTTTCTCTGTTGAACTTTGACGAAATCTCTTTTATAATGGTATAATCTCAGGGATAGAAAAATCAATTAGTTAATTTCAAGAAGTATATTATGATTTATCTACTTATAGTCTCCTTGACCTTATGCTTGAGATGATGAGGATGTAAACACTAAAAGCACATTTTATTGTTGACTAATTCAAAATAGATCTAAATTAATGATCTTCTTTAGTCAAAAATACTTACTCTTAATTTCCATAATTTATCATTCTACTATAAATGTGAAGTTAAATTTAAAGTTAGTGCTAATTGTAATAATTTTCTACTAGTATCATTATTTTGTTTCTTTTTATTATTTATTAGAGTTTTACCAAACAATTAAAAAACATCATGAACAATACTAGGTAGTAAATGAAGTCACTATCAGTTGTAATTATTAGATTGACTATTAAACCAATAACTCAAGATTGTTACAAAATGGAACATCGTCGCTCAATACAAGCTACATATTAATTTGATATATAGAAATCATATTCAATTTAATTTTACTTTTTTCTTTTCTTCTGCAAGTTCAAGTTTTAATATATCTTCAAAATCTAGTTCTTGTTTATTTCTGGAAGGAGATGATTATTAAGGCTTTGAAGTATTTCTCTCATCTCGCAGAACCTTTTAAAATTTCTATGTATTAGTTGATAATGGTCTAATTTATTATCTTTCGAGTCTTTGCTATTGTAACCTCATTTCGTTTTTTATCAACGTTTCATGGAATTCTTTTTCAAATTAAGGCATTTCACTAGCTTAACAAGGTTTTGGTTCCTGTTTGAAAAAATCATGATTCAATGCCTATACTGCATTTAACCTTTTTTCAGGATCTAATATCAGGAGATGATCTATGAGATCTAAAGTCACTTAATCAATTTATTTATTTAAAGATGAACAAACCTCTTTAATATGCTTGACTAATAATCGTTCGTAATTCCTTCTTGGTTTAAACTCTTCCCATTGTCGCAACTTAACACAATTGGGCCAATTCGATTCAGTTGCACTCCCGCACAACTCATAAATCCTTTCCATTTATCTGAACTCGATATCTCCTTTGAAAAGCACTTCCCCTGTAATCAACTCTGCAAAGATACAACCAAGACTCCACATATCAATCTAAGTGTTATAATTGGTTTATCCCAAGAGTAACTCAGGGGCTCTATACCATAAGGTGACTACTTTGTAGGTATATTTTGGATTACTCACATTTGATAGTGTTCTGGCTAAACCGAAATCAGCCAGAGTCACCTATCCTTTATTATTCATTAATATGTTAGCGCATTTCAAATCTCGATGAATGATCTTGCTTTCATGAAGATACTTGACGCCCTCTAATAATTATTGAAAAATGCATTTTAATTGTGGTAGTGTAAAGATGTTTCTCTGTCTATGAAGCCCAGCAAAATCATGATCGTAATAATCAAATACTAAAAAGGTAGATCCTCTAAAATTATTTCTAAATGAAGCTTTGCTTATTATTATCTCTCTTAATCGTAATATGTTTTTGTGATTCATTATTTTCAATAGTTTGATCTCTCTTATTGCAGTTATTGGAAATCCTTAATAAATGCTCAATAATTATACCTTCAGCCATTATTTTCTGATCTTTAGTATCAATTTTCTTCAAAGCCACAAAATCATTTGTTTTTAAACATCTAGCTTTATAAACCTTACCATATGTACCAGATCCAACTTCACCTATTACTTTATAATACTTATTCACATTTTTTGTCCTACAAGAAACTTGCATTTAATATATTTATATTAATTATCAACTTATAAAGAAACTTTCTTTATTGAAAAATAATAAAAATTTATATTGTTTCAATATGATTATTATTATTATGAGAGAGTGTTAATTAAATTCTTAAGAGATTTCTAATGGAAGAGATGTATTAACGTAATACTATTTATTTATTCATTTTAAACAGAAAATACATAGAATGTATTTATAGTATTATTATTAATCTCATTTTTTACAAATCCATATATTTAATTTTGAATAAAAAAAAATTATGTTGACAGCGAGATTTGAACTCGCGCCCTTGCGGATTGGAGCCTAAATCCAACGCCTTAGACCAACTCGGCCACATCAACTTTGTTATTAATAATCCGAAAGTTTAGCTAATGAAAGAAGTACGCCCATCTACCAATAAATACTATTGATCAAATATATGATAAAAAATTATTGGAACACAAAATTTACTAGCTTACTAATCTTATAAGAATTCTTGTCTTGCTCTCTTTCAAGGGTAAATAGCAATTTCATCGATTGGCTTTCAATGAATAAATATTAAAGAGATTATAAACTTAATACAAAATTTATAAAATATTATTTATAATTTGATATCATCTTATAATCATTAGTAGAAATGTTGCGTATAATTTCTAACATAGTCATCTGAATCGGATTCTTCAAAATCATCAACAACAAAATGAACTTTTCTTCCTTTTCTTATTTTTTTCTAATGTAAATTTTCAAACAGCTTTGTCATTAAACCAGGCACTCTTGTGATATCTTGTTCTAAGTTTGGATTTAATTTATGGATCTTATCAAAGTCATCTATAAACATAGAATTAGTTTTTTCCAAAAGTTGTTGTGATATGATATTTGAGTGCTTTTCTACAAACAACAATATTTGTAATATATTGCTGCTATCTAATTTAGAAATAATATCTTCTTCGCATTTCTATTTAAGATCGGTGATTAAATATTCATCTGCAAGTAACATTAAATCACAAGTATCTTCAATTTCTTCTGGAAACTAAACTAATTATAAAACTAGAGTACTTCTTTCCAATACCCACAATAGATCCATTATAACATGACCTTAAATAAATCAGGTTTCTTGTGCTCGACCTTAACTAAAGTTTGATTGCTTTCAATCATGTTCGATGAAAACATTCCACTAAACTTTGGTGATCTACACGCTAGAATACATTTGTGTAATGGTATTGGCTTTTTATTAACAATTCAAATACACTTTCTTCATTAATTTAAAGCAGAATATCGCTATGAAACCCTTGTATAAACANCCAGATCCAACTTCACCTATTACTTTATAATACTTATTCACATTTTTTGTCCTACAAGAAACTTGCATTTAATATATTTATATTAATTATCAACTTATAAAGAAACTTTCTTTATTGAAAAATAATAAAAATTTATATTGTTTCAATATGATTATTATTATTATGAGAGAGTGTTAATTAAATTCTTAAGAGATTTCTAATGGAAGAGATGTATTAACGTAATACTATTTATTTATTCATTTTAAACAGAAAATACATAGAATGTATTTATAGTATTATTATTAATCTCATTTTTTACAAATCCATATATTTAATTTTGAATAAAAAAAAATTATGTTGACAGCGAGATTTGAACTCGCGCCCTTGCGGATTGGAGCCTAAATCCAACGCCTTAGACCAACTCGGCCACATCAACTTTGTTATTAATAATCCGAAAGTTTAGCTAATGAAAGAAGTACGCCCATCTACCAATAAATACTATTGATCAAATATATGATAAAAAATTATTGGAACACAAAATTTACTAGCTTACTAATCTTATAAGAATTCTTGTCTTGCTCTCTTTCAAGGGTAAATAGCAATTTCATCGATTGGCTTTCAATGAATAAATATTAAAGAGATTATAAACTTAATACAAAATTTATAAAATATTATTTATAATTTGATATCATCTTATAATCATTAGTAGAAATGTTGCGTATAATTTCTAACATAGTCATCTGAATCGGATTCTTCAAAATCATCAACAACAAAATGAACTTTTCTTCCTTTTCTTATTTTTTTCTAATGTAAATTTTCAAACAGCTTTGTCATTAAACCAGGCACTCTTGTGATATCTTGTTCTAAGTTTGGATTTAATTTATGGATCTTATCAAAGTCATCTATAAACATAGAATTAGTTTTTTCCAAAAGTTGTTGTGATATGATATTTGAGTGCTTTTCTACAAACAACAATATTTGTAATATATTGCTGCTATCTAATTTAGAAATAATATCTTCTTCGCATTTCTATTTAAGATCGGTGATTAAATATTCATCTGCAAGTAACATTAAATCACAAGTATCTTCAATTTCTTCTGGAAACTAAACTAATTATAAAACTAGAGTACTTCTTTCCAATACCCACAATAGATCCATTATAACATGACCTTAAATAAATCAGGTTTCTTGTGCTCGACCTTAACTAAAGTTTGATTGCTTTCAATCATGTTCGATGAAAACATTCCACTAAACTTTGGTGATCTACACGCTAGAATACATTTGTGTAATGGTATTGGCTTTTTATTAACAATTCAAATACACTTTCTTCATTAATTTAAAGCAGAATATCGCTATGAAACCCTTGTATAAACAATCCTTAGAATGAAGTTTTTAAGGGATTTTATGCCATTTATGAAAACTCTGTTGTGTGTATTACTTTTACTAAGCATGATGTCATTATACTAGTTTCAGGCTTTTAATATAGTGTTAAAGTACTCTAATATCTCTGCCTAAAGATTGAAATCTCAGCATCTTGTAATTGAGACCTGTAATCCCACAAAATTCAAGACTGTATGATAAAAATGTTCTCGGTCTAATAATCGGGAGCTTAATAGAATTATTTTTTATCATGATGACTTGATTTTTGGAGAAGTTCAAAAGGTCCTCTCCTGCCTCAAATATGATATCTAATTATTCTGAGCCTTTCTTTTTCAACATATAATTATTATTTCTTTTATAAATTTAATAAAATAGAATGAACTTATTATATGTAAAAAGTAATATAATGTTAATATATTATTTGTAACATGAAGTAAATATGTTTTTGAATAAGCTTTTAATAAAAATGATTAAAAAATAAGCAGAAGAGAATAATCTAATAATAATATTATCATAGGAATTTGGATATATAAGATATTAAAATTTTATTCATAATTAATAATTTCATATCTTAATAAATGTATGATAATTTTTATGACTTGTAGCAACATAACATTTCCAATCATCTTTCTTTACGGCAAAACATTCTTCACAAAAATAGAATCCAAAACAATTTTCACATTTGTAAACGCATCCTGCTTTTTCTAATTCACATCCTTGACATTTATAAGTTTTCTTAGAGAAATTCTGCACTTCATATATTGGTTCAAATCTATGATCTGCTTTATGTCTTGATCCATTTAGTTCTGATTGAGTTCTTGTAAAGAAACAGTTTTAACCTACATAATTTATAAATGTTACATAAACTAAAGTTAGTACATTATTTGCAAATAAATTGAACACCTAAGATGGGTTTCTAAAAACATCCATTGCATTTTGCATCATGACAAGGAATGCCTTCAGCAAATGTTGGTAATTCAATGACTTTAAAGTCATGATCCTTATGAGTTAAATCTCCTGATTAAAGTAGATTATCAAAGCATGCTTCACAACAATCATAGTTGTCGCAAGTGATACATTCAAATCTTGGACCCCAAATAGGATTCTAATCACATCTATTACATTAATGATATTAATGTAACACTTCTTCGTCAGCCTTATTAGCCAAAAAGAATATTTCACTCTCTTTAAATTCTCCTTCGCTTATCTTCTTATTATAGCATTATTAACAAATATCAAAATTAGCTATCTTTTTTGATTTGTATCTACATATTCCAGGTTATAATGCAATTCCACAAACATTACAACTTATCTGCACTAACCATTTTTAATAGGTTTCTCCCAATTAATTACCAATAGAAAACCATCCATGTCTTAGATTATTATTTCTAGCAAATATTTCTACCTTTTTAGCTCCAGGCATCATTAATTCAATGATTTCATACATTTCTATAGGTTTCTGTGATTTGTTCCTTACTGGGCTGAAAATTATATTATTAGATATTTTAGAATGATACTCTACATGTTCCCCTGGAGGGCACTTATATCTATATATATATTGAATAATATAATACCCAACTAAACATATTTCGAAAGAGTGCATAAAATAATATCCTGTAGAAAGATACACATTATTCCCTTATGGATTTAGTTTAACCCAAATAATTTGATCAACAATCTCATACCCCCATTTGCTAGCCATTTCATATGCTATGTTTAGTTATGTGTTCAGAATCCAAAGAAATAAAAACCCTTTCTTACTCAATTTTTCAATTTTGATATCCATAATCTCTTAATTGCTCATAGTGTTGTAATCAAGTGAGAATTTGCTATTAGTAAACATAAATGAGGAATCATTTTATTATCCTCCTTTAATTCTCCAAGGTGGATCCATCAAAACAACTTAATAGAATATTATTATTGAATACCATCGAAGCCACCCACTTTTTCAACCAAAAAGTCTAAATTAAAATATCTTATATCACAATTAATATAAGACTTAACTTCACCCAATTTGGATAGAATTTCTTAATTTTCAATTCCCAACAATTTCAAGTTTCGTTTGGTTTCAAAATCTGTTCCATCTTCAGTTAAAATTCGAATTTATTCTTCTTCTGGTTTAATTTCTTCATCTTATTATTTACCATCACTTATTTAACCAGTTGAATATTCTGGATTTGATAATTGCTTGAGTTCAGCTGGTGTTATTGGAATATCTTAAGGATATGATCATTTTATACCTTAAAATATTTTTACAAAAACATTTTTGAATAATTCTTTTACAAGATTTTCTTATTCACTTCCTGAAGCTAAGATTTGTTTTTACTCATAAGATTTCTTGAATATTTTATTTACTCTTTTCAATATGAGTCTTCGTTTATACTACTCCTCATCAGATGAATCTTCTATATCTAAACGTTTATGCGTTCTTCTAAACTTTTTGGACTTCTTGGCTTTTACTTTTGGATCAAAATCTGACGAATTATCAGATTCAAAGACTAATTATTGGCAGGATATTGGTTATTATTTGATCAAAGTTGGTTCTTGAACTTGCTGAACTTCTTCGCGAGGAGGAGTCAGCAGTTCAGCATTCTTCTTTTTATAACTTTACTTATTCTAAACGATTTTTTTCTATTAAATTTAAGGAATAGCTAAAAGTGCTAAGACTAAAACAACTAAGAACCTGGACCGCCAGTTTGCTTTCGTTCTCGCTTGTTATACACAAGATTATCAAGATTGATCTATTTTAATCCAGTCTTTTGTTTTTAGACATTTTTTGAACCATCCTAAACCAGTCTAACATCACTGCTCTTTTCTTGGTCAGTCATTAATTTTTTAATTTTTTTTTTATTCAATCCTCATTCAGAAGCCATTACAAATATTTATAAAATAAAATAATTGGAATCACAGACATTTTACTTCCCTCTGGTTATTTTCGATATCCTACTCACATATATCTAAACTTGTCAAATCTGTTAGAAAATCACCCTATTTAGACACTAAATTAAATCATAAAATTTAATGTGAGCACTCCAGAATCACAATATGGCAATAATTCAATCTCAAATCTATATCAGAAATCCCCTTAATCACTTACCCATATATTACATAAACCATTCAAACTCTAAATTGGATTCAAATTAAGAGTATCTTAATTAAATACTCTAATTTGAAACCATTATGATGTAGAGCAATCTCCGGCTCTAGATCATTATCTCCCTTCTATAATCCATAATAAGAATGCCCTTTCACAAGACCTTCAAAAACATTAGCCCTTTAATAACTGAAAGTCAATAGAGCATTCTGTTCACAGGAGTCATTCCATATAAACAAAACAGAACTTCACATGAGATATATACAATTATTTTATAATTCTCTACTTCTGATTCTATACCATTAACCATCAAATGTGTTATTTTTAAGTTAATATTTTATATATTTATTATAATTAATTATATAGAATATCTATACAAAAAATATTGAATCCAATCATTCTAATTTAATTATAAAAATAGATGGTATAGATTTTATAGTTTTCTCTTGTTCATTTGTAAAAGTAATTTCAAGTTAAAATATGTATTGCTATCAAATAATATGAGAAGCTCTTGTTATATAAAATATCAAATAAATTCAATTTTCTTATAGTTTTTATTGCATTATTTCTTAATTATCTTAGAAATTTGTTTATGTTTGTTTTTCTTATTCCAATAAAGGCTTAAAAAAGGGATGCGTCAATCCATCTTCAACTTTGATTCTCTATTTTGGATTTAAGCAGAGTAATCTTGAAAGCAAATCTTCAGCATCGTTATCAAATCCATCAATATGTATAATTGATTTCCATTACACAGGTTTGGTTGCAACAACTGAAGGCAATTTAAGATCATATTCTATTTTCATATAAATGATGTAATTTTTACCAAACTGTTCACATATCTATTTCACTTATTCAGAACCGAACAAACTAGCTAGTTCTAGTATGAAGTTGACATAAAAAAAGTTTTTATTCACAACAGGCTTATTGATCATCCGGACATTACTGAATAAATTGTACTTCTTGGTCAAAAATTGTAGGAATATAACTCCTACAGCCCACATATCCACTTCATATGATTGATCCTTCAATAGTTATTTATCTATAAATACTTGGTAATGCAATATGCTTTCTAAGGGCATAAAACTCTCTGTACCGATTTTATTATTTCCAATTTAATCTATAGTTTTTTGGATTTCATTGTATAAATTAATCTTCCTTCTAATTTCTTAGACTTCATCTGATTGGGGATGCTTAAAGTTGATAGAATATCCATACCTTCTTGGATAATTCTTTCTCCTTTTCAATCAATTTGGCAACGAAGGACCTATCAATTTCGCTTAGGCCATAATCAATTAGGATTCCTTTGCCTGCCTTTGGATTATAGAGAAAGTTTCCAGGTTTAACGTCACGATGATAAATTCCATTCTATTTCAATACATTCAGGGCTTTAAGTAGTTCATATAAGTATCGTCTGATTTCCATCATATCAAAAGTAGCAAAGAAGGTCTAAAATATAGTAGGAGTGATACAATGAAGGGTTTGTATGTAAAGTACTCAATGACGATATATATTTTTTGATCAATAAGGAACAAATTAACCAATTATGGCATATTTTCTTTGCCATAAATTAATTTCAAAAATCCGATTTCAGCAAATATTAGCTCTGGAGACACAGTAGAAAAATTAACCTTGATGGCATATTTTTTGTTTTTATCAATTTGACCTTGATTCAATCCAACACTACATAGTTAGAATAATTAATATACGCTTTGTAAACAACTCCATAACCACCTCTCCCCAATTCTCTAACAACTTTATAATTATTTTTAATGTAGACCTCTTCATCAATAGATTAATCCATGTAGTAACGATCATTTGAACATGGATTGACTTTAACCTTCGTATTTGTTGTTTTCTTATTGTTATTCTTTTTCATTAATTATAGATTATATAATTCATAATTATTTATCAAAGGAATTTAAATCATCTGAATTGAGATGGTAAAATCGCATTCTTGAATTTGGCTTATTGATCAACGAAGACATCCCAACATTGGTACTAGCCATCTATGATAATTTTGTAATCTCTTGATCCCTGTCTTTAATGGCATTTTGCAATTGATCAACAGCCTTCAATAAAAACTTGATTTTTTCGCTGTCGTTGATTTTTTGTCCAGGTGAAATTCCTTAAAGAAATACAGATTATATAATACCTGATGGTGATATCTAACTCAGTAGAACAGATTATGGCAATTAACTGATATTTGATTGCTGTTATGACAATTGTTATTACATCAATTCGTTGTTTTCTTTTAACAATTTATTCTCTCTTTTTAGTTGTTAATTTTCTTTATTGAGTTCTTCTTTGTCTTTTTGCAATTATTAGCATAGATCTAATTTGTATTCAATCTATCTTCTCACATCCTCATCAAATCTAATAATGTTGCCATTCTCCATCTGCGATTTCAATTCATTCAATTCCCTGTTGGCTGTGATAAGGGATTCTTACAAGACATAATTTTAAGCCTTTAATTCACTTACTTAATTGCTTTTCTCAAACATACTCAATTGAGCTTGATTCATCAAGTTTTACTTATGAGTGCTAACCAAAATTTCAGCGTTTTGCAATTGCATTGAAAGTGTGGCCACTTAATTTTTCAATTGATCTAATGTGGATTCGTATGTCATCCTTTCAAATTTGTACTACTCATCGTAGAGCTATTTGAATGTTTCTATTTCTTATTTAATTTAATCCTATCAATATAAGGAGATTGATTATACAGCAAATTTTATTTATCCATCTTCAATAGTGTATGTATGCATATCTCTCAACACATCAATTTGGGCTTCCAACTCTTTCTTTTCTTCCAATTTTTAGTTAAGTAAATTCGTATAATTGACTCTCAGAATATTCAAATCGACTTTCAATGTCTCATAACCTATTCTGTACTCATTCAATTCTTTTATTTATTATTGTTATTCTTCTACTAATTTTTACAACTATTAATATTCATAAATATATTTTAATTTTTCTTCCTTGACCACTTTCAAAGCTTAATCCAGATGATAAGTCTATTGCAAACTTTGCTATAATTCCTCTGTTTTTGCAATAAATTACTACTTTCCAGCTTGGATCTCCTGATCCTTGATGTCTATCACTTAATTTATTTATTCCAATTCATTCAACACCTTGTTCAAATTTTGAGTGATTTCCTATTCTTATACCACAATAAAGTACTTGTTTTTGTAGAGTTAATTTTTGGACCTAGAAGGCATACTCTTCAGCCTCTATGCTTTTTTATTTCAATCTTTCGCAAATGTTATCAAACTCTTAGTTGATCTAATCATGATATGTAAATATACAATTTAATTTGAGTGCTCCATCTCTGTTAATTGATTTTACAAATCTCGATTTTGTTCTTTGAGAACTTCCATTTCTTAGGAGGCTGTTCCCAAAACATCTGTTAACTTCTCTACCTCATTGGTGAGGATGTTGACTCGACTATAGCACATATTATGTATATCAGTTGAGAAGGTCTCGTCCATTCTAGAAACTTTGGTTTATGGAGTTTGGCTTAATTTCATTAGGATATATATGAATATAAATTATATTTATTTCTTTTTAATTAATTAACTTGTCTCATAGTCCTGATTTTAGGGAATCTGATAGCTTTTGTAATTCTTCAATTTTGATCTCTAAATGCTTAATTTCTTAGTTCAAGAGTACTATTCCGCCTATTGCCTATGAAATTTACAACAAATCGTACTGCAAATATAAATAGCGACGAAAACACCATAGACTTGAGATAAAGATTGCTGAATGTTTTAGGCACTCCAATTATGCTTTTGGTGTTGTTGTACCAAATCAAATGCGATAGAACGCTCACAAAATAAAAGCCAAACAAATAAGGCGACAAACAGTACATTAACATACTATTGCCTAAAAGACATATCAATTAACTTGAGCTATATAAGCCCAAGTAATTAAAAGGTTTGCCAGATACAAAATGACATCCAGCAATAGCGCCAACTATTCCAGCAAAGCCAAATATGTATATATCATTCAATTAGCAAAATGCATTTGTGAGTTGGTAAGAGAAGTAAGGGCTTTACAATTAGGCCAAATCAAAAAAGATTAATGGACCTATTAAATAATAGCTTCACAAATAGTTGTAACATTAAATACAAATTCTTCTAGAGTCCGACAGGGAATCTATAAAAGGGCATTTTTCTTAATGAGTAATCTGATTCTTTTTCCTCTGTTGTTTCTTCTGCTTTGACCTAACTAATCACCTGTGGAGTCCTTCTTGCTTTTTGGATGTTCTTTTCGAATTGACTGCAAAATTATGAGACTATTTTTTTTAATAGCATTATATTATATTAATAAATGTATTGGTCCAATGAGTATTGGATATCACAATTATTTACATATAAATTTTATTGTGTTTAATTTTTATACAATTACTTGAGATAATATTAAATTTAATGTTTCAACGCAAATCAGAAGTGGGAGAAGAGTAAGGAGAAACAGTCATAGCACTTTACTCTTAATAAACTAATATGAGTTACATTCCTCCTGTTTATTTAAAAAATGGTCCAAACTAAAATAGATCATGTACTAATCTTTGCTGCTGCTTATTATTTTTACTGTCTATTGGAGCTTTGGGATATTTTTATTTCCTGACTTACAGCAGTCAACATATCGAGAGACTCTACACTCCTGTGGATTCTGAGGGAAGAGAATGTGGATAAGGAAATTTGAATAAGTTTCCGTTGATTTATTTCGTAACTCCAGAAGAGGTGAGCTTCTTTATATTTGGCTTTAGAAATATCTTTATAGAACAGTTTGTGTTGAAAAATGTCCTAAAAAAGAAGATAAACTATTGTTATGTGCTCCGAATAAATTAATCAATGACTGCCACAATAATCCAAGTCCATCGGATCCGGAGAAGCGAGTCTTGGTCTATGAATCTGATTCCTACTCAGGCAACATTTGTTTACCAACTGATGATAATTTAAAAAAAGCAGTGCAACCAGCAATTTTAGTTGGTGAAATTCAATAAGCCCTGATAAATACAAAAGCCAATTTGCCAATTATTGCCATAAGTGGAGGAGCTGCCTTTTTGTTGGCCTTCTTTTTCACGATAATGATCGGATTGTGCACCACCCTAATAGTTTATGTATTCATATTGGTCTATATCTCTTTGACTGGTTTTCTTAGCACATACTTCTTGCTATATTTCATAAGATCTCCATTAGAGTACATATTCTTCTCATATCACTTAGTTTATTTCCTTATTTCGACAAGTCAATTTATGCTTGGAGTCCATATATGTTGGCAGCATCAATAACATTTGCAGTGCTATGCGTATATGCAATATTTACATTATGTTGGAACTTAAGGAAGATGAAGTTCATGATATCTCTTGTTAAATTGGCAACCACATTCTTGTATTAGAACAAAACCATCATCATTGTGCCTATAGTGTTCTTTTTCTTAGTAATGTCCACTCTTTTGATATGGATAGCAAGTGCTTTGGCAGTACTTTCTGAACAATAAATGGATTACTCATTAGATTCATAGATTTATCCGTTTGAAAAGATTCAACTCAAATTCGATACCTTAATTAAATTGATGATTACTGTATTAGCCTTAATTTGGTTAATGCAATATATCCTATCCTTGGCCAGATTCCTAAATGCCTCAACAGCCACACTCTGGTACTTTCACGCATCTTCCAACAAAGGGTTTTTATATGATAGTTTCAAATTAGCTGTGCGATACCATAATGGAAGTATCACAGCCGAAGCAATTTATAGTTTCTTCTTCAGTGGCATAGCAAAAGCATTCAATTTGATATATGTAAAAATTATAATTGACTTTATAGGAATCACTGAATCGATGCAGATTGAAGAGACACAATTTTATTTTGAATTGTTTCGCATCGATTTCTTTGTGTTTATGTTGTGTTTGTGAGAATTTCATTATGTACATCAACAATTATGCTTTTGTGTACATTGTGATGACATCAGCAGATTACTTTGAGTCAAGCAAAGCCGTTCATTTTGTAATCAAAAGAAACCATTCAGATTTCGAAACTCTATCAGGATTGGGAGAACAATTCACTCACTTCAGCAAAATGTTCATATTTCTAATAACCACGATTGGAACATTCATTTATGTCAAGGAGTAGACCGATTTTGTACTTCAATTGTACACTTTTGCAATTATTGCATTTATTACATTGTCAATAGCCACTCTATTTATGGATATGTTTGGACAAAGTGCAGATGCCTTACTGCTTGCCTACTTCACTGATTGTGAAGTGTAGAAGTATCATTTCGGACTTGAAGAGTGTGGCTCTTGTCCTCAAGAAATAAAGGATCAAGTTTAGCACATAAGGGAAAAATAAAAGATTTACTATGGTTGAATAGATATAATTTAGAATCTAATTTAATTAATATATCATAATATCATATATCATTACTGATAGACACAATTCAAAAATACATTATATATAATAGAACACAAGAAATATCAACAATTAGCCTTGTATTGAAGTTAGGCTTTATGGAGAACCTGGGAGGCTTTTCTGGAATTGGGTTCTTGGAGACTAATTCAATTTCCAAACTGCTTTCTTCATCCTCAAAAGTTGGGTAATCTAAGAAATTTGAATCAAATTTAAATACAACCCGAATAACTACCATCACCATTGAAGTTATCAAACAGCTCTCCACTATGAGAATCAGATATCGAGAAGGAAGATCCAAAATCTTTTTCTGAGTATTCATCTTGAAATCTATTTTTGATAAATTTAGATCTCCTTTTTAGAGCATCCTTTTAGGCTTCTAATCTCTCCTTTCGACTTTAGAATTGTAACTTTAAGGTTCCTTATTGTTTAAATTGACTCATCTAAGGTCTCTATTCGAAGCATCTATTGTTTTTGATCGAACACTTATATTTTAGGTTGAGCATATTTAATTCCAAACAATCTGTGGTGCTTCTATATTAGCAGTCAGAACTTAAAGAGAAAGCGAATGGAATTAAGATTAGGATCAACATGATAATTTAATAATTTATATATAACAATTGAATTAGGATTAAGTGGTCTATTATTTAACTATTCTGCTTCATCCATTTCATTATCGATTTCCCTTCTCTAATTACTTAAAGTTTCTAATTGTAATATCCTATTCCTACTAGTCTTGGCATGTTCCGGTAAATTATTAAAATCTATAAATTTTTAGATGAGATCATCCAATATATTTCCCATATGATCGAATGATATCTCAGAGTATTTCTCCTATAAATTGTATTGTCTAATGGTCTACAAGATTGTATATTGTAAAGCATCAATTTGTAATTTGAATAACTTAGCTTTACAGATGGGACACCTCCATTTCCTTGGATTTGACATTTCTAGCATCATTAAATAGTTTTCTAGAGAGAAACATTAGATGTGATTGCAATAGATCCCCCTGACAGGTGTGACCATCAAAGTGGAACATAAACAACACAACAAAGAAATAGTTTATTTAATTTACTTGATACCAGTAGACGATATGTAATTCATCTGAAGTATAATAAAATCCTATGCTTATTCTACACTCATCCAATTTTCACTGGATGTTGTAATCTTCTCTATTAGCTATTTGGCAGAATATTATTTGGTTTTGTAAGCAGCCACATAATGCAACTATTCTCCTTGGATTCTATATTTTCTCTTCTACTCCATGCCAGGAATCGTCTCTTTCATCATTAGAGAACACTCTTCATTTTATGGAATCGCGAATATCAATTTCTCATCTTTTCGCTTATGCTGACAACTCTACTAAGCTAATGGAATAAATTCAGCCACTTTCTTATTATTAATGTGTAATTCTCCTAAGTCTGGCCATGTTATTTCTTCTGCTGACAAAGGACAATCCATCCTAATACATCTTACATCAATTTTATTAGTTTCTGACTTAAATTTAACAGTCTTAGTGCTGGTTAACCCTGTCTTCTTAAATGAAAATGGTTCTATAATAACTGAGATCACTTCACAAAATTAATCCATATGATATAAGGTACATCTTGGACATGTGAAATGTTTAACATATCTTTCATCATAACTTTTGTCTAGACAATTCACATGAAAATGTTATTCACACAATTGACATCTAACGATTTACTTATAATGTAATTGATTTCCACAGAAACACTAATCACAATTTGGTGATTAAGCCTATCTCCAATATTTCCTTTTAATTGCATTACATACTTCTTCCATGTTTTATTTTTCCACGTCCATTCCTTTCTATTATTCTAACTCAATCAAAGAATTTTATATTTGTGTACTCTCCTAACTTACTTACAATTCTTCCAATTCTCTCATCATTTTCAGTTCCTTTTCCAACAATACCATTTCTTATAATCTCTCTGCTTGCTATTCAAAATATTGATGTNACAATTGAATTAGGATTAAGTGGTCTATTATTTAACTATTCTGCTTCATCCATTTCATTATCGATTTCCCTTCTCTAATTACTTAAAGTTTCTAATTGTAATATCCTATTCCTACTAGTCTTGGCATGTTCCGGTAAATTATTAAAATCTATAAATTTTTAGATGAGATCATCCAATATATTTCCCATATGATCGAATGATATCTCAGAGTATTTCTCCTATAAATTGTATTGTCTAATGGTCTACAAGATTGTATATTGTAAAGCATCAATTTGTAATTTGAATAACTTAGCTTTACAGATGGGACACCTCCATTTCCTTGGATTTGACATTTCTAGCATCATTAAATAGTTTTCTAGAGAGAAACATTAGATGTGATTGCAATAGATCCCCCTGACAGGTGTGACCATCAAAGTGGAACATAAACAACACAACAAAGAAATAGTTTATTTAATTTACTTGATACCAGTAGACGATATGTAATTCATCTGAAGTATAATAAAATCCTATGCTTATTCTACACTCATCCAATTTTCACTGGATGTTGTAATCTTCTCTATTAGCTATTTGGCAGAATATTATTTGGTTTTGTAAGCAGCCACATAATGCAACTATTCTCCTTGGATTCTATATTTTCTCTTCTACTCCATGCCAGGAATCGTCTCTTTCATCATTAGAGAACACTCTTCATTTTATGGAATCGCGAATATCAATTTCTCATCTTTTCGCTTATGCTGACAACTCTACTAAGCTAATGGAATAAATTCAGCCACTTTCTTATTATTAATGTGTAATTCTCCTAAGTCTGGCCATGTTATTTCTTCTGCTGACAAAGGACAATCCATCCTAATACATCTTACATCAATTTTATTAGTTTCTGACTTAAATTTAACAGTCTTAGTGCTGGTTAACCCTGTCTTCTTAAATGAAAATGGTTCTATAATAACTGAGATCACTTCACAAAATTAATCCATATGATATAAGGTACATCTTGGACATGTGAAATGTTTAACATATCTTTCATCATAACTTTTGTCTAGACAATTCACATGAAAATGTTATTCACACAATTGACATCTAACGATTTACTTATAATGTAATTGATTTCCACAGAAACACTAATCACAATTTGGTGATTAAGCCTATCTCCAATATTTCCTTTTAATTGCATTACATACTTCTTCCATGTTTTATTTTTCCACGTCCATTCCTTTCTATTATTCTAACTCAATCAAAGAATTTTATATTTGTGTACTCTCCTAACTTACTTACAATTCTTCCAATTCTCTCATCATTTTCAGTTCCTTTTCCAACAATACCATTTCTTATAATCTCTCTGCTTGCTATTCAAAATATTGATGTATCAATTCATTTATGTTCTGAATTGGTTCATCTAATTATGGTTGTTGTCTTGCTATATGGGGATCCAATCTAAGAAAACTTTGGAAATATAATTCTTAAACTGAATTTGGCTTTAGATCTTTAAACAATTTCTCAAAATAAAGCATTTACCCTATATCCTTGGTCACTCTATTGATTATTGTTGGAAGTGCTTATTTTAGCTATTTTTGAAATGCTTCTAAGTCTTTTAGCAATTACTATGATTTCATTATTTTCATTAAAATATTTGGTCAAATAAATTAAATAAATTTTATTAGCCTAAATGTATGGAAATATTTGACACATTATTTAAATATGTATAGATTCTTTAATTAATCACTGTGTACACATATTTTTGTATAATTAAATAGCATCCAATAGTGTTTTAAATTTATAATTTTTTCAAGTTATCCTAATTCCTATTATATTTAATATAAGAATGACCCCTTTTTTATTATTATCTAAAATTCTTTAAATCTCAATGCGCATTTCTATGGAGATGTCAACCAGACTGTTAATTGATATTAGAGTAATTCAATTGCGAAGATTAATGACCCATGAGATTGCCTTCTGTAAAAAGAGCATAAATGATGAACTTCTGTAAATGTAATAGTTGATTTAATTGATGCTCCTTCTATTCTCTTACACTCTCTTCTTCTTTCCTCTGCCAAACTAATATGATTTAACTTATGTGTGTGATAGATGGATGTCTATGTGCTCACTCAATTTGATATTAATTTAATTAAAATTCTAACGATATATTATGTCTGAAGAGCTTGTGAGACTACAAACAATCGAGTTCAAGTAGGAAATAGAGAAGCGATTTGCAAAGAGTCGTCATAACCACAATTATGTATTTGAACGAGAGGGGAATGACTTTTCAGATGATGATTCATTAGATTCTTTGAGAAACATAGGAGTATACAATTTATGCAAACCCATCCGCAATAAATCAATGGAAACTGAACGTACTATGCCCAAGACCAGCAAAACATTATTGATACGATTACTGAAACCCAAAAAGCAACCATCAGCCAATGAAAATCGATCCAACAACACTTCATTATATAAATCCAGATCGCAAAGCAAGAATGGCACAACGAGACTTCGCACTGAGTATTATGTTTTATTTTTAATCAGAGGTTCTGTCCTTCGAGAATCAAAAAATGTAACCTTGATCTCTCCCAAGATTCCCAAGAGTCCCATGTACATTCAAGTCGACAATTTGATCAAATCTGCTAAGAATTAACATCTTTACAAACTAAATAATTACTCTATGGCTGTGTGATTTATAAATTAATAATTAATGTCATAAAAAATCAAGCAGCCTACTCTCCTCTCAAAGGTGCACCCAAAAGTATTATACAATACCTAAGAGTAATTTCAATGATTGAATTCTTAGACTCAATGCTCGAGTGGTCAAGGTCTAAAGTCCTTTCGAATACATGAATTACATCAAGCGTAGATAGGAGTACCTGAACAAGCAGAGGGAGCTTCTCAATAATCTTCAATTGAGTAAGGAAAATTATGAGAAATTGACATTCTCTGTAAAACAAATCGGAGTAGTCAACGATGATGGAAGATTTGGAACTTACAGCCAGCGTAGATATTTGCTTAAATCTATGGAATCGACAAGATAACAGAAATCTGAATCCATCCAGTACCCTCAAACAGAAAGAGCATAATACTAATTCAGAGCCAAAGCCTTGCCAAGCAGTCGCAAAGAAAAATTTAGATTTTCTCCTTAATCCACTGCAAAGTTCTTCCTGTTGCCTGAAAGATAAGAAACCAACTTCGAGGTTAAAAATAGCCCCGTCGACAAAATACTCAAAAGATCAAGACAAAAGAAAAGAATTCCATAGAGTCAACCTCTGCCCCCAGAAGTCATATTTGCCAAAAGTTAACCAAATCCAAAATATTCCTCATATAGTAGACAGCTCCAGGAACTTACAACCACAGTGGAATTTAATAAACTGCCTTGATTTATTTAAAGTAATTACTAATTCTCATTCTGAAGATATCTTTAGTATGAATAGTTTCACAATTTTGGTTTATAAATTAAATGATGCATTCATTTAGTATTTGGTTCTCATATTTCCTATAAGATTTTAACATAATGCAAATATGATAATATTACACATTATTTGTTTCATCTAAATTTAAAATGAAAGAATATTCTCATAATAATATTATTTTAATTGAAAAATGTAACTAGTTGATTAAAACTTAATAATCATTTTAATTATATAGAAACATTGTTTTCAATTTAGGTTGCAGAGTGTCGAGGAGTTGAATGCTAAATTTGTATCGCATAAGAAGCTTAGGGAACTTATAACTTGTTTTAATTGTTTTGCTGACATAATTATAATACTTTGTATTGTAAGACCCCAACTGTAACTTATTCATCAGATATAGTCTTCTTTATTTCGCCGTCTATCTCATCACTAACCTTAATGATGATATTCTCTTTCAGAGGCATAGTTGTTATATGAGAATAACTTTCAATATAAATAACTTCTCCAACTTAAAACTAATTATAAATAATAAATCAACTTACTTATTCGTTTTGTTTAATCTTTTCAATCACAACATATATGGATATAAATTCTTAACACTGAAATCCTATAATAGATTCAAGAAATTCATTATATTCAAAAGGTTTGCTTTTGTATAGCAACTTTTAGTCTGAGTAGAATGAACACTAATAAGTTGGTGGATTTTTTCCAATGAAGGAAGAAGCGTGTTTGACACCAAACAAGTCGAACTTTTGCATAACAAATATTATGAATTTGGAGTATTTATTAACTGATTACAGGAAGTTGAGATTGCAGTATCTGCTTTTATTAAATTTATTGTTTGTCAATTTATTGAGAATGGAGAAGGTCTTTTGATCTTATTGCTCAATCAATCGTGTAGTGTGATATTTTTACATTAAAACTACTTCACTTATTTATTTTCTATTGTCTTTTTCTTACTTTTACCTATCTTAGACTATTGGTTAACTATTAATTTTAATAACTTAGCAAGTGTTTTATTCACTAATATTTTTTGGATCAGCAATGATTTTAGGTTATTACTTTTTAAGAAATTTATGATGTGATGGCTAAATTATTGAAAGCAGAATTTGCTGATTAGTCTTATGTTATTATAGAAAGGCTTGTTGGTCATAAAATTTAGAGACAGTTTTAATCGCAGTCTATTTATCTTAAGGTTTGTGAAGAGGGGTCTTTAATTTAGGATTCTAGGGTAGATTGATATTGGGAGTTACTTGGAAATGGTATTTTTGGAAATCGTAGAGAGGTTGTATAAGTTTTTCAGAATATATGTCCTTCACTTTACAATTATTCTGTTTCATAAATAATTTTAATAGTTGAATATTAATATTGTATAGATACATACATACACCTACTCATAATTTGAAATTTGCGTTGTTTCATCAGAATTAACAACATTGTATGCAAGAGTCTTTTTAGGGATTCATGTCTCTATCAGAAATACTTTTCTTTTTGATTTCATCGGATGACAGTTCTAGAATAAATAGTGATGTTACTCAGTTGCTTCTGAATGCTTAATTCTGAAGAGGTTTTGATAGAATTTTAGAGTTTGGCTTCGTACTTGCCAATAAGATTGATGTATTGATCGAATATCCTTGTAAATCTTTCAATACAAGACCAGTAATCTATGATCCATGAGCATATTGGTGAGGTTTCCTTGTTGGTTTGATTCCTATGCATTTCTATCAATCGATCGAGCTAGATCTCAGAGTCAGTGACAAAAGTCGGAGTTTGAAAATCTGGCTCACTTTCAATCAATTTGGCTAATGTGTCCAACTCTTTAATTGATATAGCATTAAGATGTTAAACCGTGGCACTTGTTATTATATGCTTGGATACAGTAGAGGGTCGATAGGGGAACTAAGTTATAATTTGAGGAGACTCTTCTTTCCTGACCCAGCTTAACGAATCACAATGGGATCGGTGGGTCTGCACTCATTCTGTAACAGAAGCTCTCTCCAAATCTCGTGGTACTTCTCGTATGAAACCTTGAGTGCATGAAACTCTGAGGTTGTATGCTAAAAGCACCCTTACCAACTGTTTTACTTGTAATTGCTATTCCAGAGTAAGAAGTTCTGATGCATCATTCATATTAGTCTAACTATATTGCTACAAGAGCTGATTCAACTTGAGCACGCTTTCCTAGAGCATATATAATAAATATATATTTTAATGTAATTGCCCACTCGTATCATTGATGGTCTTTACCTTGGAGATTAGGGTGCAGCCCATGTAAATGTGATCTAAAACATGAGGATCTAGAGTTCTTGGTGACTAACAAGATAACCAAGATAATTAATTGTGCTGCCAAACATATTCCTAATCATTGGGAATCCATCGGCATTGAATATTTGTCATATTAGTGGTTGGAAAGTGAAACCCAATTTGCATTCGATCATCTCCGCTGCTATGCCTTCATAAATGATGCCATCGAAGCAGGAGAAGCTGTTTTAGTCCATTCTATCAGAGCATTAAATCGTTCAGTCTTTGTCGTTGTCATATTTTTAATGCGCAAGTATTCTCTCCAAATCCTACTCCTAGATTCAAATGGACATTACAAAAGACTTTACAATACATCCACAATCTCAAAAACGATTTTGAAATTAAATCCAATGTTTTTCAATAGCTCCTCAATTATGAAAAATGGCTTCAACTCTCCAAACTCAGTAATAATTGGGATGTCGCACATAATGATGATGAAACATTAGCAAGAAACACATATCTTAATAGTTAACGAAATTACTCTAATGAGCCTAAAAGAAAAAAAGAAATTTGTCTCAAAAAAGTTTAATGGAAAAAAAACTTGGTGTCTTAATTCATCCCTCCTTACTACTAGATGTTTATATTTTCAACTATTTTATTTTAGTGAATTCAAGAAGTTCAGCACACCACAGCCTAAAATGAACTACTCATAAATGCCTATCAAACTCAGGGTTCAGCCCTCCGATAATAATTGGATCAATAAGAAATTCACTCTGAACTAAATTGTTGATGAATAATTATAAAGAAAATTGAATCTATTTAGTATCAAGTCAGATCGCCAAGCAATTAAACCACTTTCAAGACCAGGCACTGCACCTTCAAAGAGATTACTTAAAGGCAAAGTCACTTCATCATCTCATAGACTATTAGTTAAATAATCATGATATTTATAAACACATATAAATAATTAATCTTTTTATTCCGCATTTAATTTATAAATATTTTAAATAATGACCAATATATAATACTCATCACACTCATAAAGATGGGAAATCCTTGTCATCCAATTGAATTCCTTATTCCTAAAACAATTAATTAATGATAATACTTATTATCTTTATTGAGGTCTCTTTTCTTATCTATTATCATCTCCCTTTCTGTGTTTATCTCCTCTTTATTGATCTCTTGTGTTGTTATCTCTGTGTTATCTGTCATGTTATGGTCTATCTTATCTATCTCCCTTATATCCTTTGTTTTATCTGGGTCCTCTATCTTATCTGTCTTGTCTGTCTTATCTGTCACCTCTTTCCTTTCTTTCTCCTTTTTCTTCTTAAACTTAAGTTTCACTTTATTATTATTATTATTATTCTTAAACTGGTTCTTATTTATCTTATTATCTTCTTTCTCCTCTTCTTTCATTCTTTCTTTCAGGCTCTTATGTTTGATTTGTGAATCCCAAGTACTCAGCTGCTTAAGTGTTTAATTCACTTCTATATGGTTATTATTGTCTTGTTTTTTTCTACTTTTGTTCTTATTGTTTTTTTTCGTCTTCTCTTGTTTTCATAACAAAAAGCTTATCCTTTTTCAATGCCTCTTCGTCTATTTGCTTGGTCACTTGTGGTTTGGTCTCAGTCTTCTTGAGAACATCTTCAACATTCTAAATTAATAGTAAATATCATTACAGCTCCTCTTTATTAGTAATAATCAGCAAGTGTCTTTTCAGGGGCAGGAGGTTAAACTGGTTGTGTTGTTTATTCGTTTTATTCCTCTGTTGGTGCATCCTAAGGCTTTTTCTCTTTTGCAATATATTTTTCTTCTTTAAGGTCATCTTTGTAATTTCCCCAATTGTTTCTGCCTCCGCCCTCTTTTCGTTGTTCTTTGCCTCTTCCAGTGCCAGACTATCTATCCTTTGGGTGTGGCTCAGCAGGCACGCCTTTGTTTTTAGGAGCGGGATTATCATGTTTAGTATTTTCTTTTTGTACTTACTCAACTGGAATAACCTATTCCTTGTTGTTATTATTTTTCTTAGACTTTTTCTATTATTATTCTGGGGCTTCTTCGGTGTCAGAGAAGTTGAGTACGTTGAATAAATTATTGCTCATAAAGATTTGAAAAATTATTTAATGTTTTCACCTTAATTACCAAGAATTAAATTAATTTACTATATAATATATTTTAATACTAAATTTTTGAAATATAAAAAATATTATTAATATTTAATGATAAGCATCATAAATTCACCATTAATTCTTTCTTTTTCGAAATTTCTAAAACTGTAAAAATTCAAAAATACAAATGAAATTCTGTTCTAGTTGGCTTGAGTAATCAAATTATAATTAAGCAATTTAAAATAATATATTTGTCTCTCCAGATAATAAATTAAAGAATGGGGTGTTGTTAGCAACTCTCAGTAGCAAAAAAGAACACTAAATTACAGGATTCGTCTCAATTTAAGAAGAATTTTCACTCAAAGCTCTCCAGATGCAACCCTTCTCAATAAATCTCATTAAAGGAGACATGGATAGTATCGATCCTATAGATTGAAGCCTACATGCTGCAGATTTCATTTAAACTTCTTGATTTTTGAGTTTGAACTCTCTTTGATTAAATTGATCATTAAATAACTTTGATAAAGAAGCTTAACTTTTTTAATTGGAATTTGGAAGGTTATTTTATTTCCCGATAAATAGAATAAAAACCGTCAAATTTCTATAAATTATTCATATGTTTAATCTTAAAAATAAGAACTAGTCATCCATTCTCCTTTAGGAAAAAATTCCTAGGTTTTGCTATTTATTCCTTAACTGAACATATATTTCCTAAAATTCTGTCAAATTCTTTATTGTATCTTAATATTTAGATAATAACAGACTTCATGACTTAGTGAACCAATAAAAATACAGATTTATGCTTGTAAATAGATTTAAATTTTAAACCCTCTAACCTTTTATAATGATTAATAATTTTAATCAAAATATTATATAAACTTCAATTATAATATGGATTTCGACATATTTGTGGATCACTCGCACCATTTTAATATGGATCATTACAATAATCATGGTAATTCACATGTATAATCAAATTATCATGCTGAACGCTTTTTTCCAAAAAATTCTACAGATGAATAGCATAATAACCATCCAAAACATTCTACAGATGAATAGCATAATAACCATCATAAACATAATATATTACCCTACAATGAAGATGATAGCGATGATGTGTCGTGTGAGTATGAGTCAAAGAGGAATAATTAAAATAAATATGTGCTCCTATATTTATTATTTTTTTTTTTATTGGGTATCATTTTTATATGGTTAGCGTATAAATCTTATTATTCCTATGAGGGATCACTTGATAATTATAAGTATATCATAGAGAATTGGCAGTAATAACCCATAGAATCAATACGATTGACTTTTGATAAATGCAATTAAGGCGTAAGAATTTTATTTATCACTTAGGAAATAAATTTGATATAATATAAATGGCCTGGAACTAACAATGGATGTGATTGCCCTGATTCACCTATATTAAAGCATAACAATAAGAAGCATTAATTCTTGTTCCATAAAGCTGAATACGAAGATAGAGTATGCCAAGAACAATATATGGATTATAGTTGCGTTGGAATAGTTGCAATAAATCCTATAGATTTTAATAGATTCCCATCAAAAACACAAGAAGAAGGGTTCAAACTGTGTGCTGTGCTTGAGAAAGACAACAGTTTCTATTCTCATCATCCTAATTCAGAGGAGTGTCCAAAAGGATAAATAAAATGTGGAAACCAGCCCGATTACTTTTATTGTACTAGTTAACCCCAATGTCCGATATTTGAAATCGGTTTCAAAGATGTTTCTGAAGTGTAAGATGCGTAAGAATAGACAGAAAAGGGATTTACACTTTTATATAATAGAAAGAGTGACTATAAATTACCATTGGTGGAGGTGAGAGTGTCGGAAGGAGAAGGGATTTGCATGAAGAATCATGAGAGAGGGTTGACCTCTGGGAGAACAGAGTATTCTTTAATGAAAGAGGAAAAAACTGAATGCGAAATTGATAAAAGATTTATTAAATTAGAATCCTCAAATGAAGTTCAATTTTATTGAATTAAAATTGTAAAATCTACTGAGAGGGTACGAGATTTCATCATAATATCAATGGGGTAATTGAGATTAATAATTAAGGTCTTTATGCTCGAGGTTATATTGAGTGGAAGATGTAGTGTAGAGGAGAAACTTTTGATAATTTTATTCATCAAGAGCAAACATTGGACGAGATATTAAATAAATAGAAACATCTGATGACAATATCTAAAATCTATTTCATCATAATATCAGTACTTTCGAGTTTAATTATAATCTGTAAAAGCAATTGTTGTAAATAACGTAAGATGATTTAGACATATGGACTGATGAAAATCGTATTAATTAGTTTATAGCTTTATTTCATAACATTAAGTTTCGAAAAAACTAAGTAAGAAAAAAACTTCCTTGAAGATATAATTTCAAAGAATTGCTCTGATGATTATGTTTAACAATAATTAGAGTATCTTAGGGATATGCTGACAGAATAAATTTATAAATATAATTTGATATACATGATCCTAGTTTGCATTGTTTTGGGAATAGACTATTGTTTAATAATATTTTATTTTGTTTGGAAAAAATTCTTGAAAAGAAATTAATACAACAATTGATTGATTTATAATAATAATCTTTATACATTCTTTATAACAATTCTCAAAAGTGCAACAAGGCTGATGTTCTTATGTCGCTATGTGTTGATATATCTTGCTTCACATTCATTAAAACACCCTCTAATCCTTTTCCATTATTAATTGCTTATTTGATGACATTTTCTTTTCAATCAACCTATGCAGTCACTATAAGATTTGGAATGAACATATTCATTTATCTGCCTTGAAACTCCACAATATTGGAATCTTTATCGTAAGGCCAAAATTCTTTTAGAATAGTAAGTAATGTCAAGATGACTGAGATAATAGGATTAAACCTTAAGTAAGCAAATATATTTGTATCTAGAACAATATCAATAAGCATGCAGTGAATAAGGTATTAAGTACTATCCATCTTAATAGGAACTTAAACTTTTAATATGCCTTGTCGGAATTGACTGAACTAGAACCTTTATTAGTTAGTCCTTTCATCCCCCAAGATAAGTCGTCAATTCTGCAAAATGAATAGATGACAAATAAATGCATATAATTCGGTTGATAATAAAAGTATGGGATCATTGTTAAGGCTGCATTGAATATATTCTATGGCAATAAACAAATTGATGATAGTATTGGTAAGATTAAGGATCCTATAGATACAACTACAAGAACCAAGTAGTAACCCTGTAGAACTTGAATATCATTGCATCCATAATTGAAGAATATTTCTGAGATTAGCAAATAAATTGAGTATACTACAGTGCCTAGACTGATGAATCCCAAACAAGTTGACACAAAAAAGACTCTTGTAAGGAATAATCTGTCTCTGCTTTTTGTTTATCCGAGGATCCCAATGCTTTAATTAAAGCAGGATCATAATTAATAGCCAAATATATAATCATAAACACAAAATATACATAGAAGGCAATGACTGTTGAAATAATAAAATATTTAATCCCAGATCTCCAGTAACTACTATAGCATACAGTAATCAATCATTTTTGTAGGAAGAGGATTTTAATTACTAACATCAAAGAAAGTAGTTGCAAAAGATTTAGTTGTATTTTTTGATTAATTTTAGAGATAAATAAAACAACAAAATTCAAATACTAGAAAAATAATTATTTATTTTTTCAAACATTACATCAGAAAATTTTATATTTTTTTAATAATTTAGATTCTGAAGTGACTGTTATTTTTAAACCTCACTCTTATGGATTGTGAACGAATTTTAATGTTCATTTAGTTCAACTTTAACCTATTATAATATGTGTTTTCATATTTACAACATAAATGTAATGTTTCACAAGCAATATTGATTGAATGTAATTGTAAAATATAAGAAAATCATTTTCTAAACTTCACCGTGTAACAAATAAGGAAACAATTTTAATATAATTATAAAATTAATTTATATTCTTCTAATTTTCATAACACTAAGAAGGTGTTTGAGCAGTTTAACTCGGGAGTTTAAAATACCATTTAGGAATATTATAATTTAATTTCTATTACTATCCACCTATTAAGTCTTAAATAATATATTATATAGCATCAAATAAATAAAAGATACGATCAAATGAATTTGCATAAACAAATAAATGATTTGAAATTTATTAAATATTATAAGCTCTTCAACTTTAACAAGATGGGTTGCTGTCAAAATCGACCCTTTATGTAGCACTAGCATAATGGGAATCATAAATCTTAAACTTATCCAAATAAAATGAAATTGGAGCCATTACTTATCTCAGTTATAGGGGACTCAGACAGAATGGATATGATGGATGAAATATTCATCATAAAATAGACATCTATCAAAGAAATACAATCTCCATATCATTTAAGATTTCCATCAGAATCAGTAATTATAGATTTGAGATCTGGGACATCGTTGGCAAGTCCGCCTCGACAAAAATCAAGTAAGAACCTTAATTAGAAGTTTCTTGAAATGTTATGATAATACTAATATATATATATATATAATATGCTCAAATTAAATTAACAGAAACAAATGACCACTACTAATCATTCAAATTTTAGTGAGCATCAGCATCAAGGAAATAAAGATTCCTATTCAAAAATACACACTCCAATCAAGAGAAAATTATCTGAATATGTAATTTAGAAGCAAAGCTCTTATGCGCAAATACATAAACCTGAAAGACAAAAACAAAAATCGACTCCTGATATTTTATAGTTACTTAAGAAATATTAAAAATGTCATACTAACCAATCCCAACATCAACCTAATTAATAGAGGGATGTTGCGAGCAACTATTAAATTAAAAAGCATAAAACACTTCATAATACTGATGCTTCACCCATTAGAGTTAGTTAAGAAGCCTTACCCCTGAAGAACATTATAATTAACCGAAAGAGAATGAGCATCAACGATAGAGATACCACACTTCTTAAGTTGCAAGAATTAAAAAAGAAAATAATAGAAAAAGTTCCGAATCCTCTTGAAATTTTGGGACCAGAAATGAATCCTATTTCAAATAGAATTACATTTCAAGCCTCGCTCCAAACGGAAGAATCTAAACTAATTTAAAAAACAGTAGATACTCCTGGAACTGCTTAATTCATGTAATCGAATAGAGAGGAAAATGTATAAGAACCAAGAAACCAATTTGAAATAACCAACTCTTCTTAGGATCTGTAGATATAAGAAAATTCAATTACACTCTAAAAGAACCTTGGTTTCTTTTTTGAAAAAAGGAAGCACTCATGTTGTGAAGATAACTTTAAACCTGTTTAAAAAACTCAATAATAATATGGAAAACCCTACTTTGAATCCAATAAAGGGGAAGATATACCCAATACAAATTTTACAAATAGGCTTGAATGTAGAAAAATAATGATTATATTGGATTAAGATAAAGAGAAAATATTAGAATAGATTGCTCTGAATCCTAATGAAATTCATAATTCTCCCACTAGTAAAATTTGGGATAAAGCATTGAAAATTGATAGATTGGATGAATAGTTAGGGAAATAAAAAACAGAAGAATCTTTGCAGGTGAAATGCTAAAAAATAAGATCGAAAAGAGGGAGTATAAAAAATGAAAATATTCCTTATTGGAAATTGAGAGACTTAGAATAAAAAAAGAAAAAAAAATGATTTTATATTGCTAAATTCTCATTAAACAAATATTAACCAAAGATAGCTTTGCTTTTAATTATTATTTTCATAATAAAAATCAAAATAATTGAGCTCTTTATTTATTTGAATATCGAAATTAAACAAAAAAAGATATTCACTTCAATCTAAAATGAGATTTTTTAAATTCTAGTGTTGTTTAAGTTGGATTAGAAATTTTATAATTGGAAGGAAAAGGATTTGGACTAGCTTCACCCTTAGGACTTCTCTTTGAATGAATAATAGGTGGTAATTTTACTTTGTGTTTCTCAGAGCTCTAAAATAAATAAATAACAAAATTCACTTCTCTACTACTATTGCTTGAATTTAAACAAGATCTAGTAGGTATTTTGATAAAATTTGGTTTCTTTGGACTCTTTTATTTTGAAAAAAAACGCTAATTTTATGGTAAAACTATTGCTCTTATGGCCTTTTCACTATTTGATTTAATAAACTGTATAAAAACTATGAATTTTTAAAACTAGAATATTTTAAATTTTATACCTTTGTGAATATAATTATTCCTCTGTAGGCTTAGAATATTTCTTTGCTTGTCATAATCTAGGTCTCTGATTACTAACAGGTAATCCATGGATGCAACAAAGCTTATTCAGCAGTTATCCTTGCTTCAGGTTCAAATGCAGCAGTTTTTTCAAAAAACGAAATAGCAGCTCTTTCAAATTTAAAATTATACTTGGACATACCGCTAAAATCTACTTTCTGTGGTATTGACATCTATTTGATATAATTGTCTTTTTTTTAATTTTTCCAAAATGGATGGCAATTTTTTAATAATTAATACTAAATGATGCCACAACTCCAAATATCTACAGATTTAAAGTATTCCTTTTTCATCAGTACTTCTGGGGCCATGTATATTAAAGTTCCGCAATTTTAATGTGTAGTTATTTACTAGGTAGTTATAAAACTGAGGCCAAAGTCTATTAAGGTGAGGTTCAGGTTCTTATCTATAATCATGTTATCTACTTGTCAAAAAGAGATCTTACCTGGCTTTATATCTCTATGAATAATCCGATTGGAATGGAGGTAGCTTAGTATATCAACCAATTAGCGAATTAAAGCTATGCATTCTTTCTCTGAAAATCTGACGCTGCCATCTTCTATGTATTATTAGAGGGTTTTCCCTTCTATGTAGGATAATATAAAATATAGTCTTCTTTTGGATTCAAATGTTCTATGATATCGTACGATGTTAGGATGCTTCAGTTAACTTAAAATTAAGGCTTCCTGCTATAATTTCTCTGCGTTTCCTTTCATCTTGTCAACTATCTGTCTAACATCATGTTAAAATACATCACCTTAATTGCGAAAAACTCACCATCACAAAATGCTTTAAATACGCTACTGAACGCTCCTTGACCTAGAAATTGAATGATCCTATATTAAGCTAACATTTTAGCTACAAATTTTGGATTCTCATTCGAAGTAAAAAGGTCATAAACTTATGTATTCATAATATATAATATGGTATAAATAATTACTAATTTTTGTATTTAATTTAGGTATTTAAGTAATTTACTGTATGCTTAAGTCAAAAGATATTTGATGAATTGCAATGATTCTATATTTTAAATTTTTAAATAAATTTTGTGACATATTTTCTAATTTGTTTACATTAGGATCATGTTTAGAATGTGTAATGGATAATAATGAAATATTTTATATTCAAATATTGTTCAAATCAATATCATTGATAATTTAAACATAGGTCTCCTTCTTTAGAATTAATAAAATAACTTTTAAGATATATAAATCATTCAAAAATTTCATAGATTTGAATTTTTTCTTCATTATAAATGACTAGGTGCCTTCTATCAGTTGATAATGTTCCATATATTTTCATAGATTGAAATTCTAATTTTTTTAATAATTCATATGCATCTTTTTAAAGATTACTCAGTATATAAATAAATCTATTATGTTTAATTATTATGATATTTCTAATTTAATTATATTGAATTGGAAAATAATGATGATCCTCTGATAAATCTTCAATTATTATTTATTCTTTTTCTTGGAATTTATCATTTTCAAGCTTTAGTTAAATCAATCCTTTTTTATTTTAAGCTAAAAGGATTCTGTTATCATTTAAAAAAAGAATGCGAGTGACATAATTTTATCTTTCTTAAGATGCGATCATTTCCAACCAACCTCGTTCATCTATACCCCAAAGTATTATTTATTTATCAACTGAGCATGTGATTATCCTATTTTCAGAGGAATTAAGACTAACTGCATAAATTGTATTTTTATGAACTTGTCTCTTTTCATCGACAATCTTAATTAAATTATTTTCAATATTTAGAGACCAAATTTATAAGAAACCATACTTATTACCAACTATGATAAGATTTTCCAATTTGTTAAAAATCATACAGCTAATTGGGCTCTTAGTATTTATGGATATTTTTTTTTACCATTAATTTTGGCCTCTTAATTCTTCCCATAGATAGATATAATCATCCATTCCTCCTGAAAGTAAGTAATTCGATTTTTTACTGAAAACCAAGGAAGTTACATCTGCATTATGAGCTTGGAACTATACATTTTCTTCAAATTCTCCATTCATAAAGTTGAATATTTAAATATTTTTTCCTTATGATGTTGCCAGTAAAGTATTATTTGAATTAAAGGAGAAGACTTGGCAAATTTCAGGTTTCGAGACTTATTTTATCAGTCTGCATGGTATTGTTTCAAATCCTTCTAATATTTTTTCTAAAGCTAATGGTTATAGATTGTAGCCTATATTTAATACTAACTTCATGTATTTTTCAGCTTATGATAGCATATCGAAGTAAGGTTGATTCTCAATTTGAGTAATTTTTGAATCAAACTAATCTCCTGATTTATTTATATGGTTCTATTATTCGTAGCCATTTACTGATTGGTGATCCTCTAATTATTATTGATTATTGATATTGTAAAGTGATAATGAAGAGTTATTCGATTTAGATAACTTAGAATCTTGTTTTTGATGAAACCTTATTTCTTTTCGTAGCATAGCTATCGTTTGTATATAATTCTCTTTTTAGATCTCTGATGAATTCATTTTAAAATTATGATGATTATTAAAACCTTCTTATATCATGGGTATTAATTCTATTAAAAATGTATTAATCTATATTAATTTAAAATTTAATTTAGGCTAATTCATATTACATTAATGCATAATATTAATAGAAGTATCAATTAGTGATTGAATTAAGTCTAAGTATATTTTTAATATTACTATAATGTATTCTCTTTTAGTACCTAAAAAGATGTTGATTTCTCTTCAAAATAAGGGAGTGTTTCAAGTAAAATGTTTTGAATGATTAGATTGTCAAAGCTTCTGATAGAATTCAATGAATTTATTTATTGATATCAATTAGCTTAATCTTGGCCGACTTAAATTAAGGAAAGTTTGATTTTAAATCTGGAATCAAATCATTATGAAATACTATGAAATGACTGTTAAGACAAAGTGAGTTGATCCCAAAATGAACGAATTATTAAAGTGAAATAATAATTTTGCTTAATTCTTATTGATTTGACAAATATTATAACTATTAAAATGAAATGTTTTATATTATCAATCGCATTGAAGGACGGAAAAAATTGTCTCATAATTAAAATTCCAAAAATAGTTATTATAAAATATTTCGTCATTATTTATAAAATGCATAAATATTTTGTATCTTTGAATAATTATTATAAAAAATGGAGTATTTATGTGATTATTAATGCTGAGTGATGCCTAAAATAAATTTTTAATTATGATAAGATTCACTTCCAGATTCAGGTTCGGAGCAAGAGCAAACCCATACATTAAGGCTTAGAAAACACTCAAGGTTGACGGAAAGGAGTATAAATTCTTTAGTTTACCAGCTTTGGGAGATTCTAAATTAAGTAAGTTTGAGATGTATATTGTATAGACCATTTACCCTATTCGATCAGAGTGTTGTTGGAATCAGCAGTGCGTAATTGTGATGAGTTTGCAGTGACATAGAAGGATGTTTAGAATATCTTGAATTGGGAGACAAATGCTCCAAAATAGATAGAAATTCCATTCAAGCCAGCACGTGTCATTTTGCAAGATTTTACAGGAGTGCCAGCCGTAGTAGATTTGGCTGCAATGAGAGATGCAATGAAGAGACTAGGTGGAGACCCATAAAAGATTAATCCATTGTGCCCAGTTGACTTAGTCATTGATCACTCAGTTCAAGCAGATGTATCAAGAGTGCCAAGAGCATATGAAGAGAATGAGAAAATTGAATTCAGCCGTAACTATGAGCGTTTTGAATTCTTGAAATGGGGATCAACAGCCTTCAAGAACTTCTTGATTGTTCCACCAGGATCAGGAATTGTTCATTAAGTGAATTTGGAATACTTGGCAAGAGTTGTAATGGAAGAATAAGGATACTTATTCCCAGACTCAGTCGTAGGAACAGATTCACACACAACAATGATTAATGGTTTGGGAGTGACAGGATGGGGAGTTGGAGGAATTGAAGCCGAAGCTGTTATGCTTGGATAAACAATATCAATGGTCTTACCAGAAGTCGTAGGTTTCAGATTACATGGAAAATTACCATCAAATGTCACAGCCACAGATCTAGTCCTTACATGCACATAAATGTTAAGAAAAAGAGGTGTTGTTGGTAAATTCGTTGAATTCTTCGGACCAGGAGTTGAGACCTTATCTCTTGCTGATAGAGCAACCATTGCCAACATGGCTCCAGAATATGGTGCTACCATGGGATACTTCCCAATTGATCACAAGACTATTGATTACTTGAACTTAACAGGTAGACCAGAAACAAAAGTTAGATAAATTGAAGCTTATCTCAGAGAATAAGGATTGTTCCGTGATTACAAGAGTGGAAATGATCCTCACTTCTCTGGCGAAGTTTTAGATTTGGATCTTGCATCAGTCTAACCATCACTCTCAGGACCAAAGAGACCTCATGATAGAGTACCATTGGCTGAAATGAAGAAAGATTGGGCTTCTTGTCTCAACAATAAGGTTGGATTCAAAGGATTTGGAATTCCATAAGAAAAATAAGCAGATGTTGCTGAATTCACTTATCAAGGATAGAAATATTCTCTTCAACATGGAAGTGTTGTTATTGCTGCTATTACATCATGCACAAATACAAGTAATCCAGAAAGTATGATTGGTGCTGGACTTTTGGCTAAGAATGCTATTGAAAAGGGATTGAAAGTTAAACCATACATCAAAACCACTCTTTCTCCAGGATCTAATGTTGTTACTAAATATTTCGAGGAATCTGGTGTCAGCAAATATCTTGATTAATTGGGTTTCACAACTGCTGGTTATGGATGCATGACCTGCATTGGTAACACTGGAGAATTAGATAATGAAGTTGCAGAAGCCATTAAAAACAAGGATTTAGTTGCTGCAGCTGTCCTCTCAGGAAATCGTAACTTTGAAGCCAGAATTCACTAGTAAGTTAGAGCCAATTATCTTGCATCTCCACCATTGGTTGTTGCTTATGCATTAGCTGGTACTGTCAACATTGATTTTGATACAACACCAATTGGAACTGATAAAAATGGAAAACCAGTATTTTTGAAAGATATCTGGCCAAGCAGAGAATAAAGCAGTAAGGCTGTTGAATAAGCACTCAAACCATAAATGTTCAGAGATATCTACTCAAGAATCGCATAAGGAACAGAAAGATGGAATTAATTGAAAGTCAATAAGACAGATCTTTATTAATGGAAACCAGAATCCACTTATATTCACAACCCACCATTCTTCTAAACTACAGAATTGAATCCAAAATAAGTTTAACCAATCAAGAATGCTTATTGTCTTTTGAATTTAGGTGATTTCATCACTACAGATCACATCTCACCAGCTGGTTCCATTTCTGAAAACTCCCCTGCTGGACGTTATCTTAAAAGCAAAGGTGTTTCCAAAAAGGATTTCAACACTTATGGTGCCAGAAGAGGAAATGATGAAATCATGGCCAGAGGTACATTTGCTAACACTCGTATCATCAACAAATTGGTTAGCAAGGTTGGACCTTAAACTGTCTATGTTCCAAATGGAGAAGTCATGGATGTCTTTGATGCAGCTGATAAACACATGAAAGAGGGAAATCAAACTATTGTTTTGGCTGGTCAAGAATATGGTTCAGGAAGTAGCAGAGATTGGGCAGCAAAGTAATAATTTATATCATATTTCTTAGAGGACCATATTTATAAGGTGTTAAATGTGTCATCGCATAATCATTTGAGAGAATCCACAGATCCAACCTAGTTGGAATGGGTATTTTACCACTTGAATTCTTAAAGGGAGAAAGTGCTGATACTCTTGGATTAACTGGAAAAGAATAATTCACTATCAATGTCAATGAAAGCAATTTAACTCTTGGTTAGACATACACTGTTGAAACATGTAATCATTTATTTCTATTATCTTTAGCAACTGGCAAGAAATTCTAGGCCAAATCTAGATTAGACACTGAGGTTGAAATTGAATATTACAAACATGGAGGAATCTTATAATATGTGTTAAGAAAACTCGTCAAAGCATGATATATATGCATTCAAATAATATAAATTACATTCTCAAAATGTTTTCAAATTCAATAGATTTGAAACTCCATTTCCAGTTGGAATCCAACTAATGTTTGGACTTTTAGCTAAGGTTTCAGCAATATGTTTGGCAGTCTCTAATTTCTTGATTTCAATCTAGGCTATTAAATTAAAAAAAAGTTAGTACCTGTTCCATAAGATTTCACTGCTTCATTGATCAATCTTGCAGCTTCTGATTCTCCTTCTGATAATATGATCTTTGCATTCTTCTCTTCTTCATCTCTCAACACAATGAACTTTTATCTTTCAGCCAATTACTAAGCCACCTATTTTGCTTCAATGGCTTGTGCATATTCTTTCATGAATCCCAAATGAGTAATTGATACATCTTCCAAGACAATTTTGAATTCCTTAGCTCTTTCAATCAAACCTTCTTTAATTTCCTAGGATATCTTCTCTCTCATTTTGATCAATTGATCTGCATCATATTAGGCCACAACTGCCTTCAAGACTTCATTAGCAATGGAAGGAAGAATCTTCTCTTCGTAATTTAAACCAATAGTTCTAAGAAAAATATTAATTGTAATTCTACTTATAAATTTCAGGTAAATATTATTCAATTGGTTTATGAAGCATTCTGATAGCGATATCCACAGTTTGTAAGTCCTTGGTACCTGTGTGAGAAGCCACAGTTTTTGGTTAGAGACGCACTTCAGCCACTATTGGTGACTAGAGAAATCGTGATGGAATTCAATACTTAAATAACTGGGATGAAAAAGTGCATTCCTTCTCCGTAGACAGATTCTTTCACTCCTTAAAATCGATCGAATATTAATCCTCTTTGTCCTCCATCCACGGTATAGAAGAAGGACTTGAATAGCATTCCACCTCCGACAAGTAGAGATCCTGCTGTTAAGATGAGATTTGCAGCTCTTTCCATTTTTTAATTATTAATTATGGAGAAAAATTAATTTAAATATTTTAGAAACCAATTCATTATACAATAATGGTTCACATCATTTAAATCATTTCTAAGCCTATAAATTTCATTTAAATTTTAATACTTTCAATATCAAATTCAAAGGAATATCATAAATATTAACATCCAAATCGCATTTAATAATTTAATATATGGATTAAACTAAAGTCAAAAAATCTGGAGGATTCGAATCAATGGGATTAATCCCAGAACTTTATAGAGCTATCAAGAATCAAGGATTTAATGTTCCCACTCCAATTTAAAGAAAAGTATAATGCCCATTTATCCAATCTAGGCAATACCCCAAATATTGGCAGGACGTGACATTGTGGCTTGTTCGAAAACCGGCTCAGGTAAAACAGCAGCCTTCCTGATCCCCCTCATCAACAAGCTCCAGAACCATAGTACAGTTGTCGGTATAAGGGGATTAATTCTCCTCCCAACAAGAGAATTGGCCTTGCAAATTGCATCAGTGTTAAAAGCCCTATTGAAATTCTCAGACATCCAATACTCCATAATGGTTGGAGGACATGGCTTCGAAGGTTAATTTGAGAGTTTGGCTGCAAATCCAGATATTTTAATTTGTACTCCTGGAAGAGTGTTACAACATCTCTTGGAAGATAGACTGAAACTGTCCAGAGTCCAAATGGTCATTTATGATGAGGCAGATTTTCTATTTGAAATGGGTTTGGCAGATCAACTCAAATAAATCTTAACCCATCTACCTTCTTAAAAACAATCATTGATGTTTTCTGCCACCATTCCAGAGCAACTCAGTATGTTCGCATCTGTTGGATTAAAGGATTACATATTCTGTAAATTAGACAAAGAATTCCAATTGCCAGATTCGATGCAATTGCATTTTTTATTTGCAGCAAATGATAACAAATTGAGTGCTCTCATCTATTTGATTAGATAACTCGAGGATACTTGTTTGGTGTTTGCCTCAACTCGATTTTTGGTTGATATGCTCTCTTATGCCTTGAATAAATTCCACATCTCATCGGTTCATGTTTACGGTAAAATGGATTAGTTGGACAGAAAAGAATAATTAGATAACTTCAAAAGGAATCAAGTGAAAGTGTTGATTGTTACTGATTTAGCAAGTAGAGGTATAGATCTACCATTTGTGGCCAATGTCATACATTATGATTACCCATCCAATCCTAAAATATTTATACACAGATCTGGTCGTACAGCAAGAGCAGGTAAGGCAGGTTATGTGTATGCATTGATATCATCAGAGGAGATTCTTTACATTAAAGAAACAATGATATATGTTGGTAGGAAATTGGTGAATGAGGGAGATTTTACTGACCCTTCATTGGCATTTTATGGTAATATGCCAATTGAGTTGTTGATGTAAAATCAAGAGAAATTGAATGACTTGAATGATGACATTGAGTTTTAGAACTATAAAGAAATAGCAACCAGAGCTAATGAGAAGTTTCGTAAAACCAGAGGATCTGCCAAGAAAGTGAAAACCAATATAGATACCAGTTTGGTGCATCCCTTGTTTAAGGATAAGATCTAAGTGGAGGAGGACACAAAAGATATGCTTAATTAAATTAAGAATTTCAAATCCACTTAGAGTGTTATAGAAATCAAGAAGTTTGAATCAAATTAGAAATCAGATCCTTTTATGAAGGCTGTGTCTCATTTGAAGGATGTGCAAAAACGTAAACCTCTTCCAAAGATAGAATTAAAGGAATAGCCGAAATCCTTAAATATAGAAAATTTTATGGATTAAAAGTTCTTTATTCCAACTTAAAGGGATCCAACAAAAAAGTCAGAATTTGAAGACTTACATAAGATTACTCTGGAGGATATAAATCCATTTGTAATTTCAGATGGGACTGATGCACTCCGTAAGAGAAAATAGATGGTTTGGGACAAAGATAAGAAGAAGTATGTGAACCCAAAGGCAACTCAGTAGTAAGATAAGGAGGATCGTGGGATGAAGGTTGAAAAAGGAAAGCAAAACTTCAAGAAGTGGTAGAAACAAACTAGCATTTAGTTGTAGAATGTGGGAGAAGAGGAGGTAAAGATATTTTTGAAATCTAGGATCAATAAATGGTTTCTAGAGCGAAAGAGTTGTTTAAGAGGAGGTAGATGAGAGGCAAAGGATATTACTTCAATTAAGAGGAGGGACCACAGAGAGGAGGGAAGTAGGAGATAAAGAGGCCAGAACAACTGTTGAAGGTATTGCATAAATGATATAATTTTAGTCTAAAAAAATAAAGAAGAACTTGAAATTGAAGAATATGGAGAAGGGTAAACGTAGACAGATCGAGAAGAAACATAGAAAGAATAAATTGTGATTAATAAATATATATTTTATTATTATGGACGGAAAGAAGGTTTTGGTGGCAGATGACGAGCCCTTTGCTCAGAATCTGATAAAAATGCTTTACGGAGCTCTTAAAGTAGAATGTGTAGTAGTATCTAATGGAAAGGAAGCACTGGAAACTTACTAAAAATCACCTAATTTCGCTCATGTTTTAATGGATATTCATATGCCAGTTATGGATGGATATGATGTAAGGGAGTGAACATTTTATTAGTCGACCAAACAAATAAGAGCTCATGAGAAAGCAAAAGGATTGCCTAAATGCAAGATATTAGGATTGAGTGGGGGTAAGAATAGATATTGATTAATTATTTATCAGATGGAGATCCAAAGACAAAGACAGCATGTTTAAATGCAGGAATGGATGACCTTTTAGTAAAGCCAATAAAGAAGGAATAATTGTCATAGTATTTGTGATTTACACAACTTATATTTTATTGATTTCTGCAACATTTGATATTTAAATTGAAATGGTTTTAATAAAATTGAAAAATAAAACAATATTATAATTACTAATATTGGAATGGATTATCATAATAATCACCAAAATGGGCACCATCCCAAGTAAGCTTACGCAATGTTTTCATGATTAGTTGCTTATAGTATGAGTTGATTGACTTGACTTTCAGTCGACAACACTTCATGTTCTTTGAAATCTCTTCCTTGCAATTTTTTCTTGATTCTCTCAATAACCTCTAACCCCTTCTAATTTTATAAATCATCTGGTATTTCCCTCTCTTCGTCAGCGAATTCAAAATATATTTCCTTCTCTCTTCCACTCTCCTTTCTTTTCAGAGTTTACTACTGCTTTCCGTCATCTATAATGCTGCCCCTCCTTTTAGCTTCAGGAATGACCTGAATCAAACTCTTTCCCTAGTTAATTTCCTTATCATTGAGTTAATTGATCATTTGTTGTGGAATTTACTTGTGTAAATCTACATTCCTAGCCTCTTTTTTAGGTTTATGATCTTATGCATTCAAAAGTCTCCAAGTAAGCAAAGGATCATATACAAATGAATCTAACACAGCCAACAGAGATCTAAATCGTAAAATTATTAATACTCTTTGTTTTCCCTTAATACTCTCATAACAACATTACAAGTATGTCTATATACACCTTCTATTCCACAAGCCTCCATTGCTTTTACCAACATTCTAGTAAGTCTGAATGGAACTCTCTCTGGATACTTCTCTCTTTTCATTGCCACCTCTATTAATGTATAAGTATGTATCAATTACCAAAACAATCTCCGAAATCTATATGTACTATTTTACCAGTCAGTTTTTATAACATAAAGTTCGATGGATGTCTGTCTCCTAGTCCCAGAATATACCCAACCATTGACATCGTAGCCAAAGATCTTGTATAATTAATTCTTCTTTCAAGCCAAACTTCAGAATTGGGTGACTTTATCCACAAAACTTTTTGCAAATCCTCCCCTCTTGTATTTTCTAAAATGTGTCTATAAATCTCCACCTTATTAGGCAAAGGTAGATTTTGATATTGAGCACAAAATTATTCCATTAAAGTGCTTTCAGCGTTAGACCTGATAGCATATTTATCTCTATACTCTCTTACTAATTGTTGCAAAGTATCACAATTCTGTACCCATCCTAATAATCCAGTATTATGAGATAAGGGTATAACAGAGTATCTTGTAATTGTAAGATCTTTCCTCTCTGTTTCAGTATCATTCGTGAGTAATCGATTTACAAGCGAAAATAATTGCATCACTCTTTCATCTTACCTTAAGTCCTCATGTCCTTTTAATAAAAATTAGTACTCTTTTGAATCATTTCCAAATATCTTAACCTATCTTGGATGCTACTTACTTGATAAAACATCTAATCTAGGGGCAAAACCATTAATTGTTATGAGTTATTTATTGGGTTTATACAATCCAGGAATACTAATTTCACAATTTTAAGTAGCCAACAATTTTGGTGATACATTTTCCAGATGAACCTTCTTCATTTTTTCTAAACTCTTCTAAACTTTATGGTAGATCCTCGTATAGATATCAAAAGCAACGCATAAACATACTTAATCTTCAGTTCTTAAATACCTCTATAACCAAGCTTCAGCCTCAAATATCTCTTATCCATATGTTTGATGGAATGAAATCTCACTTAAACTCTCAAGTTTAACTCTCATATTATCATGTAAACCTCTTAAAATTCTCTCGACATGTGTTTTATTCTTATCTTATGAAAACGATGTCCAAGCCTCTTGGATTCCTTCTCTCCATGCTTCTTTCAATAGTATGGCAGTACGATTGAGTTCTTCACTAATTATTAAGGCTTCATTAACTAGAATTGGGGAATGTTTTTTCATATCATCCAATATCTTAAGTACCTACAACCTTTTAATTTGGTTTTTGGATTTACAAGCCACAGTCAATGGATATATAAGAGCTTAAGGGTGAATGCGACTGATGTGAATTAATAGATCTTGTAATAACTATTGAATTATTGGATTTTGAATTTGGATTCTGGCTAGAATTTATGGAATGACATCAATCCAAGCTATAACATCTATTTATTTGTAGTTCTATCTAAATTCATCAGATATAGCAGCTTCCATTCCATATTTAAATATCAAGGATAGCAGACGCAAAGTATCTTGTAGAATGTATCTACCCTTCTTGATGTCTCTGCTTCCTAAGGATATAGATTTCAAGAATCCTTTGACTGCTGCAAATACATGCGCATTCATAGATTATCTATTTTCTTATTATTCTATAACTTCAAAATTGCATAATCCATAATAATGCCAAGCCTTAGCATAAGTGGAATTATATTGTAAGGATTCATCGAATTATTTAGTTATCTATTCTAAATCACTTGTTGATTCTGCTCTTTCATAAGCCCATTTTCCGAGAGTGAAAAATGTCTTAGCTTTTAATTTAGAGTCAATAGAACTTATCTATTCCTAATTGGTGAAATACTCTCTCACCTAATCTAGAATTTAGATTTCATGTTTGGCATGAACATATTCAAATTGCATGTTGAAAATGTGCAGAGTGACAGGCAATGGAGCCAACCCCTGATTCTAAAACTATTCTTTCAATATTTCAATGGTAGATTTACATAATACCATTTTTTATCTCTTTAAGCATAATTTGGCAAACTTAATCCAAATGTCAAGATCATGCACTTTAGGTAAATATAATTGTCGAGTGGAAAGCAAACGATACCAGACATCAATATCTTTTGGTGCTCCACTTAATCTATCATGCCATATATCTTTTAATTTCTTTTTACGAATCTCTAATTCATCCAATAATTTAATATATGAATATTCACCCACATTCTCTTAGGCTGCTTTCTATACTTTATTTTCAAATTGTTTGATTTCTATTATTTCCTCCATTTCAACTAACTATTACAATTTTAATACTCCGTCTTAAGCTCTATCATATGATTCCTGCAATAATCCTGTTACTAAACCATCCAATCTCTCTCTGCTCTTTCTTACTTATATTTTAGCTTCATCCAATTGTCCTTTAGAAATACAAACAGCAGCTTTCCAAAATGGTTTGTCTGACTCCTCAGCATTCACTTGTTCATTATAAGTAGCCAATTTATCCCATTGTCCTAAGTGCATAGCAGCATTTGCAGCTAAATGAGCAATTTCCTTTTGTTTAGCATCTTCATTGCTCCTAAATATCTCCTCTGCTTGACTAATCAATGTTTACCACTACATCAATGCATTCAAACATCTCATCTTAGGAACCACCAACTTTATAGCTAAATCCATTCTCTAATCATTTTCATACTTCAATTGCTATTGTCTGTACTCCTGTAAGGCTTCATCCCATTTCTTTAATCGCTCATAATCTGTATTTTACACCTAAATCTTTAGGGATTATTTAGCATAGGTCAATAAACCATTGGCAGATTCTTACAATCCCAAATTCGTATAAAGAGATATTAGAGATTGTATGGCTTTTGAATTAGCAGTCTCAAATTCATGTTCTCTATAATAGAGAGCCTTGGCATAAGCCATACATTTTTCAGCCAATTCTCCTAAAGAACTAATGTCAATTTGCAATCCCTCCTTATCATGCTACATAAATTCTGCCAGATTTAGTATTGTTTATGAGATCTATAGGGGAATGTTGTCAGCCTTAATGACTCTGACCAAGTATTGCACCATCAACTCTTTGTGCTTATCATTCAAGAAATACCAAGCTGAATCAAATGCTATATTGAACAATTCATATGCCAAAGTCTAATACATCTCAGCTATAGAGGAGCAGGGACTCAATACCAGAAATGGTGATAACTTCAATAATTCCACACTTGTATTACGCATCCACTCTTACCATTCTTCCTTCAAATTTCTTTATTCTGTATCAAATTTAGCCACCAATTCCTCAGGTTCTATCTTTTTGTACATCGGTGCATTAGGCTCGATTGAATAATATTAAGTAATTTAAGATGGAAACAATTGTTCAATAGCTTTGCAATCCTCATCCAATAGATTATTCAAATCTTCCAAATTGCCATACATCAAAAAGATTTCTACTAATTTTTAATACTATTAATGGTGTATCTTATATTTCTGTACTTACAAATGGATCATTGGTAAATACACAAGCATCAGATTCTTATGTTATAAGATTAGGTTGACAATGCAATTTAACACTGTCTAATGCATTTCTAATTGCTAATGAGTTTTTGCACTCAATTCCACTAGATTTAACAATGAATTTACAATCAATGATAAATATTGAACTGTAGTTGGGCATTTCCTTGATAAAGATACAAATAAATTAATTATGTCCTTTCTAACTTCCAATAAAACACTTGACACTTCTTTACTCAACAACTTACACATAAATGGTATAAACATGTGCAATTGACAGTCTAGTAAATTCTCTAACAATATGTATATCTTTATTCCTTTACGAACCAGATCCTTCTCCTCTTCAAATTGACTGATTTCCTAATTTATAAGTCTAACTAATGGTTCCACTTTATGTCTCAAGTGCTGTTTACTACTTTTAATCAATGTCTCCATTATCTCTAAGCCGATCAAAACTAACTTTGATGACTCTTATCCCTAACAAAATAGCATTACACAAGCAATCACTTAATCAATGTATTGAGGATTGAATTATATTCCACACAAATGGATCACTTTTTACAAAGATGTCAATACTTTCTCTCTCATTTCTTCATTCCTCTACAACAAACGAGCAAAAACTGGTATTAAATAGTTCAAATAACTAGCTGTCTTTGCTTTTAGTGTTCCTATGATCCACATAATGGTTTCAAGCGCTAATTCATGATTATTTGATAAAGATGGATCCAACAGAATTTGTAATAGTGTTTTTAGAGTCACTTTTGAATAATAATCGATGTCATTTAGTTATATAACAGGAACTTATTGAAACAGTTCTTCAATATCTTATGAATTTATAGCTTAATGATAATGAGATTGAGCATCCAGCGTTATTGATTTTGTTATCATGGCATTATTATTTTAATAGAGTAAAGTATCTTGATCAGTTTGCATTTTCAATTTTCCAAGGTGTAAGAACATTTTAGTACTGAAATTGCCTATAAGTATCAAATCCTCACTATATCCTCTGACTTCATTCATTAGCTCACTTGATGAAACAGAATTGAGAGCATTTTGATAATTTTTTAGAAACTTGAATTTTTATTTAGTTGGCACTCCCTAAACGCTTTTGTAAATGAATGAATCTACAGCTCCAAGATTGCCTAATAATTTCAAACATTCTTGTCTCATTTCGGGGATAGTTTCAGTTCTGATTAATTAGAATATGACATCCATTAAATTGGGAAAACGATAATAAGGGAGTACAACAAATCCTGTATTTTTAATAATTAAATTTAGAGATTTGACTGCAGCTTCTCTTTTAAGAGTAGAACTCTTATCTTGCATTGCTGTTATAATGATATCAAAAACTTCCTTCAAATTAACAAGAATTTCTTGATTTGCCGTTTCAGTTAATTGAGCAAATGCCTTTAACAAATATGAGGTTACAATAGCATTAGTGTTGGGGTTCTTTAGATGTTATTGAATGACCTTAGCGATATTGCTGGTGTAGGGTTGGACAATAGTACGGCCATGTTTGATTAGTGAAGTCAATAGGTATAATTTATTGATGGTTTGTTTTTCAGGTTGATTGCTGTCAAATGTCAGAGTTTATAGATATTCAAATAGTGTCTTCTTAAGAAAGGGGATGATTTCTGAGGGATTCAAAATGGATAAACGGCAAAGAATAGTTAAAGCAATTTCTTGAACCTCTGGGATTGGATCATTCATGCACAAAAATAATTTTCTCAAATTATTAGGCGAATTTAAATATGGATCAAAATTCTCATTTAGAGATGCAAGCATAGTTTACCTGATATCCTATTCAGTATCTGAAATGGCAACATTCATAAATTTATCGAGTATTTCATACATAACATTCTTGGAGATCATCTACTACCCTGTCGATCTCCCTTTCTTTATATACAGTAGACATCCTGCTTTTGCAGTAGCCTTCCTTATGATTGGATTAGAATTAGCAAGATTGGGTAGTACGGCATCTTTCACAAATATTGCAAGACTGTCCTACAAGTCAAATGAGAAAGTGCTGAGTGTTTGAATGGCATTTGCAATGGCTTCAGGAGATCTGAATTCTGTTGTGGTGATGGCTTTTTGTAAGTATCCTTAAAAATCATTTAGGATGCTGCCATCAAAGTTCTGTTATTTGGGATTGACAAAATTGATAATCTTTCTCAGAAGAATGGCTGCAATTGTTTATAAGAGCTTTTATTGAATGTAATCAGATTGTCTGGGTTGTTATATGCATAATTAATTAAGAAATTAGACTGATTGTGGATGTAAACCATTTAAGAGTATTTACTTGAAAGAATATGAAATATTGATACATCTACTAGGACATCAACTGATGTGAATTCTGCGAATTTTCTCGTATAGTTCTAAAATATGACTTATAAACAGTGGATCATTTCAACGCAAAAGTTCTTCTGTAGTAATTCTTACCTAATATGCAAGATGACCTTCTTAATGAGATCCTGAAGCATGTTCTCATTCAAAAATGAGATGAGCATGGCCAAGGTCATGTAGGGTAGACTTTTATCCTTCACAGATCTGGCTAGAACAGTCTATGATAGTAGAAAGGATATGCTTTGTTCCATGAATTCCTGGACTGCATGATGTTTAGCATGTTTGGCCAGGATTGGCAGTGTTTCTATTACAGCCCTATTGATGATGCTTGATTTGTGATCTTTTTTTGAGAGAACATATTCTCCTTAATCATAGATTTGTTGTTGTGAAAAGACCTAATCACAATATTGATGCAAAATACATCTTATTTGGCATAGGTGAGTAGTATTTTGATCATCATAATATTGCCATGAATGTACTCTTCTTCCTTTGATTTTTTTCTAGATTCAATTTCGTCAGTATATATTTTCACTAGGTAATCTTGATAGGACTCTATAATGTTGCTATAATTGAATACATTCTCTTTAAGCAATTTGTTTAACGATTTCGCTGAATAAGTCGAGGGCTGCTTCTCGTAATGAGTATTGTTTTGATCTGATGGCACCATGAATGAGTGTAAAATTGCGATCAGTCTGCATAGTTTAAAATAGCTTATTAAAAGTGATTGAAGCAGCCTCATTCAATATCTCTTTTAAACATAGTACACCAGCCAATTTATACCTATCACTTTTCAATTAGTTTTATGCTTCTACAAAATGTGAATCCACCACTTGAGCTATCTTAGTTCCACCTAATCTGAGTAATTTTCCAAAGACTTCTGCACTCTTCCTCAAAAACTTTTCATCATTATACTAGAATTGACCTGACACATTCGGGATAAACTTGTTTACAAAAGTTAAAGCTTGAGCCTCCTACACAGTTGTCGTCAACTGATCCAAGGCCAAAATGCCTCCTATTATTGTAGAATTTAGTGACATTACCGAATTTCTCATGAATCTCAGAACTATTTATGAGTTTCTGAATCTTGTTGAACAATTCATCACTCTATTGAATGTATTTGTAGTAGACACTCTGCAATTCCATGGCTGCCTTCTCCTTTTATTCATTAGGCACTTTTGCAGCAAGGTCTTTAAAAATTCTCAGCAATTCCGGTTTCTACATAATTATTTTTATTAGATACATATAAACACACATGCAAAATTAAGAGTCCCAATAGAATCCCTCAGTATTCTTTCCAATTTATTCTCAAGCCTGACACTCAACAATAAGTTTGCTAAACCTATCAAGCTACCACTGAATTCTTTGATCAACTACCCAATTGCATCACAAGTAATTTCCAATCCTAAAATCCCTAGCTCTCAAAAAGCAATACCTTCTAGACAAAGCAAGCGTCAATACAAGATTTGTATTATTGTGTCTGACAACCCTGACCACAGCAGGCTTAACAGCAAGATGTAAATCATTATATTATGCAGTCACTCCATCATTTATCAAAGTAACAAGGAATACCATTTTCAGTTATTTAGGTGCAGGTCTCTTCATTGTACCAGAAGTATTTAACCCGTACTTAATATACAGATAATGATTATTATAGAACACAAAATACAATTAATCAAAATCATTCTTCCATCATCCTTAGGCATAACTTCAAACCTAGCGAAATATGAAAAAGGGAATTACAATAGAGCAAGTCCCCCAATTTTAGCATATATCTAAATTAATACTTAATACACTATTTTGTATCAACCAATTAAAAATCATAATGAAGAGGATTAAACAAGTTATAACATCATCTCCTTCTTTAGTAGCTAGTAACATTCCTATTTTCATGTTTTTATGCTCTAATTTATGAAAGTCTAAAATTGTTCAACAAATTTTAAAATCATCCCTTTTTCATTGCTATATCTAGTGAATATATCCTTAATTTAAATTTAGCTTTAGTATTAATTTTTACGATTATATTTTATTTTATTTTGTTATGCAAATTTGAGTATTTTGTTACTCAAAATTATGTATAAATAATATTCATAAACTTAATGACTGAAACTACTAATGTTCAATCCATAGGGTATTTGCCACCGTAAATATCAAGCCATTACATTACTTTTGAGAAGGGTTCAAAGGTGTTATTGTTTCTGAATTACTTCTAAATTGATGATCAATCCTTAATTTTAATCTCTCCAAGGAACTTTGAATATAGCAATTTAAGTAACTGAGATTTATAAGAAATTCATAGGCTTCACCATGTTTAGTTCAAATATATCACCTACATATAGGACTTCCAAAAAATTATTAGTTTCCATGGAATAGTTTAAGTCAATTGTGAGTTTCAATATTTTGCTATTTTGTGATCTGTATTAAAACAACTCAGCTAAGACATATTCCAAACAAGCTCGAAGTGTTGAGTCTTTTATTAACCCAAATTAATGCGATTAAGTGAATATACTCACAGTTCCTGGAGAACAAGAGATTGACTTTAAAAAAGTGCAACAATTTTTAGATTGCAAATTCAAATCTATCAAATAACTCTATAAATCCAATAGTTTAGCGTATATGGACAGTCCCTATAAATTGTACGATGTTTTATATCGCTTTGACAAAAATACACTGTTGATTGAGTATTTTAGATTTCTGATCGACAATCAAATCTACAACGAGTTAAGTGACATTTAGCAGCATTATCAAGTTACCAACTTAGACATTACTCTATATAAATTCTTTGATAGTAAAGAGCTGCCTAATTCTATGAACTCGGTCTAAGCTATTCGTAAGAAGTTCAACAATTAAACAAGAGATTAACACTTCTATTTATTACAACAAATGAAACACATAAATTAAATGCACCATTAAGCGGATTATTAAAATTTGAGTATATTATATATTTTAGATTATTTTAGTTTGTCCAGATTGTTAGAATACTTCTAAATGTTCATTTCTAGTATCTAAAAGTTAATAAATATTTTTGGCTGGTGAAAGCGAACTGTTCGCTTATCCTGTACCGATTGAATATGTGAATTTGATTGGTAGACTGTTCTCTTAATTAATATGTCAGATGATGCATTATGCAAAAACTTAGAATGTCTATAATAGAATGAATAATATTGCCTAGATAGAACGAATAGAAGAAGCAATCTCATGTCCATCTTTTAACTTGGAAAGGAACTACCAGAACCTTGAAATGTTGGGAGACTCAGTTATTAAGTATCTAACATCAGCGATGTTGTTTGAAGATAAAGGATTAAACAATGAAAGTCTATTGTCTTCCCTTAGAATTAAATTAATCACCAACAAACATTTGTCTGATGTGTATTCAATTCTGCAAATGCGAACAATGAATTCAAAGATACATTACAAAAAAGTAAGAAATCATATGACCATGACTATAAATGATGTGGATGACTTCAAATTATCAAGAAAACAATAAGCCGATATTTACGAGGCTATATGTGGTGCCTGTTACATTCGAGATTACGAATTCAGTGATGTGATCAAATTCTTTAAATTGACTAATTTTGGATTTCAGGGCGTTTTTCCAAATTTCTACACTGGCAATTGTCTAATTCAATTTCCCGATGTCTAAAATAGTGGAATATATCCTTTGAAATAACAGAAGTAAATAAAACCGTTTGTTCAAAATTCAATTTACAATCAATCCCTCGATAAGTTCGAATAGTTTTTGGGTTGCAAATTATCTCGACTCAATGAAGCGATGACAGTTGAAGATTACGAAAGACTTGAATTCTTGGGAGATGCAATACTTGAATTCTTGATTGTTGCAAATGTACATAAGGAGTGTGAGAAATATTACTACTCTCAAGATTAGTAATAGATGTGTAGAGAAGGTAAATTTGAATCGAAGTTGCTGTTGTGTCCAGGCATGTTACATATAGCTAAGATCTCCTTACTTGATAACGGATTCATGGGCACAATGGCTCTGTATTATGGATATCATCAATATGCTATAGGGTTGTGTCAGGATACTTAAAATGAGATAGAGAAAGTGTTGGAGGCACTTAGATAGGAAGAATTCAATGAGTTCTACTTAATTAATTAATATTCTACTTAGATTCCGAAGATTATGAGCGACCTCTGGGAGAGTGTGGCTGCTTGCATTATGATTGAGTATGGATGGGAGGGAGTGGTCAAGGTTTATGGCGAAATGTATAAGCCCTATATTCAATATGTCGTGTAGAATATTTATTCTGTTTACGATTACCATTAATTGATAAATCGAAATATCCAAATAGAAAAAAATTGATTGTCTTATTATTTATAAATAACAAATCTAGATTTAATATACTCCTGATGAATAACTCACCTTCCAATATTTCTTTACAATCTGCGATAAGACAGTAAATATTTATATGAAAGATGGCACTTAAGCAATCAAGGTTAAACATGTAAAAGCTTTGTTCTCTAAATCTGGATTGAGTCAAAATAAATTAAAAGAAATTTGGAATCTATGTAATATTGGAAAAGGGCTATTTGAACAAAAAGAGAATTTATTGTTGCTTTGCATTTGGTTTAATTGTGTTCTAAATGTAAACACCCTTTACCAACCAACTTACCTGATTCTTTACTATAGATTGCTGCAAGAATCACCATTAACTCAAGGAATAGATCAGGGTCAAATCAAAATGCAGTTCCTCAATAAAGATTTGGTTCCAATCCTAATTTACTCGTTTAGCCTTAAAGAAGATTAGGATCAAATGACAATGAGGGAATTTAACAGTTTTAAGCTTTTCAATAGGTATTGAACCATCAAATGAGAAAATGTAGAATTAATTGAATGAATTTTACTAAAATACTGAACTTTAAATCAAAGAAGACATTTAATAGTTGAAAGCCTAGAAAGAAATGATTGATTTTTAGACTGAAATCGATGATGTCAAATTTGTAATAACATTATAGAGTTGTAAATGAAGAACCTAACACAATTCGAACTTTGAAATAAGAATTAAAATTTAAAATAACAAATGGGAATTTAAATAAATATCAATAAGGATTAATATTATCAATTATAATAAGAATCATAATTAAAATAAGATGATCTTCAACCCCATTATTAGCTTTAATAATCGAGCCAACAACCTCAGCAATTCAACTTTGGATTTTAAAATAATTATGTAAATATGTAGTATTAAATAGAAGTATGATAATAGTAGCCCTTTACCTAAAGCAATATAAATTAATTAACAGCCGTAATAGTCAATAAATCTACTTGATCTAGATTCATTTTTAAAATAATCCGGCATATTAAAAAATCCAAACAGTGTATAGAGAATTAAAAAAAAAGAGTAACGTTTGCATAACACCTAGATATTTTTCTCTTGTGATTTATAACTAAATTAAAAATATATATAAATTTAATCATTTGAGTTTTCTTGGCTTATCAGAAACATCTGAAATATTAAGTTCACTCTACATTTATTGCAGTTTATCTTCCATTCTTCCAATAACATTTTAACATTTATATAAAAATTATTCTTGGAACTCTCTACCAGATCTCTAGCCATCATCTCCTTCAATCAAATGGAAACTGTTTTTTTAAAAGGGATACTCCCTTTAATTCTTTGTTTCCTTTAACTATTACTATTATAATTGATGATTAATTTTATTATTCGTAAAAAATGTTTTTGGTTATCTATGTGAAACAGGCTACGTGTAGATGATGTTTGTATTCACGGGTTGTGTATAAGTATATGAAGGCTATGTGTATGCAGGTTATGAATATGTCGGCTAAGTTTGTATAGATAATGCTGGCTAAATATATTATTCATATTGTAAGGGTGAACTCAGCATCTATTGTGATTATGGTTAAAAGTTCTACTATGGTAATTATTGTTCTTGTTAATATGGAGTCACAGCTGATTGTGGAATTACCTATGATTGGATATAAGGTAAATTATTCTCAGGTTTAGGTTACATTTGCTTTTTATCCCTTTCAATTATTCTTTCATATTGAGAAAGTAATTCCTTCTAATCCTTCACTACCCCTTATAATTTAGTAACTTCATCTTTGTGTTATTCATATAACTAGTCATACTTCTACTTCTCCTCATTAATTTTATTTGTTAATATGATATTTCTATTTTTTAATTCTATCATCTGATCCTCGATTGCCATTTGTTATTAATAAAAGGAATTTTAAGTGTCTAGTTTTTCAATTTCATTCAATTTTTCATATGATTAGATCAATCCACTTTAATTGTCTATGATACCTTGTAACTTTTTGATTTCCTCGTAATGCTGTGACTGCTACTTTTCTAACTATTTATTGAATTCATCTCTCTATTATTTGATGGTAATTTCCTTTTACAAATTTTATTGTCTACTCTCATCCAATTAGACTATGAGTTTTTCATTTTATTATTTGAGAGTTGTAATCTATTCAATTTATTGTTCAATCACATATTAAGACTCCTAGTTCTCCCTACTTAACTACTCATTTTCCTGCTAATAATCTTATGTAAATTTCATTTTTACTTTGGTTGTCATAAGATAACTAATGTATAGTCTCTTATACTCTTTAGACTTCCGAGGCCCATTCTTCTTTTAGCTATTACTTTTCTTGCACTTCCTGAGTGGCTTCTTTGAGTTATTATTTGAGAATGTAATTTTGTTACAGCAGTAGGGCTAGACTGCCTTTGATTTCTTGATATTTGATCTGATAATCAGACATTGGAGATGAAAGGCTAATAAATTTGAAAATAAAATAGTTATATAATAATATCATTTTTGGTGATTCCCATTAGCCCTGATTGGTTTAGGCTTTTTGTTTGGGCTTTTCACTTTCGATACCTTTGCTTGAGTCTTCACTTTGGTGGAGGCTTGTTAGATCTGTTACTTCTATTAGATTGAAGCTCTAGAGTTATAAGCATTTTCTAAATTATAAATTTATTTGGATTTCCTGAATTATGCGGACTATTGAGTATCCGTCATAAACTGCTATTTGTCAATCTTCTGAGGGGACTCATTATGAAAATTAAGGTTCTTATTGACATGAGATTCACTCAAGACTTTCTTAACATCTTCATAACAAGGATTGAATATTTGATTAGTGGGAAGTTCCTCATTTTTTATTTGTGAAACTTGTAGTGGAATTTCAATTTATTTTAATGAATTAGTTATCATCTTGAAAGTGGGTCTTAGAGTGGGTTTAACGTTAACGCAATCTTAGATTAATTATTTGATGTGAGCTAAGAAATAGCTAAATATTATTTACTTGGTATTTGTAATTATTCAATAGAATGAGCATAGGAAGACAAATTGTCTTTGAGTGCCAAATTCTTATAATCATAAATTGATGCATCTTTAGGATGAACTCCAGTTAATAGATTTATCATCATGATTCCAAAATTAAAAATAACAGCTGATTCACTGTTGAATGAAGGAGGACAATTAACTTTCAAAGAATTCATTACTTCAGGTGCAATCATCCAGTCATCCTTAGACACTTCATTAAAGTAGAGTTATTCATAATCAGAAATTTCTGTAAATAATTAAGTATTAACAACTTTAGCTCGATCTCCAAATTGAAGGATTTTGGCAGGACAAAACTGACAATTGTTTACTCCTTGTTAATCCATTACTGAAAGGGCTTGGATTATGTCTAGCATAAATGATTTAACATCTTTTAGTTATTGAATAGGTTAATCTGAATAATCGGCTGTTAAATATATTTTGACATAATTTGAGCAGAACTCCTCTTGTTTTTAGGTTTCCAAACGGTTGATACAAATTAAGGAAGAACAGTTTGGTTGGTTTTAGGATAGTACATCTTTGACTATCATTTTTTTGAGGGAATCCATTTGATCTTTATATTGGGACTCCTCCACAATAACAGTCTTTAGGCACTGCAATTAATCAGCGGGTCCTTTGTAAACCTTGATGTGTCCAAATAAAGGATGTGATTTGATTTCTCTTATAAATGTCCATTCAGTTGAATGAGCAATACTTGGTTTGATTTATTCGTTACCCATTAATTTTAATTAAATTTAATATACATATCATAACATGCCATAAGTTTTAGGTAAGTATTTTTGCAGCAATTCTGAATGGATGCTTGATAAATTTCCATAAGGATTGTCAAAGGATTTATCTTTGGGATTGTATTCATAATGTTAACCAGCCAATCCAACGAAATCTCCCTTATCATACAATTTAAGCTCTTACACCAAATGTCTTAAACAATGCTTCAGGAGCACAAATATCCCATTTACTCATTCCTACGCCCAAACAAATGAACATGTCAGTTTCACCCTCCAGAACAGTAAGACTCTTTTTCCCTGATCCTCCCACCTGATACAATGAGCAACCCAAAGATTTGATCTTCTGCAATTCTTGATTGCTCAACCTGTTCCTCTGAGTACACAATCTCACATTCGATGGGTCAAATTGGGGTTTCTTCAATTCTTATGGAATTTTTGAGGAGCAATCATATGTGTAGAACACTCTTTGCTGTGGATGATGACCAAAGTAGATTTTGGGTCTGAATTCATGTGAGTTTTGAGGTTCTTGCACTTTAATAAAAGGTTGTGAGATGATTCCCATCAAGGCCTATTTTTTATAGGAAACTCCAATCAATGTCGTAACATTTTCATAATCGCCTTTGACAAAGTCTAATGTGCCATCCAGAGGATCAACCCAAACACATAGATCATCAATTTCATATTGTGTTCTGATCAGATGACTCTCATGTGTTTTATTGAAAATATCCTCATCATACAATTAGAGATGAGTATCAGGCAAATCAATGGGTTGAGTATACGAAATGGATTCCTCTCCAATTATAGTTAACTTAGGCCTTGGTTAATCCAACACTAATACCAATGTCTATGCAATTATTAAACTATGTATGTTTGTGCTTATATATCAGCTATGGTGACAGGATCATCAACCCCTTTCCATTTCTGACCAATATCTTTGGACAATCTGACTGAATTGATAATTTTAGCTGAATTGTAAGCTAATTAAATGGCCACTGAAAAGAATTCGTGCACTTTGAGCATTTTTAATAATAAATATCAATAGTGAGTGAATTATTATCAGTAGTATAATTCAAAAAGACATCAATATTAATCTAGAGACATTAAAATAAGCACTTCTAATAGACATCAATACACGATATGGAAAATTAATCTAATCTAAATTATCTGAAAATTTAGTACTCAAAAAGAAATGAAACATTTAAATATTTTAGATAACTTAATTAATCCTCATATGCTAATCAGAAAATTCATTGTTTTGAATTTCCTATTAATTTGATTACATTATTAAAGCAAAGAGTATTTTATACAAATTCTCTCTTATTTATATTTGTAAATGTTGAATACCTTATATAAAATTTCTTTAATAATTAATTAATTAATGATCAATCAAACCACAAACTTATTCAGCTAACTAGCTAATCAATACTTGAAAGGGGAGATCGAACAAGATGTAATTACAGATCCAGAAATCCAGAAGATTGTTCATGGTCTCCAAAAAAAGAGTGAGACAACCAAAAGCAAAACATTATCGGAACTCAAAACTCTATTGCCAAACAAATCACAGGAGTTCTTCGATCAATTTACACCTACATTTGTAAATATATATAGAAGATATGTTGATAACGAGTATGAAAGAAGAGTTTTGGAACTGGCCAATCAAGTGCTATCCTTAATTTGTGAATACGGAAAAAAATCCTTGTCCAAGAAGTTCAAACAATTGTTTCCACAATGGTTTATCATGATGAATGATTACAATTCCGAAGTACCAATCTACTTCATTCATTAATTAGATCTCAACTGCTGCTATGAACGCCTTTCAAGTTGCATTCCCAACCAAAGAAAAATAAGTGCAAGCTATCAAAATGTGCAGCGATCAATACATAATTGACTTGAAGTTGTACCTGTCCCTCTCCATAGCCACCATCAAATAGGAATCCAATCTGGAAGATGAGAAAGTTGATCACATCTATGAAAGATTGAAAGTATCCACAATCAACTCAATCAAAACAGCCATACAATGGAATCCCGATAATGACTTCATCGAATAAATCATGAAACTACTCGATTTTACCAACAAGACTACCATCATTGTGGAATTGCTCAACACCCAAAAGACCAGAATCGTAGCAACTATCATCGAAACACTCCACTTTCTCTTGTCCAACGAAGTATCAGCTCCCTTTGTCCTCAATAAAAGCGATCCCCTACTCAAAAAGACTGTGTAACTCTTTGAACAAAAAGATCGCTTGATTGTAAGTGCCTTATGGAAAGGATTTGTTACTAAGCTATTCTAAAGAGTTCAATAGGATCAGATCTTAAAACTCTAAGGACTTGAAAATAAATCCTTGGAATTGATATCCAAGGCAGGTTTTGGAGTTGGTAAATTGTTGTATGATCAATTGGTTGTATTTGTATCTCTGAATCCTGTCTACAGTGTGGTTGATATCAAAAAGGAAGAAGTCTACAGATAGAAATTAGCCTCCATGACAAAATTGCTCAATGCCATCCTATCTGGTATTACTCATGAAGAAAGTAGGTTTTTTTCAGAAAACTTAATCAATAGTTACTTTGAAACACTCTACTTTCTAATTTGCAAGAGAATGATTCCTCCTCTGATGCAATATAATCAATGTTTGGGATAAGTTAAAAATATCATTGTGCAATCAGTCAGATCAGTCCTCTAAAATACTCTGTCTCAATAAGGTGCTTAAGCCTATAATCATAGTCCTTATAAACAAGTACCAGCTAGTTTGTTGTAGTTCTTGAATATTTTAAAGGTCAAAGAGGAATAATAAGAATTCTTAAATGAAATTATTAAAGCTATTATGGCGGAGTTCAAGACTCTGCAATTAGATGACTATTCAGTCTTTGTGAACATAATTTAATAGCTACTCAAAGTTAAGGAGGAGAGTCCTGCCTACCAAGCTGTTTAACAGTATTTGATTTCAGTATTCGATGAAATCTACAACAATAACGATTTCAACAAAGGGTCTTAGCTTTTTGAAATCATTCCAAATTCTAAGAATTTTAAGAGGGACAACTTTGGTTAAAAGATTTAGGAAATAATCAATAATTTATTTAGTTCCATTGAAATTGTTTCATCAGAAGAAGTATTGAAGAGATGTGCCTAGATTAAGATATACATCTATAACTTGCAAAGAATAAATGAATAACAATTAATTGAATCCATTTTATAAAAGATAATTGCTCAAGAGTACAAGCAAGTAATTCCAAAAGAAGAATAGCAATCTTTCAAATTATAATGGATTTGCTTACACAATCTTGTTGATGCAAGTCTAGACCCACAATTTTATCAAAAGTATTTGACTATGAAGGATTCTCAGTAAGAATATAATCTTATTGAGAAATTCGTTAAGTATTAACAATTATAATAGAACGAAACTTTTGTAACTAAGTTTTTAAGTTAGTCACTAAGCATCACAAATTTAAGTTAAAAAATATTCATTCCTTGCATCATTCAAAATGCTAATTAATAAATCTTAAACATCTTGATTACTAAATACACCCAAATAGGCTAATAAGTTATCAAGACTATGGATAAAAATTACCTCCAAATATTCGAAGAATTATCATACGTTATGAATAAATTGCAGCCATAATAATTAATATTTGATGTTCTGTTACAATTGTACTTAAAGAATCAAAGTCATAAAGGCACTTTTCTATTCAAGTTAATTAACAAAAAATATTAGGATTTGTTTGTTCAGTTCTTCTAAACTACTTTGCCATCAATTAAAACTGATACCTTGAATTAACATCTTCATTTCTTCCAAGATCTCTTTGCATAATTGAATAGCCAAGATTTATTATAGTTTTTGAATTTCAACTTTTAAAGTCCCATATCATGGAAAATCTTGTCTTTAATTGAAATTCCCTAGGATTACTTCAAAAAAATGTATTAGAATAACCAATTGGAATTATTGGCTGTATTTTTAGCTTCCAATTATTCATCCATCATGTTGTATGATCATAAGTTGAAGAGATTCATCTAAAATATCCTTGGAAATCAAATAATTCCCATCTTCTTAGACTCATATGAGCAATAGGAACCTAAAAGTTTGGATCTCATAAAGGTGCTGTTCAATAACACCGACATAGTTTATGGAGTGGCTCTTAAAAACCTAATTAAACAAATAACAATCGAGGAGAAAGAGAACAACTATAGGTCAAAATAAACCGATTTATTAGCATAACTAATTGTGGATTAACTTAAAATAGCTTTGGACGGGAACAATGTGAATAAGTTGATAACCATCAGACAAATAATAAATGTAGTAGATTTGAAGCAATAATTCTAAAATGTCTTGTAGACTTATTATCAAAGTAATAAGATTTCATATTTGGATTTGTATACTCTTTTGCTAAGATAGTAACCAAATCTTTTAGAATTAGAGGATGAGGCGGAATTAGATAAGATTATAAAATTGTTATTTGAGATGAATTTGGAATCAAATTATGATAAAATGGTTGCCTTTGACTTTATAAACTTAATATGTGAAAGAAAGACCATCACTCCTTTTGCAGCATACATTAAATAAATTAATAATTTGTTTAGATAACTATTTTAATAGAATGTTCAATTGAAACGATTCTATTCATTCAGTATAGTGTCAGCACTTTAATTTGTGAGAAAGATATTGAACTTCATTGAAGCATTTCCAATAGAATTCTTAGATTATCTGAATTTCGAATTAACAGATTCCTTATTATAAATAATTCAATTTTGCGAAAATCCAAATCCAGAGTTCATGGATGAACAAAATGATACTCTCTTTATAGAATATGCAGAAACTCTATTACGTTGTATTCAGATGGAACAATGGTAAAAGATCGACGATACAATTTATTATCAATTATTGTAATGTCCATTCATTAGTATCTAAAAGGCTGCATTTATTGCATTAAAGAACATATAAGATCACAGTGGTTTGAGTGCAGTTTTGGATGGATTTGATATGAAAAAAGAAGAAATGAGAAGATTGAGACAAGAAGATGAGGAGGATGTGGAAGATATCATAACATTCCCCCTTGATGGTAAAATATTAACCAATCTATTGGCTTGGCTGGTTGTTTTGTAGAATAAGAATTGTGTTCAATTCAAAGATAAGTATCCTACCTACTTGAGCAACCTTCTATATATATTATAATTCTTAAATGACAACGGAGTCATGGCGAGATTCAATTATAAGGAAATTTATTAGTAGGATTTAAATCTGATGGTGATTTAAGATGACCAATCTGAATTATTAAAGATGATTGTCATTTCATTTTATTAGTTTATTGTTGCATAGTAGAGTTATTTTAAGTAATGGTACAATTAGGAATGCAATACAACTTAGAAGAAATAATTAGAGGATTTGCTCTAGATTATCAGTAAAGCAATTTACACAAGGGAAATTGAATTGATCGAATTAAATTAAGAAGAATGGCGTAGTGAAGGTTTCGATATTTTCATTTCTAAGAATCAATAAGAAATAACTGCAACCTATTAAAAGGAAGAATAAAAAATAGAAATCCTTATTTAAGTTCCAGTTGGTTTTCCATTGAAACCTTTGAAAGTGGAAACTAAGAAAGGAGTTAAGATTAGTGAAGACAAATTAAAAAAGTGGAGTTTGATGATAAGAATGATCTTACAGAATGAAAATGATACTATATTAACAGCTTTGAAACTATGGAAGAAAAACATTGATTAACAATTCTAAGGTATAAATCAATTTACTAATTAATTTAGATTTGGAGGAATGTGCTATTTGTTATTATATCATCCATTAGAATGGAGAGTTACCAAAGATGGCTTGTAGAACATGCAAACATAAATTCCATTCAACTTGTATTTAGAAATGGTTTCATAGTAGCAACAAAAGCGATTGCCCCTTATGCAAGAGTTAATTTTTATGATAAAGAAATCATTATAATTTTTAAATTTCTTCATGATTAATGGACTACCCATTTTTGGCTGAATTTAAGATTTTTTCAGTCTGTCTGTTCTTTTCTACCTTCTCAAATTTCTCTTTCTATTCTCTTTATATTTCATCCTCATCTTTATCTTGTAGTTTTTCAAATATTTTCTTATATAATTATTGCTCATTTTTGGTGGTTTTTTTGGGTTGTTAACATTTATCTATATACTTTTATACTTCTGTGACATCTTCATTGGGGAATTTTTGGATGATTTGCTAGAATTATTCAAGAGCTTCACTTTTTTAATTTCTTTCAAAATGAACCTTAGCCTAAATACAATATGCTATAGTTTATATCGAATTGTTTACCTTTAAAATTTTGGTCCCATTCATTTATAGCTAATTTTGATGCATCTATGGCTTATGCATATTCATTCATTTGTAAATAGCAAATGGCTTAATTAGAATAAACCCTTGAGAGTTCAATCTAAAAAAATGTCTTCTATTCTTGGGTCATTGTATTTTTCAGAGCCTTTGGAATTTATCCAATTTTGGATTGAATAGTCCTATAGATTTAAATGGCTTCCTTGTATTTCTACTCTTTGAATAGCTAAGTAGCTTAGGGTTTCAATTATTTAACCTTTTACTCCCTCTCTTCTAAAGTTAATTTATCATTTTCCTCAATCTCCTCTACATCATGAACTTCAATAATCCATATTTAAGGCTAATCAATTATTTATCTATATTTATTCTCAATGAAATTGATGATTGGGATATCTGGACATTCGTTCTCAGTGTCTAGTTGAATAATTGATTTCCTCAAATTCGGATTAACTTCAAACACAGCTACCTCTTTATTGCCCATAGAATTCAAGCTTAAATGCAATCCGAAATACGATTTTCTATCATGCTTAAGCTATATCTTTCTAATATTTTTGTAATCCTTGTTCAAAAGCTTACCTTGAATCGAATACTCCTTAATGGTGTAGCTAATTTTACAACTTTCCGGATTGTATTGAGATATAGGGGGTCTGGAAAATTGGGTATCTTGATATTTCCAGAGAAGACCATCATGAATGACAATCTTGGGTTTGTTACAAATGTCTCTCAGGTCCAAGATGCTATCATTGCTTTAATTTGCCATCGTATATTTATTAATAAAAGAAAATATCAAAATGGCAAAGGATAAATAGGGGGAAATAGATGTGGACAACATAATCGAGAGATTACTCAGTGTCAGAGGGAGCAAACCAGGAAAAAATGTAAATTTGACAGAACCTGAAGTTAGAGGTCTTTGTATTAAAGCAAGGGACATTTTCATCAGCTAGCCGATATTATTGGAATTAGAGGCACCTCTGAAGATTTGTGGTGATGTGTTGATCTTAATGATTTTATAGGCGATGTACACGGTCAATATTTTGATCTTCTGAGATTATTTGAGTATGGTGGTTATCCTCCTGAGAGCAATTATCTTTTTTTGGGGGATTATGTAGATCGAGGTAAACAATCCTTGGAGACCATTTGTTTGCTGTTGGCATACAAAATTAAATACCCAGAGAACTTTTTCCTTTTGAGAGGCAATCATGAATGCGCATCCATCAATAGAATCTACGGTTTTTACGATGAATGTAAAACAACATCAATATATTAAGGTAAACGTCGATACACAATTAAATTGTGGAAAACTTTCACTGATTGCTTTAATTGTCTACCTGTGGCAGCTCTGATAGATGAAAAGATTCTGTGCATGCATGGAGGCTTGTCTCCTGAATTATCCAATCTTGAGCAAATAAGAAGAATTATGAGACCTACTGATGTCCCAGATACAGGACTCCTATGTGATTTACTCTGGTCGGATCCAGATAAAGATGTCTAAGGATGGGCAGACAATGAAAGAGGGGTTTCATATGTGTTTAGTTAAGAAATTGTCCAGGTCTTCCTTAAAAAGCATGAATTAGATCTCATTTGTAGAGCCCATTAAGTAACCACAACTCTTATTATAGGTAGTTGAAGATGGCTATGAGTTCTTTAGTAAAAGATAATTGGTGACTCTGTTTTCTGCTCCAAATTATTGTGGTGAGTTTGATAATGCAGGTATTTGTATGCAGTCTCATTTGCAGGTTCTATGATGACTATCGATGAATCCCTTATGTGTTCGTTCCAAATACTAAAGCCTGCCGAATAGGGTGCTCAAGGTGCCTCACAACAAAATAAACCTCCTAGTGCCAAGTTTGTAAACTGATTAAAATCAGAGAATTTATATATATTTAAACAACTTACATAGACTAATTAATTATTATTATGTTTACAGACTTGATTAATCAATTCAGATCAATATTCCTTAAATTTTTCAAATTAGATGACAATTTTAAAGTATAGCTTTATAAGTTTATCAAATAGAGAATTATTATTAAAGTATTACTTATTGTGCTTGTATACCATATTGTTGAGTTGAAATTGACATACTTGAATTATTAAAACAATAGGATATGGTTGAACATTAATCTTAAATTAATTTTAATAATTTAAATAAAAATGCTAAAGTCATACTTATTTTGGATATGATACTAAAAATTAAAATTAGAGTTAGTTCTCAAAAAAGAATTGATACCATTCTCATTCTAATATTTTGAGATCAAAATTTAGATTTGTTGTGTGCCAGATAAACATTAAAGTAATAATAATATCTAATTATATGCCATACATACAGTTACTTTGAAATAAGTTAGATAATTGAATAAGCATTCATTACGACATCAAGTAGTAGAATATTGATATGAAACTATAATGGATTATTATGGATCTGTATTAAAATCATAACAAAACTAATAAATTGAGTTTATATAGTAGATGATATAATCATTTCATTTTAAATAGTGCTTAATTCATTTTTAGTAATCGATATTATGTAACAGTATCTCTTCACTTAAGAAAAAATCAATTTTGCATTGTATAATTTCTCCATTATTAAAAGTTCCTATAATGTATATATAAATATCATACCTTAAATCATTTTCCAATTGAAATGCCAATCTTTGGATGATTCAATTTAGTATTGATTGAAATACTTCCCCTTGCCATGAAATAAGTTGTTTTTCCATCTTCCTTCATAAATAACTCGTAATTTGGATCCATCACAAAATAGTGTTCCTTGTCCATCTAGAGTGACTGTGTCATCAAAATTCAATAATTCTCCCTCATAAACAAATCCATTTTGGAATTGGATTGATCCAGTTATTTTCTTTGATAAATTGAACCTATTTCCATTCCAAACATTGCTGGTTTTATCAACTACTTTTAACGCAGGAACGGTTAAAGTGGGAGTATTTGGATAATCACTTATAGTGTCCAAAGTCATTTCAGATTTATGATTATTCACAAGTCCATAACTATATTTGGTTGAAGGATATGGTTTCCCTTGAATTGATTCATGATTCTAGAATTAAGCTTTGAAAAGTTAGTCAACATTTTATTAGCTAAGTTGAACACTTTAGGTTTTTAAATGTTTGGGTTGAGCATGAGCGAATTCCAGAGCTAAGCTTATGTTTTGAATTTTTTGTGGCGAGGTCGATCTTATCAACTTGATACTGCTTGAAATAATGGTCTTTGAGAATTTCACAATTTTAATATTTTCTGAGGGGCCCAAGAAAATGTAGTTGGGAAACTGAATGGTCGTAGTTTATCGTTTCTCTGGTGATTTAAGGGGTCGATTCCTGGAGGTGACAGCTTTAAAATTCAATCTTACTATTTGCATAAACTTATTAATTTTTTAATGAATGATTCATTAAACTTAGCTATAAAGAATCAGAAAAGTCGCTTTATTTTATAATAGCAAATCTTTGAATACATTTATAAATGATGAGGGTGGATTGCCTTGGTAAATGAAGATTTGAGTAACTGATATTAATTAAATTGTAGATGATATATGATATAATTTGTATTAATTCTAAAACAAATTGAATAATATTTTTAAGTATTTCACATCACTCTACTTCTGTACATTAAATTAATGCATAATAAAATTTCATTTTAATTGAATGGATCAATACTAAAATACTTTTTAGATGTTAGGACAGAACATGTTTTCAAAAGCTCCGCCTAGTGGCTATGGTGTTGGGTATCATCCTCTGATTTAAGCGCATTCAAATAAATAGAAGTTTGATTAACTGATATAGTTAATGTAATAATAGGAGTAGACAGTATTAAAAATTGCTTAAAAAGGTTAGTGATTATAATACGAGAATGAAGGAGAAAGAGGATCAACTATTGTATTTGGAATAGCAATCAATGCAATTATAAAGAGATTTGATTCAGAAAGACAAGTAGAGGAATGAACATAATCAAATACATTACAAAAACTATTAACCTACTTTTAATGTTTAAAACACTGCACCAATGGAGTCTCTATAGACTGATCAATAATAAGTTTAGAACATAAAATTAAACAAGTCTATGTAAGCTGGAGATTATCCAGAAATATAGCCTCAGCAAATGCAAAGGAAGGCATCGATTCAAAGCAAGTAGAACTAGTCAAGACCCTAATCTACTGCAATTCAAGGGAACTAGAAATTGCTGAATATGCAGAAACAAATCGAAGAGCAAAATCAATATATTTAATAACTGTCTACTTTGGTGGGGAGTAGGAAACCAGTATTTGATGCAGAGAAGGATGACAGTTTGGCCCAATTATTGAACGAGAGAGATGACTTGTAAAAATAACATATTTTGAATGAAATCAAGTCATTGAAATAGAGGATAGATGAATTCGATCACTCTAGACAATAAATGATATAATAATAGTATGGATTAATGCCTTAATAGCAACTATTGCAGTAATAGGGCATGATGCAATTTTAGAATCCTATTGGTATGTTCCCTCCTATGTATCCTCCGAACATGCAATTATAACAATAATAATAGAGTGAGGAATCTGATGACAACGATTTGAACAATGAAATTTTGATGAAGTTGATTGATCAATAAAATAGATAAAAAAAGAGGGGAACTAGAAACAGACAGAACAGCCTTGATAAGAAGAATAGAAATCAGAAGAGGGATAGGAGACATACGCAGAAGAAAAAATAATAAGATGATGATGATGATAATGGTGGAGATGGTGATTGAAATTTAAATAATTTTAGTTTTGATTTTTTTTATTGTTATGCAATTATTGATTATGCGGAATCAAATGGTTGTATCCTTAATTTTGGTACCTGGGAGATGATACAAATCTCTGACTGCTTTACCTGCGAATCTAAGAACATTAATTATATATTATAACCCTTTACAATAGTTGGCTGGATTCAATTTGTTGAATAAGCAGCTTTGAAATTTTTATAGATTATCTTGTGCTTCAGTAGGGGCGTCTGAGACTGATTATCCATATGATCCCTAATGATTAATGAGATATAAATATACTTATGAAATGCAATAGTAATAGCTATCTACAAGTGGTTTGCAGGGCAAGAAACCATTGGGAGTGGCTTTTTCATCTTCAAGGTGCTTTTTGAAGATTTTTTCTCTGCAAACATCAATACCTGTCAGAAAATATTGGCCTAGAGTAATATAATTAGAAGAGGACAATACAATTTCTTAATCTAACAGCCACAATTCGGACTTCTTCTTCGGAGGGTACTTTGAGAGTGTACTCGTCATCGAATTCGCTGTTTTCTAGAGGAGTGGCTTGTCCTGTGAAAAAGAATCTATTCATTAATTTAATTAAAATGGATGAACAAATTATAAATGTGATATTTGATCCCAACTTCACCTCTTTTGATTAGGATTTAGCTAATATGAGCCTGGATAAGATGATGCAAGTTACATTCTCGGAAGAGATCCTGCAGAAGAATTTTTCTGTGATTATTTCCATCCTTAAACAGTTACATAAGGGCATGATACTCATAAACGGATAGGTGAAGGACAATAGTGATTGGGTGCAGGTAAACTTACTATTAAATGGTAGAAATTGAGAGAGGAATCATAATAGACTGACACAAAAGATAAAGTTGATGTGATTGATTCTCAAGTAAAGGAAATTCATTAGAATTTTGCAACCAAAGCAGAGTTGTAAGCATTAAAATAACGATATGGTATGAAATCTAACTATCGTAGATAACATTTTGAGAGATTAAGATATCTAAATTAAGGAGATTGCTAAGGCTTAGGAATAAGAGTAATAGTAAATAAATAAGAATGCTGAGGATATCATATAGAAGTAGCAATAAATAGATACAATTAACGAGGAATTGGACAAACTCCGTAAACTAATCAATGAGCAAAATAAATTATTATCAGATTTATCAACTCAAAAACCAGATACCAATGTGTACCAAATTTAATCTAAGCCATTATCGGATGATTCTCTAAAGGATGTCTAGAATCGATTAGCATAACTAGGTAATTGATTTGTGTGTTACCTTAGAATCCTAATATAAGGAATTACTTAAACAAATGAGCAATCAGCCAAAAAGTTTGTTATAACCAATCTCATTGAAAGACTAGGATTACGTTGAGCAACCAAATTCTGAAGTCGATTTATCGGATATCAATAAAAAGTTGGATAATCATGAAGAAGAGATTTAAAAATTATTTGAATTGCTTGATGAATTGAGGAAAAAAAATAGGGAAGGAGTTTCAGCAGGAGGATCTAATGTTGATGCTGAAGATCTGTTGATTATCAAAAACGACATCAAAAAGCTCTTTACTCTATTAGAATAATTACAAACGTAACTAAATCTTGCTTCATTTGGTAATTCAGGTGAAGAGGGCAATAATGTCGGAGAAAATCAAATGGTCATCATTCTGGCAGAAATCAATAAGATTAGAGCTCAATTAGAAAATTATGCTACTCAATCAGATCTAACAAATCTTGGTCAAAAAGTTGCATTATAATAAAAATAAACATATGATCATATTGATGAAGAAATTGAAAAGGTAAGAAGAGAATTCAAAATAAATCTTGGTAAAAAAGGTGATTTGACTGAATAAGAAAAAATCAAGAATGAACTTACTCAAATAAAGGATCTCTTGAACAAAACTAAACGTGGATCCCAACCACAATTAGATAATAGTCCAAGTAAAGGACCTTAATTAAGTCCAGACTTTTTAAATACTTTTAAAGAACTGCAAGATCAAGTAGCTTAAAATGAATAGTAATTATTATATTTATCTTATCATTAGAGAACTAATCAATCACAAATCTCAATTTTCATAAAATGCATAGTAGGTTTAATAAAAGATTGCTGAGATAGAAAATAAAATGAAATAAACTAAAACTGATTCAATCATTTCTGGTCTATAGGAATTAAGAGAAATCCAAGATCAAATGAAAAAGGATTAAGATGCTAACAAAGCCAAGATAGCTCAATTTGGAAAGAAGATTGATGGAGTGGTCACAAGAGAAGATCTTTTGGCCCTCTTTGAACCTAAATTAAAATAGGTTCGAGATGAATTGTCTAAATAAATTGAAGAATTGAGAATTAAATTGGAAAAGAAGGCTGAACTCGAAGATTTGGAGAAACTTTAAAATGATCTTGTCTCCAGATTAGAAGAAGTTGTTTAAGCTCTCATCAAATAATTGGCTAATAAGTCTGAAACTAAGAAGGCCTTGATCTATCTAGAATAGAGAGTATTATTTTTGTATTACTAATCGCATAGATCAATCAAATATTCATGATGTTAGAAGGAGAAGGAGGATCCAAGGATTAGGAAGGCTTGTTTGCTAAGAAACAACTTTGGTCCTGTGCTTCATGTGATAAGGAGTTAGATAAATTTAAGGGATAATTGGGAGATTATAGAGGATGGGCTCATTTCCCTCCTAAAGAGACTTCTCCAGAAAGAATGGGAAGAGTATACATCCAACATTATATTTTTAGTTTGGTGTTGGTTACAAATAAATGCAAGAAAAATCAAAAAACAATAGAGATAAAATTGATAAAGAGAGATATCAGAATGACAAGGACAGACCCAATAGTCAAGCCAATCAGTAGTTCTATTAAACAGGTTCATAAATGAGTCAAAGCCAAAACAATCTTCCAAAGATTAATAAATGACATTATATATATTTAATGAATAATTAGCAATAAATTATAGCTGTCCTAACCAAAATCAAGGAATCCCAACAGAAAATCAAAGTCAAGACATCCAAATATCTAAAACAATTAGACATATTCAAGATGCAATTAAATTCTTAAGAAATTCGATTATATTTAGTGGGAAATGATCAATTGCCATATGGATTATTGTATTGTATAGGAAATAAATCAAAAGTGGATGGCAGTCTAAGGAAATCTGCATATTATAGTGCTGAATTATTTTTGAATATTCTAGAAAAACACCCTCAAAGAATTGAATTCATTAAAGCATTTTCAGATCTTGAAGATGAAGAATACAAATTGCTTTCATTATCTACTCATGTTTTGGCTGATAAAAAGTTGTAAGATAAAGGGCTTATTGCTTTTAAAATAATTAAGTTTCTGAAAGATGAAAGGCCTCATTTCAATCTAGAATGCATCCTTGAAATTAAAAAACTCAAGGAGTAATTCGATAATTGGTATAAGAGTGTTAGGATCTAATAAATTTAAGAGCATAACAAGTAAACTTCATGGAAAGAATCTGAGTAGCCTCCTCCTGAGAATCTGAACTTATAAAGAGAACAAAATAAAAGATAGAAGAAATTAGAACACATTACTTTATAATGGGATGGTAATCCTGAGTACTTAATTAAGACCTTCTATAATCCTTTCGTTCCTTAACAGAGAACGACTAAATCTAATAAGAATAGAAGTGCTGCATTAAAGAAAAAGCAGATAGCTGAAAGTTTAAATGCTGTTATTGATGTAGAATCAGTTGAACAAATTAAACAATAAAATAAGAATTTGGATAAATTGATTGTTAAAATTCATCTTGACTCTCCTTAATTTGATGCTCAAACATTCTTAAGAATAGTTTAGCCATAAATCACAAAGCAATCTATGACTATGCTCTAATAACAAAATATAGAGATGAATAAGAATATCGTCTACTATTTTATTGATGATTTCTTCTGTATTAACTAAGGCATTTTGTAAATTCATAATTAATTCATTTCCAAAGAATTTGCAGATTAAATCAAAAGGAAAAAATCATTGGCATCAAATGATAAGTCAGGACAACCTATGCAAGTTGATCAAATCTTAATACTTGGATCTCTGTCTAAAAGAACATTTTAGTTATTGTCTAAATTAAATTCTATTTCATAATCAATGAATAAGCTAAAAATGAGCTAAGAGCATTTGAAATCAGCAATTGATTTCATTAGGAAATGCGAATAGTACGTTTAGTTGCCAAATTAATTAAAGGAAGCATATCTACAAAGAAATAATGCACGAGTGATGAAACTCATTTCACTATAAAAGGAGAATATAAATTAGTACAAAAATGAATCATTGTTTAAATAGTTGAATGAATAGATAAATCAAGTAATGAAATAAATATACAATGACATGCTTCAATAGATAAAGTAGGATAATCTAGAGTACAATTAGATTTTAGAAATAACCGAATACATAAATGAATTAAATTTGACCCAGAATAGTACCTAAGATATTGTTAATAATCTTTAGCAATCTATAAAGACAAGCTTCAATGCTTATTTTAATAAGACTTTGCAATAGAGGGATAATGAAGCCTATTAAGTTGAGATGATCAGAGGAGATTTTATTATTGAATTCCTCTAACAATGTTCATTGCCTTAAAAGGAATTGCAACTATAAAATTGCAAAGCCTTAGAAAGTTTTGTAAGTGGAAAATTCAGTAAACAGGTGAAATAGTTCTAAAATTTATGTCGAGATCTTAATCTAAATCCAAATTTGCAAAAACTGAAGGAGGATATTGAGAATAAATTGCTATAGTTCTTGGATTAGGCTAAAAAGTCATGGTTTAGTTAATAATATAGTGCGATATTGTGTTAAAGAATAAATCAGGATATTGAATCGATTAAGAATATGGCTTAGATAATAGCAAATCTTTTTGGAGAGACCCCAAAGATAGATAATTGTATAAATGACATAGAGGTTTAGTCATTATCCCTGCAATTCTCAAATTACACATTAAAATAGATAAAAGCCAATTTTGTGGTTCCTTAAAGAGACTTTTTCGGGGTGAATTTTTCTGAATTCATGTTGCAGATATTTAATGAGATATTTAAGTAAGGATTTTATATATTGCGATAGAATATCTAAGAATAAAAATGTAGATGGATAACTATTTTTGCAATTAATGCAAGACAGTCTGAATTACATTTAATCGAGTTGCAAGGAGGCCCAAGATTATTTGATATTTTTGCACAATCTAAAGTTGATTTCTAGTTAGATCAAAGAGTTGGCTTAGAGTGTGTATTCAAATTCAAAGAAACAAAAAACCTTTAAAGAATTTGCTGAACCAATTCAATAATAAATTAATGGAATTTTGTCCAAGTATTACTAACCATGTCTCCAGAGTTACGTGAAATTATTAAACCTTGATTAGCCTTAAGGTATGGATATGATACCAAGACCATATGTTATCTAGTGGTTGACGGTGCTGAATGAGCAGGCTGTTGTTTTGGCCTAAATTAATTTGGATTAATCGGTTACTGATTCAATTATGTCATTTATTGTTAGTTAATGTTTTAAGAATATTGAAGCAGTATCCACACATGCGAAGAGAGCAAAGTTCCTGGATTAATTAAATCATGAGATAAATTTAATTAAAATAATGACATTGACATTTTAGGGATCTGTGTCGTAGGAAGGGTTTTAGAGATTGCAAAGAAAGTTGGAAGAACTGAGTCAAAATACATTGTCAGATACCAGTGAATGGGCACGAACTTAAAAATTTAAAATGTCATTTAATTTTAAAGCATTATATGGTTATTATTAACAATAATGATGAATTTTAATGGTTTTCATACTGAAAGAATATTCACTGGCCGCGGAGAACTCACAAAACCTGATACTCATCACTATGCTGATGATGAGTCACCCGAGAACTCATAGGTTGAAGGATTCGACATAATGTGGAAGAAGAATTCTTTAAAGATTTTTTGTACGGCCACAAAATTCATGGTGAAGTTGAAGACAGCAGTTGATCATTATAGACTCAGACAGATTACTCATAGGATCTACCAAATAATTGGAGACAAAGCTTCAGATTATTTTTACTATTAGGCTAAAGGATTGGTAAATTAGAAATGGACTTTCCAATCTTACATCAAGAGTTTATTGATCTATAACTTTTGGGTTGAAATGCAAATAGGAGTCATTAAACCTGATAGCAAAATCAAATTGTTAGTCGACTGCACAATTCTAATATTAATAGTTATGAATATCTTTTATATCCCAATGTAACTCTCCTTTTCATTATAGAACAATGCTCAAACTGTTGACTTTTTATTCAGTACAATTCCGAGTTGGGTATTTTTAATGGAAATCATTATCAATTTCAACACTGCCTATTATTATAAAGGCATGATCCATGAAGATCGAACTAAAATATTTCAACACTACATTAAGGGAGACTTCTTTAAGGATTTGCTGGTGGTTATACCATTCCTTATATCTCAATATAATATCCCTTACCTTAATTTTGTATTGCTATTAAGAATAACCAGAGTCAATAAAATATTTGAATAAATCGAAGAAGTAACTATGATAAGAGAAAAGTTCGCAGCCCCTATTGATGTCTTGAAATTGATGATATTTTTGATATTTGTGGCGCATGTTAGTGGTTGTGCATGGCATTACATAGGCATTCAAGAGTTCTTTGAAAACAATACAGGCTGGCTCATTAAATATGGCTATTCAGAAAAAGATTGGGTTAATAGATATGTTGTATCTCTATATTTTGGTACTGTGACTTCATTTACTGTTGGTTTTGGTGATATCGTACCTTAAACATTAGTTGAATAAGTCTTCTTAATTATAATGGTGTTGATAACTTCACTTGTTTTTGGCTATACAATTTCCTCCATATAAAATATTTTTGGATAATTAAGAGAGAAAACTGATTAGCATCGCAATAAGATGGCTAAAATTAACTCATATATGAAGAAAAATAGAATAAATCCAGTTCTACAAATGAAAATTAGAAAGTATTTTGAATATTTCTTCACTCTTGATGAGAGTCCAGAATTACTTATGGACAATCTCAATGAAGATCTCAAATTAGAATTTAGAACCAGCATATACAAACCAATTATAACCAAATGCAAACTCTTTAAGAAATTTGATGATACTCTTTTGAATCAATTATGCAGTGTTGTTTAAATACAAAAATTTATTCCTGGTTAGATGATCTTTTAAGAGAATGACTCAATTAATAAGGCATACTTTCTTATCTAAGGGGAAGTAGATGTATAAATTAATAAAGTCTCAATCTAATAACAATCTGAAGGATCTCTAGGGATTAGGGAATTTTTACTCTAGAAACCTATACATTACTCTTTAAAAGCTACTCAATTCACCGAAATAGCTTATATATTGTATGAAGTATTAATATTTAATCAATCCTTAGGACTTCAAAGCTATCATTAGAGAAAAACAATCTCATTAAGAATAATATTGTTAAATGAAGGATTAATTACTCTATTAGACTGAACAATTAAAATGTGAAATCTGCTCTTAACTTCACCATTTTAGAAAATGTCCAGTTGTATTTTATAGTCCTCCAACAGATGTGGTAGTATGTGATAACAGTGAAGCCATAACCTAACCTAGATACAGTCACAAAAGAAAATAAAGAATGCCATCATCTACTTTAGTTTCAGCATAATATAACCTTTCTGCTGCTGTCAATTATATGTACGATAATGAACTGTTAAATGAAGGCATTAATGATACAACCCTTAAAAAATTTGGGTATGTTGACATTGAAGAAAAATAATAAACGATTGAGGATGTAAAACTCAAATCTTTGAAAGTGATCTAAAAATTGCAAGAACACCATGCATCTACACCAAAAATGAAACGAATGATCTATAAAAATCTATTGAAAAAAGATGAAAATAAATAAATACTAAATAAAGAAGAATCTATTTTAGAGAATATGCATCAAGAGTTTATAAATTTTAAAAAAGAAGATCTAAACAACTTTGATTTACATATGGAGTTTTCCCATTATCATTAGGATAAGAATTTAAGTAAAGTTTTGTTGAATTTCTCAAAATAATCATCACGCTTAAAACCAAAAGAATAGTTTTTTAGCAAAACAAGATTAGGTAAAACAAAACAATTAAGCTCTCATAATACAACTTCAAATAATTTAATGACTAACAATCATTCAATTATGAAAACTATATTTAATAAAAAATGAATATTTCAAATAAACATACTTATTTTTTATATAGAAATTCAATTCTCTTTCATTTATCAATTTCATTAATTATTCTAATGATATATAAACTAATTATTATTGAAATTTATAAATAAAATTTTATATGCATGCATCAGCCTGGAATTCTATTGATAAAATGAGAGATTTCCTTAATTTAAAATAAATTCATGAATCTAAAATTACTATATATATTTTTATAAGTGAATTGGACTCCTTTAAGCATTACTTAAATTCAGAATTGCTGAAAATCGTTGAATCTATTTCTTTTAGTAAATCCCTTAATCTTTTTCTAACAACCAATTATACTCTACAATTATGCAGAATTCCATTTAAAATTAAGATTATAAGTTTGATTTTAATTTGATTAATGTATAATTCTACTTAATAATCCATTACATTTGTTCCATTCTATTTAGTCATAAAAAAATTATAAATAAACCGTAATCTTTTGAATAACTATAATTTTTATCAATTTTAAAATGAATGCTCGTTAATCGTCTGTGCATAATAAAGTAATCTCATAAGTTAAAATTTAATTGTATAATTAATTAATTTATTAACTCAATTTCCAAAATAATTTATGAGATTATTTTAATTAGCGAATTAGATAGGATAATATTATAAATTGATTGCATTACATGATTCAGAAGTTGTAATAGTTGAAGCTTATAAGACTGATTTAAATCTGTATTTTTATTATTATTAACATAAAAGGATATAAGAGAGATTATAGAATATGGTTAAATGACTAAAGATTAGATTTTAATGATTAATAATATTAAAAATGAAACCCGGTTAGATTAGAAGATTCAATTACGGAAGAGATGAATAATAAAAGTTAACCTAAAATCAATTAAGAAATTAATAGACAAGAAGAAATAATAAACTGATAGAAGTAGTAAGAGAGTAATTCAAAGGCGATTCAAAAACACTATTGTGTGGGTTAGCTATTAATAATAAAGGAGAAGATATGAAATTGGAGAAACAAAGAGCGACTTGCACTAGCTTATTTAAATAAAAATAGATACTTATAATTTAGAGTATGAAGTTGAGTTTTACAGAATTTTACTTATAGGATATTTCAGAGACTTCTAAGAGTGATACTCCTGATTAATTATGTCATTACTCTCTAAAGATAAGAAAAAACCAAGAAATGTGATTAGAATTGAAATAGACAGTTCAATTACAGATCTAAGAATCATTGGATTTGAAAATGGCATTGAAATTGATATGTTAGATCCAACAGGAATTCATTAATAGATTAATCATTCCTAAGTTGATTTTGGTAATTTGTAGGAAGCACTTTTTTTAAATAATCCTATTTTTGGAGCCTAACTATTCAATTTCTAGATTGCATCATCTAAATGTGATGATTCTTCATTTACAAAGTCATCATCCTTGCTCGTTTACTTTTGTTGATAAGAATTCTTTAATGCAAATTTATGCAAATCTTGCTAATCTTTTTTTTTATTTTATGGAGAAGCCATAGCATTTGAATTAGTGATAGTATCTTATTACACCGTTTTCATAGTTTAACAGAACTGGCTGAACTTAGATTACTATTATTATTATGGTTTCTCTAAACGACTGGTCGATCCTTAGCCTGAGCAAACAGATAAAGATCCAATAGTATCTGTTCTTCCATTCAAAATTGGAGTTCTAACTTACAATTCCATCGAGCCCACCTAACTATCAAAGCTTCCCTTCTTTTATACTCTATGCTCATGTTCAATCTCGTATTCAATTAAATTTTCATGAATTTCCAATAAATCATTTTTGTTAAAGATTTCTTCAAAATAAGGATGTTACAAGCATGCCTCTGCACTTGGTCTTTCTTTTGGATTTTACTATAACATTTATTTAATCAATTCTTATAATTTTGGGGATGCCTAAATTAGGAGAAATCAAATACTTATTGAATTTGTTTAATGTTAAAATTGATTTCACAATTTTTATTTGCTCTCAATATTGCCTTATAATCAGGTCCTTAAAAGGGTTGTTTACCAGTCAATAAGACATAGAATATAACCCCAGCACTAAATATATCACATTTCTCATCATAAAAGGGATCATCCTCTTTATACATCAGTATTTCAGGTGCAACAAATCCAGGAGTGCCACATCTTTTAAAAAGTATATCTTCTCCTAGAAATGCTGCGAGTCCAAAATCTGCTATGACTATATCTACATTAGAGTCTTTAGATTTAAGCAACAAATTTTCTGGTTTCAAATCTCTGTGTATGCATCTCTTATTATGAATATGTATCAAAGCTTTTATAAAGTTGTACATTAGTTTTTGAAGAGTATCCAATGAAAATTAATTAGTTTTTGCTCTAGCTAGGAGTTCCCCCCCTTATAACAGATCTATTACAAAGTAAATTGAATTCTATGTTTCATAAGCCTCGTGTAAATGAACTAGATTTTCTTAATTCAATTTTCTCATCACACGTATTTCATTCTCTAAACTCTCCTTCCCCTTGAATTGCTCTAACATAAATTCTTTGTTAAATGCCTTTATCGCATACTGGATTCCAGTCTATTTCTTAGCTGCTAAATAAACTTTAGCAAAACTGCCTTTGCCTATCATTTTGGTTACTCCAAACTCATCGTGAAAAGTGGTTTATAGGCATTTATAGACTAACAATTGTTTCAATACTGTTGCATCTGTTGTCAAAATATCTATATATTATCCATTTCTCAGCAATCTGATCACTATTCCTTAGTCATGTTTATAGACTGACATTACTACTACAGTCAAAATTAGCATGCCATGAGGATTCATATTCTTAAATAGATACAAATGTTCTTGGCCCAATTGAATTATAATTGGTTTTAGCTTTGCTTTTTTTCTGCTAATTTTATGACACGCAGATTCGAATATAATTGAATCTTTCTATCGATTTTCATAATTTATTTACTTCATATGTACTATGTTAAAACTTAGACCAAATATGTTTGATTTTCTGAATAACTTCAAGATTATCAAAGAATGATGTAAACTCATTAAGCATCATTTTCTTTAATTTAAAAATATTATTGAATTATAAATCAGTATCATTTCAATATCACACTATTTTATATCACCATTAAAAATAATGAGTCTCAAATAATAAACTTATAAATTCCTTTATGAATTATTAATACTGCTCATTTTTGTCTCAAGAAGAACTGAGATGAACAAAAGTTCAATTAATGGAATACACAATATGATTCAGATTTTTTATGTGTTTAATTCTCACGATAAAATTTAATAATAAGATTTTGTATTTTAATAAACACACCTTTGAATTTTGAGCCAAAAAATTATTTTCTTTGATAAAACTCTACCATAAACATTTTATCATTGAAGTTTTTATTAAAGTAAAGATTACTTAACAAAAAATATTAACACCGGTTCTTAAAATAAAATATAAATTATCTAATAAAATAATATAATTTTAAATATAAAATGAATATCCACCTTTGATTTTATTTTAATTACAAAAGATTTATAAAGATAATACATACTAATATATGGGATAATTGGATAATAATAATATTATCGTATTTTCATAGGATTTGCAAAGAATGGCAAATCTCCTTCATTTTATCTTGATTAATTACGTATATAGATTAAATCTTATATCACTTAATTAAACAAAAGAGATTTAATCATATATCATATTCACAAAAAATAGTACCTTTAGTTATTTCATCGATGTGTAATTCCCAATCTTTTTGAAATGGATATTTATAAATATTTAAAGATTCGATTAAAATATCTAAGAGAGAAAATTTAGAGTTGGCCATTTTGCTTTAATATTATTGTTCATCATTTAAGTCTCTCTAACTATCTATTTATAACACTTCTGGTTCTTCTTCATCTTCTAAATTATTATCATCCTATTCTAAAATTGTCCCCACCTTATTTTAATTTCTGTGCCCATCCTTACTTTCCAGCATAGCATTTCTTCTTTTACTAGTTGATCCTAAATTGCTTATTGTTCTCTTAAAAGTTGGCTTTTCAACTTAAGAATTATTATGCTCTTATAATATATTTGGTTACTCATAAAGATTATTCTATTGAATGGATTAAGTTAAATTACTTTAAGGAATTGAACTTTAATTTACTTTTGGTTGATGCTATATTTATTAAGTAACCTAAGGTTATTTATCTAAATTTATTGATTCAAGCGTCTATTATTCAGCATTAATAATATCTTAAGATATTTAAGAGTTGTTGTTTATATTTTTTAATTTTTTTGGTTTACTTGGTTTTTTTTGATGATTATCCTCTAAATCACTTATAGATTGATCAACATTAGATTGTTTAGAAGTGAGAGGAGTAAATACACTGGACTCTCTTGGCTCATTGCAATTCTATTCATTTTATTTCAAAGGGGAAAACTGTGGATGCTAAGCAATTTAAGATTGTTAAGGTGTATCTTCTATAATTTCTTATGCCTCTCCAAAAAGAGATTATTCATCTAGTTGTCGTATATAAGGTTATTATAGTTGTTATTTTATAACTTTATTTGGCTTCTTTGGTTTCAATAGAGTCTAGATGATTTCCAAATGATTCAGCAATTTCAATACATGTTGATCTAATTTATTAATTTAAACATAATAGTCATTAAAGTCTTGGTATAAACAGTCATATTCAGCTTTTAGTTTTACAAGTTTGACATGAAATATATCCTGATTAACTGGCTCTTAATAGAGCTATTAAGAAGAAATGAGCAATCTCACCTTACTCATTAACAGTGTTGCTTTTTCTTGAAGTTGGAGATCTTTGCGATCATTATTCAATCGATCCAATCTAATAGGAGGTCCAGGATCTTTAAAATTATATAAAAGAGGATTCCTTGAATTTGCTCCTTCATTTTTGGTAGGCTACGTCAATTGTTTAAGTTTATTTCTATATCTTCTAAAGGTATTGACAACCGAAGTACTTTAATTAGTTTCTTAGATCTAAGTAATGGATTCTGCTCGATTGCAATAATCTGCTGTTTTTAGCTTTTCATGACTATTGTAAATGATTATGGTCATTCCTCTAACTCTCTTCTTAATTGGAGTTGGATCATAATTCCATAGGAGACTACTTTAGTATTTAATCATTGAGGAACTTGAAAGATTATTATCCCGGTTGCTGAGACACTAGTAAGAGTCTTTTGATTATAGTTTTAATGATGGCAATCTAAACGATGTAGCTTAAATTCTCATAGTATTAAAATTAACTATACTATATATCTAAAATAAAATTACTAATGAGAATAAATTTAGAATAAATCATAATATCTCTTGTAATTCTCTCGTATATACAAGCAAGCATTTAAATTCAATTTACATTAGACTACTTAATTCTATGAATTTCTCATGTTATTAAAATTTCATGTTATAAAATTTATGTAATTTTTTAATAAGTATAACATTATAAAATTCTAGACATTTAAGTATTGATTTCGATATATTTATCAATAATACTATACGAAATACATATATTGTGAAATAACTATTTTGGCAATTATGGTGCTCAGATTTGTATTAATGATTTTAAATATCAGAATATAATTATATAAAAAATAAACATGTGTAGAATATAATTATTATTTAATTGGTAGTTCTATAATTATTTATACTTAATAAACTTTCATTTAAATTAAGATTTAGATAATAATGTTATTTTAATAATTTAAATTAAAATATTTCAATGTTTAATAAATCAGTGTAATCAAATAGAAACCTATTATCCGGATAACTTCATCGAATAATAATGAACAAATAATCATAGAGGGAGGAGATAGACTATGTTAGACGAAAGAATTCATTAAAATATCCAATAAAAGAGTAAATTAACTTTCAAAAGAGCAATAACTACTTTAACGCAAGGAATTCAATGGATAATCTAGAATAGGTTTTTAGAGTGGAGACAAACAAAAAGTTCAAAAGCCCAGTAGTTGCGCTACCAAATAGAAAGCCTTTTGTTTCTAACAAAAATAGGAGGAAGAGTCACTATTCATCAAGTCAAGAACCTGGCCCATCAATGCCAGGGGTCAAGAAACCACATGAATGTGGATTTAGAATAGTAGCCAATAGGGCTTCAAGACTGCCAACAATATAATTGGATGAGGAGGTGACGAAGGAGGAATCCAAAATAATTTCTTCAAAGGACCCTGTGTCTTTTAGTGATTGGGTTGAGAGGATTTATGGCAAGGAGTGGTTTATTTGAGATTCTGATAATAATTGATCATACTTCTTATTCATTGTAGAATATATATATAAATTAATTTAATTTTGAATGATGACGCATAACATTGAAAATATTCAAAATTTTAAGAAAATAAAGTATTTAATTATATTAAGAAATTTAATTTATTAAAATTGCAAGTAATCAATTACATATGCTTTTCTTATAAAATTCACAAGTCTCTTCAGCTGTTTTTATTAAATGATGATTGATTTATTCTTCTTTCATAGCATCTTTTAAAAATATAACAAACAAATCAAATGTGGGTTCTTTGATCTTAAGTGATTAATGAATAACCTTCAAGTCATTTGATTTATATAGATGTTGATCTTTAAATATGAATGTCATGATCCTTTGAAGATGTTAACTCATTTAGTAATTGGCATTTTTGAAATATTCATTAAAATTCTCATTGTCTTGCATTTTAAATTAAACTTTTGTGAGGATTTAGTCAACTTTCTGTTTGCCAATAAGATTTTAGACAGAATATTATTGAGTAAGATTACTTTTTAGTTTAAACCATATATCCTCGTAATCTTGGATAACAAGAGGATTTAAGTTGAGATTTTGAATTAAGAGAAAGAAATTATCCTGAAAAGATTCAATCCATTCAATAGCTATATTGTATTTAGAATGAATGGTCCACAAGTCATTATGAGTAAGAGTAGGTAGGTGTTAATGTGTGAGATACCTGAGAATAAATTAGGCATGTCTGCTAAATGCCTCTTAAGGGAAGTTCTGCATTCTATGATCTCTTCTAAGCAGTTGGACATACTTTTTCTGTTAAACCTAAAGCAATGTTGGTTGATCTCTGTAAAATTCAAGTAAGGAATCTTGGTTAATGATGTAACTTCTATATCCATCCATTCTCGAGGTAACAAGTTCTATTTATTTCTCTTGGATGTGCAATTATCTCATGGACTCAATCATATGTTATTTAAATAATGTAAAATGTACATTGTTTAAATGCATACTCTTATGAGACTCCCTCATATCTAATAAAGCTTAATCAGAAGTCTAGTCCCAACCCATCATTTGGTGCAGTATTCTACCTAATTTTTTAGCCTATTCATGGAGTTGAATTCCTATAAAGTAATGAGCCAATGTATTGTCAGCAAATATCTTCTGATAACTGCTTTCAGCCATACACAGAATAGTGTCTGGAACTTCTTTTGTGCTTAGTTTCTCAGTTTTTTGATTGTATATAATAGCAAATGGAGTATCGCTGTTGATTATACAGTATCGATATTGTTCAATCATAGAACTAAATTCAAAGACATGCTCTGGCTAAGTTTTATTAACTTTTAAAAAGCATGTCTAAAAGTTAAGTGATAAAAAATACAATAAGATAATTTTTAAATTGGTTGAAATCATTATTTTTAAGTCCTAGATTTTTATGTTTATCTTTAAGCTATTCAAGATTATAAAACACTGGTTTCCCCATAATATATTCTAAAAATATCTTAAAATGAGCCTTATATTATTCATGATCTTCAATGTCTTAAATTAATAAATGCTATTTACATACTTTTAATCATGTCATGCTGGCTTGAAAAATGGAAAAATTCTTCATTTAATTAATCAACTACCTCGTCTCCACCAATTTTATAATAAAACAAACTCATATCCTCATCTCTGACACTTCTTCCACTCAGATTGATAATTGAACTCTTTTAGATAGGTGCTAGCTTATTTTATATAAGCATTGATTTCCTTATATCAAGGGATGAATGTCTAGACGATTAAACGGGATGATAAAACTGTTATTGTTGTGGGACTCCATTAGGTCTAAAAATGGGAGATTAATAATTATTGATTGGACATTTGGCAACATTCAAAACAAACCGTCTACTCATGATGTCAGGAGAATGTAACTTGGGAAGATTAGGATGACTATTAAATTAAGAGTTTTTCCGTGGAGTTGACTTAATTTGGGTTAGTAGTTATTGTTAAGTTTCTGACAATTAATTTACATATTGTGCAAAAGATTGTCTTTCACTGATTCTATCCCCAGGTTTGTTTCCTGTTCTCTAGATCAGATATCCCTTTTTGGTATTTTGACAATTAAGTGTAATATGTTAATGCATTAAATAACTTATTATATATATAATATCATATACAATCAGTGGAGTTTTTANCTTCTAAGCAGTTGGACATACTTTTTCTGTTAAACCTAAAGCAATGTTGGTTGATCTCTGTAAAATTCAAGTAAGGAATCTTGGTTAATGATGTAACTTCTATATCCATCCATTCTCGAGGTAACAAGTTCTATTTATTTCTCTTGGATGTGCAATTATCTCATGGACTCAATCATATGTTATTTAAATAATGTAAAATGTACATTGTTTAAATGCATACTCTTATGAGACTCCCTCATATCTAATAAAGCTTAATCAGAAGTCTAGTCCCAACCCATCATTTGGTGCAGTATTCTACCTAATTTTTTAGCCTATTCATGGAGTTGAATTCCTATAAAGTAATGAGCCAATGTATTGTCAGCAAATATCTTCTGATAACTGCTTTCAGCCATACACAGAATAGTGTCTGGAACTTCTTTTGTGCTTAGTTTCTCAGTTTTTTGATTGTATATAATAGCAAATGGAGTATCGCTGTTGATTATACAGTATCGATATTGTTCAATCATAGAACTAAATTCAAAGACATGCTCTGGCTAAGTTTTATTAACTTTTAAAAAGCATGTCTAAAAGTTAAGTGATAAAAAATACAATAAGATAATTTTTAAATTGGTTGAAATCATTATTTTTAAGTCCTAGATTTTTATGTTTATCTTTAAGCTATTCAAGATTATAAAACACTGGTTTCCCCATAATATATTCTAAAAATATCTTAAAATGAGCCTTATATTATTCATGATCTTCAATGTCTTAAATTAATAAATGCTATTTACATACTTTTAATCATGTCATGCTGGCTTGAAAAATGGAAAAATTCTTCATTTAATTAATCAACTACCTCGTCTCCACCAATTTTATAATAAAACAAACTCATATCCTCATCTCTGACACTTCTTCCACTCAGATTGATAATTGAACTCTTTTAGATAGGTGCTAGCTTATTTTATATAAGCATTGATTTCCTTATATCAAGGGATGAATGTCTAGACGATTAAACGGGATGATAAAACTGTTATTGTTGTGGGACTCCATTAGGTCTAAAAATGGGAGATTAATAATTATTGATTGGACATTTGGCAACATTCAAAACAAACCGTCTACTCATGATGTCAGGAGAATGTAACTTGGGAAGATTAGGATGACTATTAAATTAAGAGTTTTTCCGTGGAGTTGACTTAATTTGGGTTAGTAGTTATTGTTAAGTTTCTGACAATTAATTTACATATTGTGCAAAAGATTGTCTTTCACTGATTCTATCCCCAGGTTTGTTTCCTGTTCTCTAGATCAGATATCCCTTTTTGGTATTTTGACAATTAAGTGTAATATGTTAATGCATTAAATAACTTATTATATATATAATATCATATACAATCAGTGGAGTTTTTAAAAAGAGATTGTTTCTATAATAAATACTTAAGATCATATTAAAAGACCCTGATCATTTTTTTGATGTAGTAAACGTTTTCAGATGGTTTAAAACATAAAGTGTCATTGGTGGTTTAGTCCTTAATTTCTTCTTGCAATAAAAAGTTAGATGCCACTCTATTGGTACTTTTTTAATTAAACAAATATTGACATGATTGAGTTTAATCTTTCTTTTTAAATTTCTTGACAGTCTGTTCTTACTACTCCTGTACTTCTTTCGAATAAATAGGTCCCAATGGAACTTATTATTTATTTTAAAATTGATGCAGTATTAACATAGCATGTTTAAAATCAATGACCTTATTGGTTGGCCTATGTATCTTACCAAAACTATGTCCTTTTTTATATTCCATGGGTAATTTCTTGACCAATATTTTGAGATCCTTCCTCTTGTTCTCAGTTTCCCACTTATTAAGATTACCATTCTGTAACAATACATCTAAATCATATTCATCTTCGGAATACGAATTTTGATCAATAAATCCTTCTTTGGTTTTAGCATCCAATAAATATGCTGCTTCACCCACATTTCTCATGCCTTTTCCTGGTTCTTCGTACTCCCCTTAAGCAAATTTCTCATGATAATAAATGGCTTTATTCATGTCTTATTTGTAATAATAGCACAATGAGATTTTATCATAAGTAAAGATCTCATAATTGGTATCATTAACTATCCATGACAATTTTAGCATCTTCTTGAGGTAAATTAAACTTTTGTCGTACTGCTATAGCTTAATACAAATCTTAGATATGTGCTTATATGCTATTAATTTATATTTATGACAATGATTCCCTTGCATATTACAAATTCTCAATACCTTTATCCAATTGGAATATGCCAATTTCTCCTTGCCATATATCTCCAATATCATATTATGAATGTAATAACCAACTAAAAACATGTTCAAACACCCTATCTTCCATAATAATCTAATCATCCTCTCCCCAATAGGTGAAATCTAATTGACTTCCTCGACAACCATCTTCTCATTCATTATCTATAATAACTTCTGTATCTTTTCTATAAACTCTACGAACTTTGGATTCTCAAACACTATCTACTACAACTTGGCTGCATCTCTCCCACCGAAAAATGTTTATTTATATTTATCTGGATTGAATTTCTAATAATTAGCTTCTCCAGGTTGATACAATTTCTACAATTGTTGCATCTGTAATCTCCTATGTTAATCCTTGTACTCTTGCATCCCACTGTCTGCTTAATACATGACTTGCATATGCATATTTGATGAATTCAATTCCTCAATTACATCATTCTTTGTTAAAATATCCCTCCCTTTTATATGCTTTATACTAAGTGGATCTCTCAAGAATAGATAATCATCGAATCCTTGCCAACGGAGTAAGGATCTCCAATATTACTTAACAATAAACTTTTCTTATTATTCAGTTAGGTAGGGATTAGCCTCCTATTAAAGCGAATGTTTCGGATTTGCGAATAAATTTCCTTTAACATTTGCAAATAGATTTCCCATGCTCTAACTTGCTGATTCCGGTTTTTAAAGTCTTTAGTACATTCGAGATCCAACAGGTCTACCTGATTCCCTAGTTGCAACAGTTCTTTTAGTTATCAATTTGTTTGGATTATTCTATTCAAGTTTTTGTTAAAGAAAATCTTCATAGTCCTTATTAAGGAGGTTGCGTAAACCTTTCATATTTTATAAAACAAATAATTTAATAATATACTTATTGTATTTTTAACAAAGAGTGGATCCAAAAAATTATCATATTTATTGAATTGTATACTTTACTTTAAATACATTCAAATTATATCAAACTATAAAATGATCTAAATATAAAAATAATTTAATAGAATTTTTAATAGAATATTTGAGTATTTAAGAACGAATCGGTGGGGATGTCAATAAAAGAATTAAAATGAAAAAAGTTGCATTACTGGTTAGTCAATCTGGAGATGGTAAGACGACTCTGTTTAATAAAATTACTAATTCTAATTAAGAAGTTTAAGCTGGAGGAAGGGTTGTAACTCGTGAAGTTTACGTTAAAGACTCAAAATATGGATAAGGATTTACATTAATTGATACACCTGGTTTAAAAGATGAAGATTGTATTGGCACATCTTCAAAAATTTTAAATTTAATTGAAAATATATGGATATCAAGAATAATGGTTGTTGTGCGTTATGCACGATTTGATATTATAAAAGATACTTGCAAATGGTTATTACTAGCATTTGAAAGATATCAAGATAGAATTACAATAGTGATTACTCATTTTGATTTTTCTGATGACAAAGAAAGGGAACAACGTTAATTAACAGAATATTATCATAAAGCAGGAATAAAATCTATAATTTTTGCTTCTAGGGAGGATTCTGGAGAAACACTTTGTGAATTATTCGATTCAGAGATTAAAGATCAACCTTAAAAAATGTAACTTACTGAAAGTGAATTACTTAGCTTTTAATAGTGTGATTATAATTAATTCTTATATTTTGAACTGTTAGAAATACTAGGAGACATATATATTTAATCCAAAAGATTGTTTTAAGGTTTTCCAGTAATTGATGAATAAGCAAAAGTTCTACTTGTTAAAGAGATTATAAAGAAATTAATAAACTACAGTTATGTTAAATTTAATAGATCATTTGGACGTAATGAAAATGATGAAGAATAATTTTTATTCTTCTTAGAATTTAGACGCTCTATAATTGATATTGTAAATAGAGATATTCAAATATTGAAATGGAATAATATTGTTAAATATGTCTAAATTATAGAATTGAAGAATTTTATTTAGAATGAAATGGAGACTTATGACAAAAATTTTGAGGTTGGAAGAAAAAAATGCTTATAGAAAATTAGAGAAAATGCTAAGAATTAGAAGATTAATTATTTATGATCGATAAATATTTGATTTATTTTTATTCATACATAAATTTTATAAGAAATAATAAAATGATTAGAGAATTCTTAAAGGATAACACAGAGAGCTGTTTAGATCTGATAGACAAGGGGGAGAATCTTGATGAGATAGATAAGAAGACTGGCAAATCTTTATTACAAATTGCATTAACAAATAACAATTTAAAATTAGTGAAAGCATTATTGGCAAAGAAAGCCGATGTTAACTTTATGAATCTTATTGATAAAAGCACTCCTTTATTTACATCAATTTAATTGAATTTCTTGGAAGGAGCATAAGCCTTATTACAGACTCATTAAGTTGATGTAGAAGTGGAGATTGAAGGTAGATCTTATTTGGAACATGCAGTTGTGATTGGAACAGTTTAGATGATCTAATTGTTGATAAGTAATTAGTTATTTAAATTTAGAATACAAGGTACCCACAAAAGGGAACTTATTACATTTGGCAATAAATGCAGAATAGGATGAAAACGCATTATACTTAATATAAAATGAGATTGGATTATTGAATCAGGATGAAGATCAAGAGAATGTGTTGCATATATTAGCCTTTAGTGGCAATGCCGAATTGCTTAATGCCATAATTAAAAGACATAGAGATAATGCATTATAAATTGACATTTGGAATTAGTAAAATAAAGAAGGAAATGCACCATTGCATATTGCTGCCATTAATGATAAGTAACTATTCTTGAAGGTATTACTTTCAAATAAGGACAATGTCAACTTAGATGTCAATAAATTAAATAGAGCTGGATTAACATATTTATAGATAATTGAAGATAGAAAAAAGAAGATTGAATTAGAATAATAGGAATAATAAGTTAGAAAAAGACAAATTGCAGAAGACAGAGTATGTATTTAATTAATTGATTAGAAAGAGAGACAACAGTAAAGAGCTAAGGAAGTCGAGAATTAGATCAGTGAAGAAAAAGAAGCTAAGAAAAGATAAAAAGAGGCAGAAGCTAATAAGGAGATCTTATAGAAGAAGGAAGACACAAAGAATAGACTTGTGATGTTGGGGATCTTTGCAGTCGTTATTTTAGGCTTTTATGTAGTGTTGTAATTTAGTATAAAGAAAAAATGAGTATCAAGATATGAATTTAGTTTATTTAAAGAAGTTATGATTGTTGATTTCTAGTTCGATTTTGTTTTTTAGGGAGACATCTTCTTGTTCTCCAAAATCTACACTAATTTATAATGCTGTCATAGATAAATAGAAATTACCTTAGTTGGTATTATATTTTCTACTGTACTCTTTGCTGTATCCATTATGTAATTCTTTTTGACTTAATTTGGCATGGCTTAATTTCTTTTCTAGAAAATCAAGTATTTTGCCAGAGCGGTATCTACCAGGACTAGGACTTAAACTCGATTTCTTGATTAATTTTGATAGTACTAATTTCAGCATGGCTGGACTTATGTCCTCATTGATAGATACGTTTATAGATCCTTTATCTTCAATTTCCTATTGATCTGGGGTTGGATTCTTTTATTCCACTTTTTGATTTACGAATTGATGACATTTATCAACGTCTTATTCAATCATTTTAAATTCATCTTGAGGAGTTTTGATTTGTTATTTGTTCCGAATTTCAAAAGATACCTTCCATGCAAGAAATATAAGAAATAATAAAAGAACTATGTTAAAAAATAAGATAGTTATTATTATTGTTAAGAAAGCAGAGTAAAATTGCATAGGCTTCTCAATTATCATAGCTGCATAAGTTTGGATGATCACCTATGCAATTATTTTAGTTAAGAACACGCCCACTATATTTTTGAGGAGTCTTAAATGTAAAAGGCTGTTACTTAATTTAATCTTCGACTAAACACATTTCCAAGAATCCAATGTGAAGTACTATTGAGTCGCAATGATGGCAAATTTAACAGAAGATTAATTATTTACAAGTTTTGCACTCTTATTGGATGATCAACAATCCTATTATTTAACTTTAATTACTTTATACATTATTGAACAATCTCAATAAAATTACAACAATGAGACATTAGAATATAATTATTCCAATAAACTACTTATAATGACAGGGGGTACTTCATAAAATAAGATAATGGACAGGCAAATGCATTGGAAGAGAAGAATCAAGCATTCTCCATAAAGGACATAGACAATCAAACAATAGATGACTCTCTGCATTTATCTATACTCTTTCAATTCTGTAAATGTACTCTTCTATATTTAAGGGCTTTTATTTTACATCTATATTAATATAATATTTAATAAATGAGTTTAGTAAGAAATTCTTGTCAGTTTGTGAGTGAGAATTCCAAACATGTGAAAATCAACAAGGAGGAATTACAAAAATAAGTCAATGAATGGTATATTAAGAATAAACACAAATACAAAGAATTTGATGAATATGAATGTCATCTTGCAGGTGATGAGGAATAAGTGGTTGACTTTTTGTTTATATTGGATTCCCTAAACTTTTGTTTTTGGCCACAAAAAGATTATGAATACGAAAATTTGTCATCAGCCATAAAGGAATGTTTTTAGAAATCTCCCCAACAATTCAAAGCAGAATCCATATTATAAATGACATTTGAGGAATTTCAATAGTTGCTCTTCCCAAATCACCCTGATTTCCCATTGATCACAGAGAGATATAGATTATTGAAACATGCCTCAGAAGTATTGGTGACATTTTTTGAAGGAGAATTTGTGAATGTAATCAAAGCTGCTAAAAATTCTGCTGCCAAATTACTTAATATATTGACAACCCAATTTCTAGGATTTTAGGATCATGCAATATATAAGGGGAGATAGACCTTTTTTTACAAGCGATCACAAATCTTAATAGGAGACATATATGCTGCACTAAAAGGGTAAGGACTAGGTAAATTTGATGACATCGAAATCTTAACGATGTTCCCAGATTATAGAGTACCATAAATTTTAAATTAATTAAATGTTTTGGAATATGATGAAGAATTGGCGAATAAGATTAAAAATGAAGTCGAAATTACTCATGGATCTGAATATGAGATTGAAATAAGGGCCAATAGTGTAATAGCAGTAGAATACATAAAGGAGGAGTTCTAGAAGTTAGGATAGAAATTAAATAGTATAGAAGTGGATTGGATGCTATGGTAGATGGGTGAAGAATAACGATTCGACATAGTGCCACACCATAGAACCTTGTCAATATATTATTGATTTTTGTATAGCAAGAGTTACATTAAATAGATAGTAACAGCAAGAAAATAATAAATTTAGATCATGCATCTTCTAACCATCTGAGTCTTTTACCATCCTCCCAAATTCCTATTTTGATTGTTCCATCATTCAAATAGTATTTAGAAGTACCATGCTATTTACCATTTCTCCATCCTCCTTCATATTTTCTGCCATCTGCCCAATAATATGTTCCTTAACCATGTTTTTTATCATTCAAATATTACCCATCATATTTTCTCCCATCCTTCCATTAATAAACTCCCACTCCATTCATATTATTGTCCAACCATTGTCCAGTATATCCTCGACCATCAGCCCATTTATATGTTCCAAATCCATTGATTTTATTATCTCTCCATTCTCCATCATAGTAAGATCCGTCAGCCCAATCATATCTCCCTTTGCCATGCTTTTTTCCATTAACGTAATCACCACAATATTTCGATTTATCTTACCCTTTCATAAGATACAATAATCTTACAAGTTTCTGTTCCCTTTCCATGTTACAAATCATCTTTCCATTCCCCTTCATACTTAGCACCATTAAAATGACTATAGATTCCCCAGCCATTGGCTTTGTCATCTCTCCATTCTCCTTCAAAAAGATCTCCGTCAGCATGAAAAAACTTCCCCTATCCACACGCCTTATTCTCCACCCATTAACCCTCATACCTAGCTCCATCAGTCCATTTTTGAATACCAAATCCATCTCTCTTTTTATCTTTCCATTCTCCTTCATATATGGCTCCAGAACGGAATCTAAATTCAATAGGATCTCTTACATAAAAGGGGGGTTTTTCACTCTATTCGGATCTTGGGGAGGTTGTGCATTGGCAGTCTCTTCTTGAAAGTATTACTACTTTGTATGCGCTCCAGCCTTTTCAACTCTAATTTCCTTCGATTTCTTGTGCTTCTTCCAATTCCTTTGTATTTTAAGTGCTGCATCTCCCTATGAGATTTTCTTGTTTTGTTGTTAACTATTTTCAATTTGCTTTTCCTCATTGGATCGATGTTCCTATTTCTCAGGCTTCTCTATCTTCTCTGCCTTCTTCTTGGGTTTCTTTTTCACATTGATCTCTTGAATGCACTCATTGGAACGGTGCTAACACTAACATCCATTACAAGTTTGCCCCATTAATAATTAAAATAAATGAAAAATCGCGATATTCTGTTATAAGCACGTGAAGGGTAGGAATTTAACAATATAATTTAGTCGTAAACAGTCCGAATAACACCTGGGTCTCTTAATGAATAGAATCAACCTCATTCAACAGAATCAACTCAAAGTCATTAGAAGAATCAAATAACAATAGAAGTCTGTTGAAATGAAGCAATTCATACAATCTGAGCACGACCAATTTAATTAGAGTGTTATATACACATTATTATGATAGAGAAATATTATCAACATGCAAAAACTACAGAAAATACACCAAGTTCAACTTATGGCCAAGACAAAAAAACATTAGAGTGAAGAGGGACGCAAGAAAAGCTAAGAACAATAGAAGCAATTCAGACTTCAGGAGACTCAGAAGATGAAAATTAAATATCTAGAATTAGAAAGGCAAGTACAGCAATAAAAAGAATCTGAACTAATTAAAAACATTGTCAGATACAACAAACTGAAACAAGAAAGGGCACAATCACAAGTTAAAATGAGGATCAGGCAAAAGTCAAATGAAGAACTCAGAAATAAAGAGTACTCTCAATTATTAGAGGTTGAATGTTAAAAAAGAATATAAACAGAATAGTCTATTCGTAAACTCGAATAGAAGGAACAATTATTGATCTAAGAACTTTAAACATCTTAATAGTTGAGTTCGACATACTCTCGATAATTGGTATCATTTTCTATTGATTGTAGGATCCAAGAATCATTACCAAAATTAGAGCAAAATCGTACTATCAATCATGAAACATAATATTTTTATACATTTTTGCTAATATTCAGTTTACATAATTATAATGGATCAAATTTGCATCCAAATAATAATTTGAACAAATCATAGACATTAATGGAAGATTTATGTAAGGTTTACATAAAAATGCAATCTTATATACAACTAATAAAATGAAAAGAATATTAATAATAAGGAACAATATTAGGATGTGTTAAAATAAGAATGGATAAAATTAGATATTACCTAAACCATATGATATAATAAAGGTTTATTAGATAATAATGAAGTTGAATTTAAATGAATTTACATAACCAGAAGTAATATATTATTAATGTGCTTCACACCAAACCATCCTCATTTTGTCCATAATTTAGAATTCTATAAAATTGCAATTTGAGCAATAAGCTACCCAATTGCAATCATAATTGTTCAAATAAAACATAAATAATTTTAACAGCTTGTTTTTATTTGTAGAATATACATAATTAAAAATAATGAGCTAAAAAATTCAAAAAAGCTAATTGCAAATTCTTTCAAAATCTAAGCAAATGAAAGTTAAAGAAGGGTGTGATGAAGTGAATATTTTTAATTCTTACATTTCACTGAATACTGAAGAAAGAGATAGTCATCACAAAGATTATAAGGATTAAGAAAAGTAACAAAGAAAGTAGTCTGAAAGAAATTGTTAATCAGTTAAAAAAACAGAGATGTCAACACATTAATAAAGAAAAAGGCAATCATAATCTGCACACTAGAGCTCAGCTGTTAAAGTTCAATTTCAAACTCCATTACAAAAGAGAACACATCGAAAATTTTATAAAACACCATTCCCAAAACAATGAATATAATTTTATGACTTGTCACCATATATTAATCTCAAATAATTAATTAATTTTATTAATTTTTCTATATTTTAAGACAGCATGTTTAATTTTTAAGAAATATGCAACTAAGTTTCTTAGCCTATATAAAATATTAGAAACGATTCTTTATTTATAAGGTACATATTAGAATGATTGAAAGCAAAATGATAAGGAAGCTACAGTCTTCCAATACATAATCTGCATGTGATAGAATTTAAGGAAGACTTTGGAAACCTTGAAAAAGGAGATACAGAACTATTCTTACTTGAATTGCAAGGTAATGCTCAAAATGTTAATAGTGAGGAGTTATAATAGTTTAAATTTCTTGGTATTGAAAAAAGCTTAATGAATTAAGATACAAAGGATCAAAATTTAATTAGAGGAATACAATTGAGGATAGAAGACTAATCGGAATTTGAAAAGATTACATTTTCATGAGGATTGTTGCAGACGACATCAATTAGGGACAACGGTTAATTTAGTTAATTTAGAAAATTAAAATGATTTGTTTACATCATCACTTTGTTTGGTTTTATACATATGTGTTATGAAGAATTAACATACTTTATTTATTATTAATTATTATTATTAAAAATGGAAACTGATCCAATGAATGTTACACAAAATCAAACTTAAACAAGGCGTCATTATCCAAAAGATGTTTAAGTAACTAAATTTTTGTGATAAAAAGGGTTTAAAATCTGAATGGTATGGAATTGAACATCATATGTATGAGATTGGATAAGACATTTAACGCAATGAAAGAGAAATTTTGAATCTGAGAAAGAAGGAATTATTGTACCAGATTATTATTTGATTCTATTAGGACTGAATTGGATCGTAAAATGCTTGAGTAATTGCAAATTAAACAGAAAGAATTGGAGTAGAAATATGAAGATGCACAAGAAATGAAAAGGAGATAAATGAAATTCTAAGAGGAATAAAAAAAGTTCTTAGAAGACAAGGCAGTATTGCAAAAAGGCATCTCTTCCATATATGACAAATAAAAATAAGACTCCTTGATTAGAGAAATGGATTTGAGACAATAAAAGTTAGATTGGGAACAGCAGGCTTTGGATGAGAATAGAAGGCGAATGGAATAGGATTTCCTGTAGAGGAGATTGCAAAAGGAACAATGGGCTAAAGAATAAGATGCAGACCTTAAACTATCCTAGTTAAGACATATGGAAGAAAGAGAAAGATTTAGAAATGATTAAATTGAAATTCAAGAGTTGAATAGAAGAAATGCTGAAAAAGAATTAATCAAAGAGGAAAACTATAAAAATGTATCAAAACCATATCTAATTAGTTCTATAAACTATGTTCTCAAAATCAAGCATAATTATAGAAAATGCATATTGACAATGTCCTTCAACCTTTATTGGAAAGACAAGCTTAGTTGGAATCAATGATCTCTAAAAATATGGATGCATATTAAAGAAAATTACTTTAAGAAGAATTGGATCGTGTATTGAGGAGACAAGAAGAATATAGATAAACATTGAATGTTAATAAAAAGATGTTGGATGAAAGAGAATAAGGGAAAGTGCAGGAGAAGAGTGTTAAATAAGAGTTAAATAAATAAAGATTGGAAGACGTACTGCTATCTTATTATAATTAGCTTTAAAATTACAACTAATTCTTAGTTTAAAGAAAGGTTGATTAAGTAGAATAACAAAGATAATACAAAGAATATTTAGATCAATAACGAATAGAAAAGTATCAATCATCCAATATTATAGAGAGGAATAAAGACTGAAACAACAAAGGATGGGAAGACAAGAAAAGTCTATGAATATGTTAGATTTATAGGCCTATAAAAATTAAGAATCATAATTAAATGCTAAGATTATTGGATGGTCACCATAAGTTGGGTATATTATCTTTTCATTTTACATAGTTAATTACCACCAAAATAAGACTACTTATTAAAATAACAATCTCTAGCTTAATTAAAGTAGGATGAGATGAATACAATTAATTAAAATTTGAGTAGTGTTTCTCAAGTGAGTCGAGGACAGGCTTTAAGGGGGGCAGGATAAAATGCTATTCATTAAAGTCACAATCCCCTTACAAATCCTATTCCATTTAATAATCAGAATCCCTACATATAGAAATAATATGAATAAATGATTAGACCAAGACCTTATTGAAATATATTCACATTAAACAATATGTTGTATATCATATACTCTCTACTCTTTGCTGAAAAAATTTAATTAATATCTAGCATAATGTTGTAAATTCAATTTATAGTTTAGATGTGTTTGATAATATAACTGTGTTATAATCAAAATTCAAATAAAATTGTTTTTTTGACATTTATAACATTATTATATGATGATGTATCAACAATTATTGATCTATATTCTTTAAATTTAAGAATAGGCAATATTTAAGGATATTAACTTAAGCCACCAAATTATTTCAGAAAATAGATTCCAATAATTTATTTTCTGCTATTAGGGAACTCAAATTTGATAAATCTGACTATCTTCCTCTTATCTTGAACCATATATTGGTGATATAATCATTTTTATACTATCTTAGAATATTGCCTTACTTTAATAAGCCATAATATCACTCCATGAAAAATAACTTGCCTTCTCTCATTTCTCCCTCTTTACTAGCTTCAATTATATAATACATCTTTGTTCTTAAATCTTATTGATGACACCTTTGCTTTTCTTGTTTTACTAAATTTTAACTGAGTAACTGATACGACTAGTCGCCAACAAAATTTTTCATAATCTAAATTTATAGTAATTTTCAATTTTTTTAAATTCAAACAAAGGTCCTAATTTCAAATTAAGCAATCTGAATTCTTAAAATACAATAAGCATGGAACAGATTGATCTAATTTAATAGAAGTATTCAAGACTTATAAGAGTGATTTCATAAAAAATCCAAGTCCTATATGATTGAATAACAATTGATTTCAATTAATATTAAATATCCAGTGAAATTAGACACACCAAAATGAATTATTTATGTTATACAACCAAACCTTATACTTTACTAAATCCTTTTGGGCTTAACTCTACTCCAATATTTTAAAATAAACCAATTATAATCATACTATTTAAAAATTCTATCTTTTTTTGACATTAAACTTTCTTTTAAATAAAAATTGCGATCTTCTATCTTATCGAGTCATAGATTATCAAAAATGAGACATTTTGTTTATGAATTTGCTAAGCGTATTAATAGTTATTTTTAAAAGAGAATGCCCGAATTATTTAATAGAAAATTATATTTTCCATAAATTTAATATTTATATACGTGTATTAAAAATAATAAAATTGAATACAATTTTTTACATATTACGTTCCTCAAATAAGCTATATTTATTGAAGAAGTCTCTTTAACACACATATTTTAATTAATGATAAATTACTATAACAATTCAATTATTGTTAATTAATCTATGAAAAATTAATGATCTATAAACATTTGCAAAGTAAATGATATTTAGAGACAAATATGTAGTCTTTTGTATCACTAATTGAATTTCAATATAGTTTGCGTATTTATAAAAAGACTCAAACAGACGTCATCCTTCTACACCTCTGATATGCTATTAATCAGTAAAATTTTGACTTGAATTTAATCAATTTTAAAAAATAAAATAAGATCCTCCCCCGTTCAATAATGCATTTTTAGAGTATCATGGAAGAGGGTATGAAAGAATCATCATACCTACAACTTTAATAATAAGGTATAATAAGATTTTGTAACCTTTTAGTTAATGAATCAAAGGCACAAAAAGCTTTATCAGAGATATAAAGTCTAGAACGCATTTGGCTCAGTTGGATGACTCAACAATAGTCAGGACAAAGCTTGGCCGAGGAAATGGTTAGAAAGAGCGATTCGATCGATGTAGAATGCACCTAGGAAACTAATGTATCGATTGTTACATAATATCATAGAGTGTTGACAAGAATAATTAACTTAAAAAGTTTTTCGAAACCTTGAAATAGAGAATGATAGATGATAAAATATACAGTACGTTGACTCAAACCCAAACAACCTAATTTTTTGAAGAAGTCACAACTCAAATTTAAAACAAAATAAAACTCTATGAAGACATACAGAAACTAAAATTATTGTCTAATTATCCAAGTACAATTCCATTATTATACATTTCTTAGCTAATACTAAGAGGACTTATTCCAAATAAGCAAACATGGTCCTTAAGAAATGGCTAATTGAAAACTACAATAATCCATATCCAAAACAATAGTAGGTTGAATAATTAGTTCAATAAACGAATCTCACCAACAAATAAGTAAATTGGAATCCTCTATCATATATAGGTTTTAAATTGGTTTATAAATGCCAGAAATAGTTTAAAAAATAAATCATCTTAGGAAAAGAAGTTTAAGCATATTGTTGAAACCAAATTTAAAGAGATTGCCACCTTAAAAAAGAGGAAATTAGAATAACGAATTTGATTATTAGGGGAAAATCACTGAATATAAATTTGATAAAAAATTATAATAAGTATATATCTAAATGCTATTAAACATGGCTGGGATTTAAGGATTCCCATCAATTGGCGTTCCATTGTTATCTCTCCAAGTTTATATTAAGCTATCGTCTAAATGAAGGTCGCTTAGGATATATCCAATCGTAATTTCTACATACATTAAAATTGCGATTGGATATACATGAGCAATAAGAATAAAAAAATATATAACTTAAATATGATAATGCATGGGGAAGTAATTCTAAAAGGAAAAATGAAATACTAGACATCTTGTTTGTAAGAAAAAGATCACCAAATAACTTACAAAAAATAAATAATCTCAATCAATCAATTCAGATATTAATATAAAAATAGAGAAAGATTCTTTAGCATAAATAGATTCTATTCATTAGAATGAGTTGATGAAGAATTTATAATTTATTTCAAGCTGATAGTTGGTAAAGGTTAATTAGATTTAAGATTCATTCATCATATTCAAATTTTCACTTCTGAATAAAGTCATATCTATTTTGAGGATTATAAAATAAAATTAAATTTATATTAAGATTAAAATATGAAAGCAATGCTTCATACATTGTAGAAGAGAGGATCTATGACTTTGATAGAGCCGTAAGTTTTGGTTATTCAATAACTAGGATTAATGATGGAATGGATAAAGTGTAAGAGAAACATCAGGCAGTATAAAGTTATGTGGAGTAAGTTGATTAAAAAACTGTTATAGCAATAGAAAGAGAAGTTATTTAAAATATTAATTTAGGAAGAAAGAGTGAATCAGAGATATTTTCATTTGATGAACTAATTGGAAAGATTGATGTTCTAGATCTAAAAGCTTGAGGAAAAGAAGCAATAACAAAAAGAGTATGTTCTCCAGTTTAATTAGTCTTGATAACCATCCCGCAGTGAAGGAAATGGTTTATGAGTTGCATAAATTGCAGAAGTATTAAAAAGCCTTATAAGATAACCATGCAAAAATGGTGGAACAGATTAAACTAAACAATTTAACTATTTAGTAGTTGAAATAAACAGTATATTAAAAACGAGTTGAAATAAGAGATGTTGTAAGAGATTCATTCAGATTGCAGGATGAAATAAAGAAAGCAAGGTAAGAAAAAAGAGCAATTTCGAGTATTTTATTATTACTAACCAGTTGTTAGGGATAGTGCTGATATGTTTCTCACCATGCCTGCAACTAACATACCCAAACCTTCTAATCTGCCCAACATCCCATTAAAACATAAATCAAAGAGTACTTTGTTACATATAATGAGAAATGCTCAATCTCCTAATCAATAAGAGGTATTTCAATTTAGAGTAATAGAAAATCAAAGACATAGTGTTGGTGTATAATCAGGTTTAGCAATTAAGAAAGAAAGCAGCATAATCAACCTAGATAATTTAGTAAGTCACAAATAAGTATTGCTAAATAAAAAAGCTAATGAGTGAATGTGCTATGATTTCAATATAGAACTTCAAAAATAGATAAAAGATAACTAATAAAAATGGTTATGCAAATTCTATATATTTTGACATGAGTACGCTCAATATTAGCAAGAATGAAAGCAGTATCATAAAAGAGAGAAAAATATAAAATATTTTATATGATACATTATAGTAAATAATGATTGATCTAATTGATTCACGATAGAAGACTGATTTGAATGGATCATCTATTGCGGATTCAATGTATTTCTAATGATTGCTATATAGAATACGAAATTCTGTATCTTAGGAATAATTTATGCAATTTACATCTGTGTAGATCTTAGGATTGCTGGCATTATAGCCAAGGTTGTTGACTGAACTGATTGGCATATTCGAATTGAAGTAGAAATAGATAGGATTACTATGTAATAAGACAAGACAATTTTATAAGCATTTGGGCTTACAATGAACCCTTTAAAGTTGTTATAAAATTATTTATATACTATAATTTCATTTAATGAGTGAAAGTGTTTGGATAACTGAGGGGATGTGCATAATTGAGGATTACCTATTAATTAATTCCTTTAATATTCTATTTTCATTTTCATTACAATGATGAGATTGCAAGAAGACATCTATATCCCCCTTGTTTTAATGTGTGATTTTGAGTTCATTTTCTTGTGATCTTTTATTGCTCTGATTGCTGCACTAACATTTCATTTATAATAATTGATTCTCACTTGTTAACATCAATTTCTTACTTTTTGTTCTAATTCCTATATGCGCATCAACAATGAAGTGTTTTCATTAAGTAGTCTATCAAACTATGCACTGCTTCTTTATTGTTGATCTGTGCTTTTTCTTAATTACAAGTTTTAGGAACTGCTGATCACTTTTTTTTGAATATGAGGAGACCTATGAGATGATTGGCTAATTTACGATTCAATGGGAGAAGTCTTGATTGGTCTATCGACACTAAATTGTCTAGCTGATTGAATAGCTTGTTGAGACTGCTGGATTAAAGTGTTCAACAAATTATCACCTCTTTTGTTGTTTTCATTAGATGAATCTCTAATATATTTGCTAATGTTTCTCAGAATAAACTATATGTCTTACAACTAAATCTAAGTTACGTGTTACGACTTTGCTTTACCAGGAGTTAAATTACTGTTGGATTTATTGTAATAACTGCGGTTCATTTATGTTAATAACAGAAAAATAATTTATTAATTATTCATGCAATTAAAATAATTATTCCTTTATAAAGAGTTGCTAAGCAAATCAGGTCTCGGAATAGGAATTAACAATGGCTGTAATGCAATAATCCAATATTCACTAGACACCTCTTCCAAGTAGATGGATACAACATTTCAAGATTCATAAGTGATATGGATACAAATTTCAGAACCCCTCATATTGAATCAATTGATTAATTGATAATTTTTAATTAAAATTGAGATTTCAATGGTGTTAAAATTAATTTAGCAGACCTGTGACGGGGTGGGGGGAATAGACAATTCCATAATTGTTATGCAAATAAAGTTATTAGCAAATCAAAATTAATAATATTATATAATATTAATTGTTAGGTATAAATTCTGTACAGAATATGTCATGAAGATAAATATTTAAAAAATGAAATATTTGCTTGTTCTCATAGCAATCGTTTCGGCTTTCGACTATGATCCAGCTCTAGCTAACCAACTGACTGCATTTTCGTTTGCTGCTTATTGTAACCCAGAGAACATCTTAAGTTGGGATGTTGGCACTATAAGCCAATAATATCCTCACCTAAGCAAAATATAAATATTCGAGAACATAGAACTTGTATCATATCAAACTATCCTTAGGAAACAAGAGGCTATATCGCTTACAATTCCGCTAGTCAAGCCATCACCGTAGTGTTCAGGGGGTCCAACAACATGAAGAATTTCATTGCTGACATAGATTACAAGAAGATTGAGTTCAACACCATTTGCAAATGTTAGGTCCACGAAGGATTCTTTGCTGCCTACACATCCCTAAAAGTTCAATTGGATGTGTTACTTGGGGAGTATAGGATGAAATATCCATATGCAAAATATCATGTTACAGGACATTCGTTGGGAGGAGCAATGGCAACATTGTTTGCAAGTGAACTATCAATGGTAGGAATTAAGGTAACACTTGTGACCGTTGGTTCTCCAAGAGTGGGCGATTCTGATTTTTATGATTGGTTTTCAACATTAAAGGTTACTCATTCCAGATTGACAAATAAGAAAGATATAGCTCCTCATTTGCCACCTGTTAAATACGAATTTGAACACGTTAATACTGAAATCTGGTATAAAGACGGAGTAAATTATGTGATTTGTCAAGAAGTAAAGGGAGAGGATCAAAAATGTTCAGCATCAGTCTTGAATCCAAATTTAACAGACCATTTAACCTATTTAGGATGGTCTAATAATTCTTGTGATGCTTAAACAACAGAATGATAAAATCAATTTTTATATGACATCATCTATTAATTACGTTCTATTGTGCTTTAATATAATTAAAATTTTTTATTATAAATATTCTCTACCTTTATGGAATATCTTATTTATCATACACACTTTAAATTATATATAATTTTACTGTTATTAATCAGTTGGAGTTATTTCACTTAAATTTAAGTGCACAAGCTCAAATTAATTGCAATATTAAATTTAACAATTTTATTACTGTATAACAATTGTATCACTTACATATGAGATTTGATAGAAGTTTAATAGAAGGAGCATACATATTCATAAAATTAAATTATTTTTGAATCATAATAAATTTTATAGAATTCGATATTAATCTTTTTACCGAAATTTAGGGCATAAAATGTAGTTAAAATTCTATTACTTGAAGGAATTCTGAATTTCAATCAGTAACTACATTCGATGTATTCTTAATCGGATTAAATTGCATATCTTGTGATATTTAAGTAATTAATATATTGATAATATGAATATTAAAAGGAGAGATTTGAATTTGTGAGTATATTTAAATAAATAAAATCTAAATGAGATCATCAGTTTTGATTTTGGTTGTCCTAGCTGCAACAGTCAATTGTGCTTTCGTTTACAATGAAGCCTTAGCAACTGAGGAGGCTGCCCTTTCCTTTGCTGCTTATTGTCCAGACACAGCCATCAACACATGGACTGTCGGATATGTTACCACCAACTATCCCAATATCGAAAAACCCTTAGTTTTCGAGAACAATATTGCCGTAAGATTTGAAGTCATCTATAATTCTAGGGTACCAAAGGATACATAGCCTACAACCCCACATACAACGCCATCACTGTTGTGTTCAGAGGATCTAGCAACATTCAAAACTGGTTGGACAACATCCAATTTGATAAGGTCGATTACAACACAGCATGTAATTGCCAAGTTCACAGTGGATTTTTGGATGCCTTCAACTCCATCAAGCCCCAAGTCGACTCCTTGTTCACCAAATACAGAGGAATGTATCCAAAAGCCATCATCCATGTAACTGGTCACTCTTTGGGAGCTGCTATGGCCACCTTATACACAACTGAATTAGCTATTGCAGGATACACAGTTCAATTGAGCACCTTTGGTTTACCAAGAGTGGGAGACACAGCTTATTATAACTATTTCTCATCATTCACCAAGGTCACTCATTTCAGAGTTGTCCATGATAAGGATGTTGTTCCTCATGTATGATTATGTAAAATAACAATTAGGTCCCACCTGAGAACTTCGGATTCAATCACGTTGACAGAGAAATCTGGTATCACAGAAGTTCATACACTATCTGCTAATTGGATGAGGATCCCAATTGCTCAGATTCAGTCCTTGTTCCATCAATTCAAGATCACTTGAGTTATATGGGATGGAGTTCAACAGTGGACTGCTGATATTTAAAATACAATTAACAAATATTCAATCAAAAATATGTTTATTCGATTGAAAAAACAGAAGAAATATATATAATAAATAAAATATGTTTTCGAATCCTTTTTTCAAAAACAGTGGGGCTTCGAGTCCAAAGAATAATATGTAATCAACACAATAAAGACCATCGGTGTAGGACATCATGAATAAATACAAATATAATCCGTCAGAAAGAGTATCTCATGTTGATGAATAAATATTAGGGAGTCTTAACGAATCCTCAAATGTAGTGAATTAATAACAAATTATAGTTTTTAAATGAACAATCAAGACATGACAAGATGTTTCTAAATCCAATCTAACCATAGTTTGATTTAGATCCACCACCAAAAAAGGATGCAATTGCTCGACTCACCTTTGGAGAGGAGAACAAGAAATTTGAATCTCAGAAATTACAAAATTAGCGATTGCTGAATGAGAATGATCTCTTTGATGACATGTCTCACTTGAAAGATAAAGTATTAAGTATCCAATCATCATTATATCAAAGACATGTTGGAGAGGTATTCTGTGGCTCTGAAAGCTCCAGAACAATAGAATAAGAAGAACACTATCAAACATCAATTAGAATTGGATGCCAATCAAGTAGCCTAGGAATATTCTTAAATTGTAGACAAATTTAACAACCCAGATTTGTCAGCCATTTCAATTGCAGACAGTACAATACCAGCATACAAAGTATCAGATTGAATATCATTCCATTAGGAACAACAATTGACTCAGATGTTCAATCTAGTGGAAGAATTCCTTACTAAATTCAAGAATATATCCTAAGTGTAATAAGAGAAGTCTTAGTTGTTACGATCACGTATCAATGCAGGGGAATCTCAACTCCAACCTTAATCGAATAAGGCAGCAGAATCAGATAAACAGTTTACATTTTAATCTAATCAATCTAGTAAGCATTCAAGTCAAGCTGTTAAAAACAAGGCTCAGGCACAATTTGCTCAATCAATAACAGTTGGTCAATCCAATCTCACTTCCAACAATTATGAGTAGAATTTCAGTAAAACCAATGGAAGTCAATAACAAAGTCCAACCAAAACTCCTACGTATCCACCTGTCCCCACTACAATCCCCTCTTATGAACAGAAGTCAATTCCCGCTTAGCAACCCATAACTCAATTAGACATGACAGTTTATACATAGTTCCCAAAAATGGAAGATTCCTTCTATGATCAGAAATAGGTGTCAATGCAAAGAATTAATTCGAAATTAGCAGCATTGAAGTAGAAATTGCAATAGGAACTCTAAAAGGAGAATATGCCTTACACATAAAAGATCTTAGGCGAAATGATCTCTAGTTTATAAGAAATAATAAATACTCAAGATTATTAATTGGTCAAAACCATCATTTTCAGAATCGAACAAGGCATTCAATAGTTATCAAACAATAAGGAAGGATCCATCAATCTCTATAAGTACATCAATAAAGCTTTGCTTAATTCGAAAATGAAGACAGATTTGTTCACACAAAGAGCCTCCATGCCTGTACATGCTCTGCCAGAACAACGAAACAGTTCTACTACCACTAAGTCTTCTCTTAATAACTATTAAACTCCTTCCAAAGTAGAAAGTAGCAACACTATGATCACTCAATAAATTGATGTCGATCGCAATTTCGATAAAAAAGCAAGAGATTAACGTCACCTAGAGGAAAACAACTTATATTTTGATTAAAGATTAAGCAATATCAATAAACCAGACATTCCAAAACCTAAATAACAATCATTTGTAAATTAAGTCAACTATGAATCTAGAGGATCAGTTAATTATGAAAGGAAGTCAGAAGATCATAAACCATACTCTCAGGATGCTCGTTTGAGTTATTAATTGCAATTCGAATCGAGACCTAGCATCAACATAGAGTAGAGATACTCAAGTAATGAGCCCAAAAACATTTATTATGCAACTGAATATTAAAGGAGATCTGAACAAAATTCCTTTTAGGAATCCTAATAAAAGTTTATTCAGGAAAGGATATCTGAAGTGCAGAGACAATCTGATATGCAAAGACCCTCTGAATAGACTATGAAGAGGTTGTTTTTTGATGCTGCTCTGACTCAAAAGAACAAATTGCCTTCCAACCATCCAGGTAGGAATATAATGGTTTCAGATCTTTATGAGGATTATGTCAAGATGGGAGGAGACATGCAAAAGTTTATATAATAATAATTTGATCGTTGTTGACAGTATTTATTTTATCACAAATCAATATTCTATTCCTTAGATTCTGATGGCCAATTGCAAGTCTCGAGTAAGCAAGGTGACTCTCTTCGCATGATGGGAACAGAGGTTGGCATCTTCAAATAGGTGAGTAATGAAGCCTTCTGTGGCTTCCTGTAAAGCATAAAGGGCAGATTGGGTAAATCTGAAATCTTTCTCAGATCTTTATGACACTTCTCTCACTAGTCTTTAGAATGGCAATTTCCTAATTAGGAGTTGAGTGGATGATTGATATCTACAATTTTAGATGAGACATACTTTCTGATTTCTCTCAGAGAGACAGTTCCAGGTCTGAATTTGTGTTTCCTCTTTTATTGGTTTTTATGAGTGTACTTTTTGTTTTCCAAGGAGTCATTACAAATACTTTGGGGTGAAAGACTGAATTTGTTATTGCTTGGTTTTCCTTACTTGGTTCTGGCCATGTTGTGTAGAATTTGATATTAATATTAATTAAAAATGAAGTGGTTCTTATTTAAAAATAGTAGAATATTTAGTGTGTTTGATTTTAATAATTGTAAGATTTTTAATAATAGTGCGGAATTTAAAATAAAAATAAAATAGGAGCACACACCCATATATATATATAATAGTGGGAATTAAAATTGTGATTATTCTTTAATTTAATTATCCAAATGTCAGACGTAGAGGATTGGGAATAATACGCTGACGAAGAACAGCCGGAAAAGTAAGAATAGAAGGAAGACGACAAGTCCAAATAACCCTAAACCTAATAGTAGAAATCAGAAGTGCAATCAAAGGAATCGGATATGAATAATGTTTTCGATTTATTCGGAGGAGACAAACCAGTTAAGAGGAATATTGGATAAGTGGATCTGAAGAAAATTGGTGAGAATTTTGCTGCAGCTTTGTAAAATGTGGGTCCTAACTATACAACCGAGTTCTTGAAGACCTTGTTAACTAAGTTGGAAGGAAAATTATTGTTGAATCATTACGAGGAATTGTTCAAAGCAGTGGAGGAAATTTACATTAAAAAAAGGAAGCAATTTGAAGCAGAAGAAGCCATAAAGAAGAAGAGTCAAATGCAAGGACCACCTAAGGGAGTTTCATTTGGAAAGACTAAAAACATTGTGGAAGATGAAGAAGAGGACTTTGATAATGTTGATGATGATGATGATTTCATGTGATAAATATATATATCTTAATTATGGATAAAAAGAATAAAGTGAAATCTATTGTCAAGTTCGATGATGAAAAGGAGCCAGAACCAGTAATCGAAGAAGTACAACAGATTAAGAAGGAAAAGAAGAAGAAGAAGGAATAATAAAAGAAGAAATTAGCAGTTGAATAGAGACATGTCACTATTGCCATCCCAGATTCAATTATCTCTAATGCTTAATCATCTGAATTGAGAAGTTATTTTATGTCTCAATTGGCAAGGATGTTTGCCATCTTTTAAGTAGATGAAGTGATCATCCTAAGAGATTATTCATAGTATCTCCATATTTACATTCTAGCATACCAAAAAGCAAATAATTCGATGTGGCATCCTATGTTGTTAGAAACCTACAATATTTGGAAACACCACAATATCTGAGAAAGTACTTGTTTCCAATTCACTCCGACTTAAAAAATGTTGGTCTCATGAATCCAATCGAATCAAAACATCATTTACTTACAGAATAGGTATGTCCCTTTAGAGAAGGTGTTGTTGTTGAAAGACCTAGTAAAGGTGACACATCTTGGGTGGAAATTGGCCTCAAAAGATAAGTCTTAATTAATTATCCATTGCAACCAGGAACTAGAGTCACTTTGAAACTAGATGATCCTACTGCCACTCATCTGACAGGTGCTCCCGTCTCAAGTTAAGATGCTAAGAAGGACGGCTATTACTGGGGTTACACGGTCACAATAGAGTCCAAATTTCATAGGTTATTAGACAGAGGTAAGAAATTAGTTTCCTATTATCTATAGATGATTTCGACATGAAGATCTTGATTGAAACAGAGAAAAGTGATGAAGCTTAATAGACAACTGCTTTTAATCCCTGCCAATTGTCTCAACAACCATTAAAATTATTGTTACTATTCTCTGGTTTGCAAAAGATTACTGATTTTACAGAAAATGATGAAAAATCGAAAGTAAAGAACTTAATATCTGTCTTTAGTTATCCAAGGAGGATATTTATGGGAAATTCGATCATGTATATAGATATGGAAATAGTGATTATGGAGTCAAATAACTTAGATTAGAGGAATAAATGTTTATGTTTTTACAATCAATATAATGATAAATCAAATATATTAATAATATTTGTCAAAAAAAGAAAGTTCACATTCATATTCATAAATAATAATACCATTGTAATCAAGCAATCAGGAGTTTCATTAATAAACCTGAAGTTTATTGATTGAATAAATATTTGACTTAGAATCAAGATTACTTTAAATAATAGAATCCATATATATAAATGCTAAAAGTACTGAATTACTAACATCAAGAAAGAGAATTTTGTTATTATTTCCTGAAGATAGGGATCTTAATAGTTTGAATCTTACTCAGAGATGGGAATTTGATCTACATTATTTTCTGAGTAAAACTCAAAAGAAATTGTACTTTGTTAATATCAGATTGAAATATCTAGAGCAATTCACATGTTCAATCTTATGTGTTGATTCAAAAGTATATGACACAATTATATTACAAAATAATAATAACAACAAAAAAAGAGAAGACGATATTTTTCTGAATTGTACTAAATTAGAAGTGAGTTGTTTATGATCTTATAATGAAGAATTTTTAATTTTAAGTTAATAAAACTCCATTTAGTATTTAATGCAGAAATTTATTTGAAAGATGCAAATTAATATTTAGTTATACTATTCATAGTTATTTTGAGTACTCTGTTTAATAACGATGCTAATTATATGAATTTTGACTATAATATGTGGTTAAAATTGGGGAAGTTAAAAATGAATGAGGATGGATTAAATTAATAGATTTTAAGAAAATGAGTAATTTAATAGTATTACTCAATAATGGATTTATTGAAGCAGTCATGTTAATGTAAGTAATAATGAGAAAAAAGGTATTATTTATGATTTCAATTGCATGAATCGAGTAATTGTTACAATTGTTTGTTTTAATAGATCTATAAGATTCAATAGAAATTGATGTACTAGGGTAATTTAAGTTTTACTTTTAATTATTGTTTCTACATATTAATAAGTCAAGACAGGTTGGTATAAATGATAATGATTTAAAATGATATATATTGGAATTGAACAAATAGATTTAATAATAGCAGAAATAAACAAGTGTTCTGCAAGAGGTTTAAAATTGATTGATGAAGAGTTATAGAGATTATATTGGATGTATGAAAGAGATATATATGCTATGAAGGAGGATAATAAATTTAGAGATATTCAAATAATTTGATCTGAAATGGAAGAGGGGAGTGAAAACGACAGAGTCCGTTACTAGAGCCGATAGATTAGAGAATATTTGAATGGTTTACTATAAATATGATTATTATTGATTTTTTGTATATTGTAGGAATAGGTGGAGCATCGTTGGCAGAATATTTCTTCGATTTACAGAGAAGTTACCAAGTATATGCGATGATATCATCATTGGGTGTTTTAAGCATGTGGTTTGGTTGGCGTTTCATGAGAAGGAACTTTAAGAACGATCGGATTGAATTGCTTATACTGTTGCTTGTTGGCAATTCATTAAGAACCATAGGTTCTACACATATCAGTGAGATGTATTTTGCATTATTCCCAAAAAGGTTGCTTTATATCATTCCAATCTAGAATCATCAGCATCCTAAAAAAATGTTTCTTTGTCTGCCTTTCATAGCTGTGGTGGTTAGTGCCAAATTAGAGTTCAGCTATGAGCACACCTTGGTCGGTTACGCATTCATTTTGATGGTTTGGTTGTCGATCAATCGTCCTGGCGAGAAAGTCCGTCAGGCTTCAAAGAATCATAGTTACTCCAAGACTTGGATCAATCCATCAGATAGTTTGATAATCAGTCAGAGTGACAAATATGATCTAGTGGTCACTCGCTAAGGCAAAATGATCAGTCAGACATTAGAACAGCAGAAATTATTGGGTTCTGATGATCCTGTGATCATTTAATAAATACTTAAGGAGATAGAAATCCATAAACTTAACAAACAACTCAAGAAATATAAAATTGGCACTCTTTTACAATTGATCGAAACAACAGATCTTATTAAATGCAAAGTACTGGATTGTTCTGCTCCTTTTGGTGACAATTACATGATTGAATTGGCACTCATTAACGATAATGTGGGTCTGAGATTCCATGACATGTTTGAATCGAGAGATTATTGGGAGAGGAAAGTAACTAAGTAACTTATGAATTAACTGTTTCGCAGCTTCAGTCACGAATTCAGTACTTCATTAAATTGCATAAGGATTCTAGCAGAAAATGCTATTGAAGATATCGATGATGATTATATTGTGAATACTTGTATCTAACCCATTTTGAATTCCTGTTACATTCTCAATTCCATAGTTCAAGATGTTAGGGATTTCAGTTTGATCTTGTCTAAGAACTTCATACTCACCATTTAAATATAAAACATATACTTGCTCATCCATGAAGTCTCTGAATTGTATCGATAACAACTCAATATGAAAGGTGTGCAACTTAATGTTAAGATGAATGAGTACTTGATTCATACTGACGGTCAACGCTTTAAATAAGTACTTAATAATCTCCTGTCCAATGCCTAAAAGTTCACATTTTCTGGTAGTGTCAACATCGATGTTCAAGAGTAAATCATACACGATTAATCCTTTATTAAAGTCAGCGTCTAAGATACAGGCTCTGGGATGGATTAGAACACTCAGAATCGATTATAAGAGTTCCTCAAACAACCACATAAACGCAAGTCCAATCTTAATTTCGGGTTGGGTTTAATGATAAGTAATACTATTTGTAACGGTTTGTCTCCCAATTACGAGTCTGGTATACATTTTCAATCCAATAATAAGACTGGCACTATATTTTGGTTCTACCTAGAGGATCTCAAAACTATGGATCTACCTGATGTTGTTAGCAGGAGAACCATCAAATACAATAAAATACACAGTTCAGGTAGAAGCTTTCTGGAATAAAGCTTTATCATTAGTCCAAGTGATAAGAAGAGGTAATCCTCCTTTACATTCTCATTAAAGGGCAAATAAAAACTAATTGAAAAATAATCAGAAAGTATGCTTATTAATTCTTATACTAAAAGATTTTTCTGAACCAGATGATGTCATTTGTGCACCTTATGTCTTTAGAGAAGGACCAAAGAAACCTAAAAAGCAGAAATACTCTATTGATCAAGTTGTCAGTGAGTATGCAGAAGAAAGAGCTAGAATCCTTATTGTCGATGATGAATTTGTTAATATCTATGCACTTACTACTATGCTTACAAGATTGAACATTAAGTGTGATTCAGCACATAATGGCAAAGAAGGACTAGAAAAATTCAAACAACACAACTATCAGGTCATCCTTATGGATATCGAAATGCCGATCATGAATGGCATCTAGGCCACTCAACAGATACTCGAATTTTGTCGTTCCGCAGACTTGGATCCTCCCATCATCATTGCCCAAACTGCTTACACTGACATGTAGACTAAACAAATGTGCAATGAAGTGGGTATGGACTATTTCTTATAAAAACCAATTAGTACCATTGAAATTAAATAAATTCTACAAACTATATAGATAGCTTTATGAATACTTTAAGTCTATATGATTTCAAAATAATGTCCACTTTTAATTATTCAAATTTCTTGATTACGACACTTTCTGAATAATTATATTTTTTATATGTTGCTATTGTCATTATTAATCATAGTTTAGGCAGACCAATATTTTAAAATCTTGAGTCCACCAACCTTGGCATCTCAAGAGACCCTCTAAGAGATACAATTTAATATAGCTAATTTTGGATACGTTCCATATGGATAGAAGATTTCAGCCGAGTTGGAATTGGCCTAGCCTTACAATTTTTGCGAACTTCATGACGAAAAGATTGGCAATTACAATAATGATTATGCCAATTCAAAAATTCTACTTGTTGAGAGGGGAGAATGCTTGAACTACAAAAAAGTAAACTAAATATATATCAATAAGGCAATAAATGCTTAGAATTATGGATATGTAATGTTGATCATAGTTGATGATACCAATTAGGAACTCAATGTTGGAGCAAGAAATGATTCTGAAAGTAATTTGGATATACGCATTCCAACCATTATGATATCTAAAAAATAGGGAAATGAGCTTAAGGAATTTTTAATGTAAAACAATCACAAGAATCTGTATGTGCAAGTTCTATTCCCAGACTTTTATTAAACAGATAAAGTGAAGTATGAGTATTGGTTTAGCTCAATGGATTAGAAAAGCTATAAATTTTTAAGGCAATTTTACTCTTTTCACATGCAAATGAATGAATCCTTATAATTCACTCCGCATTACACCTTAGGACGTTGTGCATAATGTGCCAAGACAAATTTCAATAAAAAAGACTCACTATGTCTCTCTGGAGGAAGATATTGTGCTCCAGATCCTGATGGTGATGGTCCTTTGGATGGTCAAGATGCAGTAAGAGAAGTGGTGAGACAACTCTGCATATACAAAATGGATAAAATTAAATGGTGGAAATATGCCATCAAATACAGTTAATAATGTTTAGGGTCCTCTATTTCAATTGCAAATTTGTGCTATTAATATGTCCTTGAATAAGTTGAGATTGACCAGCAGTAAATAGAGAAATGTTATAAGGAGAGCTTCTCAGGATAGAATGATGATTTGGATGATAATAAATTACTTGCCAAAGAATATGAAAGAACTGAATAATTACAAATTAGGGCTTGGCCAATACTCTACATTAATGATATAAAATATAGAGGTAGTCTAACAGTATCAGGTTACAAGTCAAACTTTGATTAAGGAGATTAAGAGATATATGATAGTTCTCGTTTTGGACCATTTTAAGCTATTTGCAAGAGTTTCACTATTAGTTCACTTCCTGATATTTGCAAGAAGAGAATGGTTGGTTATTTGGATGATGATGGAAGTTGGGTATGATATATGTCCTATCTTTGATAGATTAATTACACTTAGGAGACTGATACATGGGTAGTATGGTTTGTTGTTTTGACTATCATGGGCATTTTAATGATTTGCACTATGTACTTATACAAAAGACTCTTCATTAAGAAAACAAATGAAGAAATCAACTAGCAAGTCAATATAAACTTAGCTTAATATTATGCTATGAATGAACAAGATAGAAACCTGAGAAATTGATTTATATTTTCATTATAATTCAAGTGTTAATTCATTTATTAAATCTTCGAAAATGTGATCAGTTATTTCAACTAAAGTTTCAGTTGTGTCCGTATATGACCACATGTACTCATATTCTTGTAACTATTAAATATGAGATTTATCATTACTTCATTGCTTATACATAACTATAACCTTTCGTTTCGCAATTAAGACAAATAATCCGAATTGACCAAGTTCTACAAGACTTGTTCGTAATTTAGCAATTGTTCACCATTTTCTTCATCATCCTCATTTATTAAGCCACACAGGATTGATGCATAAAATATCAGTTTTTCTTTGGCCTTCATTAACAATAAATTGATATTCTCATCGTCATATAAGACAACCACTAGATTCCTATTATACTCCCAAGGGTATGGCTAACCATTACTGTAATAGAATGGCCGATATTAATTCAGTATTTCATTAAAAGTATCAAAAATGGCTCTATTATGAATCTTTTCATATAAGGAACTATTTTGCTTATTCTATGATAAAATCTTACTTATAATTCAGTGAAGATATACTCCTAGATTGGGTATAAATACTTGTCATCCTCTATTACTTCATGTCCATGTATTTGTCTTAGTTTGCTGAAGGGTTACAGGCCAAAGGGATAGTTCATCCTTCTGATGAATGAACTCAAATAGGTTTCTGTAATGTTTTATATGAAATACCTATAATATATTAACAGAGAATTTCAACGAATAGACTGATGGTTCCAACATTAGTTTAAATTTCAACTATATTTTGCTAGGGTTAAAAGTCAACGTCGATAACAATATCTTTCCTCTTGAAATTGATATTCTTCTGTTACATTGGTGTGCCTAATTAGAGATCCGATTAATCTAAATAACTAGATTCGAATGAAATTTATTCTAAATAATACTGATTCTAGTACATAACTATTAAACTACAATAGATTTGTTTAATTCTAGTTCTTCTATGCATTAAAAGTCTTTTAATGTTTTTTATTGTATTTTATTAGTAACATTTTGGATATTCTTGAGTTGTTCTTGATACCGATTCAATTTTTGAGTCTATTGAACTTCCCATTATTAAAGTACTTGATTATTGTTGTTAAAAGACCTGGGAGATATTTTTTGTTGTTATAATAAATTGTTAAATGCATCCATTTGCATAGCAACTCTCAATTTGATACCTTCCTCTCTTTGGTGACAGATCTCATTAATGATATTTAAAGGGAGGCTTTCTTGAGATGCAACTTACTGGTGCTTCTTCTGCATGTCAAATCTTTCATGTATGCTCGTTTACAAGGCTTCATCCTTCTTCTCCTATTTGATGTTTCTTAGGTACTATTGTAATTCGATCATTTGTTTCTCATTCATCAACTGTAATTCTTCGATTATTGAATTCAATATCATTTTATGAGGATCTTCACTTACAGAGAAGGTATTTAATCTAATCGAACTGATCTTACTTATTTGAGGTTGATAGTATTGCACTTGAGTTTTTAATTTCTTAGATTTCTTCATTTGGGGACTTACAGTCGTTTTTTGTTTTTATTTTTGCTTCTTTTTGCTTTAACTTCTGATCTATCTTTATTGAGGACTTTAGACTTTTTTTAACTTTGGAGGTGATTTCGATTTGGATGTGGTTCTACTTTTTGGGAATTTGCTCTTAATGTAACTTTGCAATATATCTTTGATATGTTTCTGGGGCGACACAGTAGTTTTAGATTTGGTTAGAATTGAGCTTGTTTTAGCCTTCATGGATTGAGGACTTCTGTTATACCTTAAATTACCTTTTGGTGGTTTTCATCTTCTTCTTGAAAGTAGGTTTAATGTACATGGTCCTTTCATCAAGACTGCTATTCTGATTCTGCTTTGGTTTAAGAATATCAAATTTCTCATTGGGAGTGGTTTCAGTGAATAGACAAGATGATCTCAAAGACTTGATCTCGCTAGCTCTTATACTTTGTTTCAGCTATTTCAGTTTGGCCTAAATCTATTGTATTGGCAATATTTTCTAACGTCTCTATTTATTCATTATATATTATATTTTAATAATAATCAAAATAGGAATGCTTGTACTATCGACTCATCAGTGATATCGTAATTTCCAAAAGTCTGAGTCATTTATTTCCCTTATATGAATAATCTCACGATTTCAACATTTTCTTTCATCTTCAATTCCTAAACCAATAAATCAACACTATCTTTGGTATTATAGGTCGCAACCAGATCCTGATCCCTTCTAACACTTCTAATTTTAAACTAAAAATAAAATCATCAATTACTGTAACATCCTTTCCCTCGAAGTCATTATTCAGTGTAATGATTCCAGAATCGCTGTATGATACCGGTAGGTTGATGACAAAGATGGGGATCCAATATCGATTACCTCAAGATACATGGGTATCAGTTACCACACTAATCATAGACCATCTAAATGCTGTTTTCTACCAGAGTTAAGTTAGCATCCTCTAAATGTCTCATTTCATTCTCTGACACAATTTTAAAGGGATAATTACCTTCATCCATATCTAAAACTTGTTTTAGTTTTTAACCACACCTCCTGATCTCCAAAAATTTAAGTCTCTAAAAAGTCCTTGAAGAATAACCCAATATTCATTTCTTTTTTTCAGAATTTGTTGTTCTGTAATTAAAGATTCGTATGAGTTGGTTCTTTAGAAACCTTCGCCAATGATTATATTCGGATGGCACTTCAAGAATAAATAATGATAATGATTGATATTATAGGGATGATCAAGATTTAGTTCTGGAGTTGTAAACATAATTATATTTTTATTTAATTCAATATAGGATGTGCATAGTTACAACTTACCCATAAATATTTAAATAATGAATATGATTTAGCAGTAAGAGGATGGAGCAAAATAAGAAATTAAGGAGACAGGTATCGTAGCTTAGTATCCTGAAAGTCGAAATGATCCTGCTCATAAGACTTCAACTAACAAGCGTACCTCTTCTAATGATTCATCTCCTTCATCATCTTTTGAGAATAAGATCGGAAAGCGTTATTAATCCAATAGCGAATTCAAGGTGCATTTTTACGTACGTCATGTGCATATGAATGGCATGAGCGATAATGAATTCTTGAGTTTCATTAAGAGGAAAGGTAAGAATTGCCATATTTAGTGAATTTGGCTGGATCATGTGAAATTGTGTAAATGTTTAATTAGTAAGGGTCATTTTGTGATGTAGCTATAGGAATGACAAATGACGACAATGCTAAATTAGTATATATTGGAAAAAAGCATTTCAATTTTGGACGCAATGGTAATTGGTTTCTTGGATGTTATTCATATAGGAAGATAGAAGGAGACTGTAGAGTTAAGTGATGCTTTCAAAAATTATTTGGAAAATAAGAAAATGTTAGACAAAGAACACTTGGAACGTTCTTTAAGAAGAAATGTTTTAAATTTCAATTTCATCCTAGCAATAATCAAGGGGCAGAAGTGACAGTAGTGAATCCTCAAGGAGATACAAGAGCAGGAGCACAAGCAAAAAGAATAAAAGCAAGAGGGTGGATAACAAACAAGTATGGCAAGGATCTAAGAGAAGATCTCCATCTTCTTCGAGTGAGCCAAAAAGAGTCAAAAAGACAAAAAAGAACAGGCATTCTTCCCAAAGTTCATCCAGAGATTCCAAAAAAGAGAGTGTCTAACCCATTAAGCCTTAATAAGTCTTTACAGATAAGAATACTGTGTACATCTTTTCTATCCCATAAGAAGTTAATGAGAATGAAGTGATTTAAGAAATTGTGTAGCTACATAAATAGAGTGCTCCTATTAGTCACGTTTGGAGTTATTATATATTTTAAATATTAAGACACTTTAGATAAGATGCAATTTTTGGAATTATAGTTTTAAGATGAAAATACTGCTCAATTTCTATGCAACTTGAGGCCCTGCTTACATGTTAAGGGCATACCGCTTTTGGTAGTCGCTAAAAAATAGCGTCCTGTTTAGGAATTGTTAAGAAATTATGAGGTTCAGGTTGAACTCGATAAGGATGTGCTTGCTTTTAATGTGTATTAGGAGTTTAAAAAGTATGGAGATCTTATTGGGATTTATGTTTTTTAGTTAAATAGGAAGTATTGAAGAAATTTTAATTATCAAGTTATTTACTCTTGTATTCATCGTCCTCATAATTGCAGGAGGCTTTACGTCCTCCAGTCCATTTATAATTGACTATAAACGATTAAATAGTTAATGCTAACGCCAAGATTATTGATAAACCTATTGATATCCAAAGACCCCTTATCAAAGAAACTTTAGCTTATTAGCTGAACAATTAAGAGGATGAAGACAGTAATGCAATCATTATATTTTTATAAGACAAGAAAAGAAAAACTAAAAGAAAAGTTGAAAAACCTTAGAAAAAATGAGAAGCCATTTTAATTTAATATTCAAAAAAATATATTATTTACATACGCATACTCCTTTTACAACACCAATTTCAATTCAAAGGAATAATAAACCTTATAAGAATAAGCAAATCTCCTCTCCTCCCCTTATTGAATTTATTTTAATATTAATTTTAATTTATAAGGGAATTTTTGTATGCAAACTTATAACCCTGATGGTTAATTTGAGTCAGTACGAGATATTGATAGAGACCTCATTACATAACAAACTCTGGAGAATCATCTCCCACCATAAAACCCTCTCCCACCTCCATTAAAACCTATTAATCCAGAGTTAAAAGGCAATGTATTATAAATCCACTAAAAAAGATCTTTCGTGAGATGAGCATTAATAGAAAAAGTGAAGGATTTCAATAATTCAAATAATCCGAAGAATTTATCCTTACTAATGCAAGGTAACACTTACTTTGCTCAGATACTGTCATTGAATAACTAGACCTGAGAGTACTGATCTCAGACAGGAGTCTCTAAGCAATAATATCCTTTTTAAAGGATCGTATCGCCTAAGAATAAAATAATGTGAAATTATTAACTCATAAAAATCCTTCATTTCTCTCAATCTTTAAAGATTAAGATTAAGTCATCTATCCTAAATTTTCAGCATCATTAGAGCATCTCAACTAGTTGCATTAGGCCCAAGGCAAATCACTTTCAATATTGGTAACAAATATGGAAAAAATGATAAAGGAGAAATTCGAAACAAACCTCAGTGCATATTCTAACAATATCAATGGAATAGTTGCTAAAATCAAAGCGAAAAGAAAGTCGGGGAGGGAATAGCTGGCTATTCTTACTGAAAGAAGCAAGAAATTTTATAAGTTGTACAATGAAATGATGAGCAATGGAGGTAACCATAAGAAAAGGTCTAAGGACTTGTTTAATTAAGAAAGAAAGTTTAAGAACGCTATGCATTAACAAGTCATTTAATTGACTTAATTAGGAGAGGATATTATTGCCTATTATAATGAGATTATCAAATAAGAATCTTAAAGATTAGAAATTATATCTGTAGGAATGAGATATTATTTGGAGAAATTTCATGAAACATATTCAGGTACAACTCCAAGTGCCTAGGTTTAATTGGTCTTATAGAAATTTAAAGAGTATAATTCAATAGAGGAAAGTAGTTAAATAGTTTTTAAAGACGTGGGATTTATTAAGGAGGTTTTAAAATCACAAGAGATTGGGTTTCCTCAAATAAAATATTATTTAACTTAGTTTCCAGGAACATTATTAAAACCCACGATGCCTTAGACAAATCCATTTATATTAAAGTTTTTTTCTAGATTATAAAGAGATGTTGGATCAGTGTTGACGAAATGGTAAAATTGTTTAGCGATAGTATCAATAGACAGAAACATTTTATTGTATGATAGTGAGGACATGACCATTCCGAATCAAAAGGTAAGTATTGATTCTAATTGTTTTAGGCTTCGATAAAATTTGTATTGGAACATACTCAATTGATTTTGAAGCCAAAGTAAGCATTAGTGGCCGAATTAAAATAGGTGACTCCAGGATTTATGTACAATTCAAAGGAGAGCGTAGTGATAAAGTTTCATAGTTAGGATGATTATGATGAAATGCAATTCTATTTAGCAAATTAATGAATAATAAGATAATATATTGAATAGAATTATCATTCGTATTTAGATATGAGTTTAGATAAATCACTCACTGGGACGTTGCTTCCTGAGAGAACGACAAGACTATTTTTATATTATGTTTTTTTGCATCCAGCATAAGCGATAGCAGAATTGAATTCTGCAATTTCTTCTGCTTTTGCTAATTCGCATTACGCTTTTTCGACTTCATAAGTAGTAACAAACATGATTTCATCGATAAATCCTTCAATAATTTGAGAACATAAGGTCGATTCTTTTCTGCTGGAACCATATAACATAACACCAATTACTTTGAGTTAATTTTTGGCTATGTATTTTAAGTAAAACGCAATGGCTGCAATTAAGGCTCCACCCTTTAAGGTTACGAAGACATAGTCAATTTTAGTTTTTGTTAGAACTTGCCATTAATCAATTTCAAATCCAATCGTTGCGTAACCTCCGAAAACATCTACATCGTTATATAGATCTAGATAGTCGTAGCCATTATCTTCAGCATATTTAAATGCTTCAATTTCGGTTTCTGATCTATTTAATTGAGAATTGATGACTTTAACATTCGGTAAATCATAAAAATGATGCAACTCATTTAAATGCTTACAAAATATAAAAACTTATCCAAGTAATTCATATGGTTTTATTTTAGATGATAATTACTAATCCTTAATGAGAGCTGATTATCCTGGGTCAGTTGGTGTATCGTCTTAAAGAAATTCGCTAACTGTTTATTCGGCCTATAATTCCTATTTCTTTTCTTATTTCATTAATTTAAGACACTCTATGCAAGCCATAGCAGCATTTCCAGAAGAACAAATAACGAGATTCAATTATTCTATTCCTTTATGCCGTTTTTTTTGCTGCAACCTATACAACATATGATACATGGCTCTCATTTTGACAGAGCCAGATGGTAAGAGACTCTCCAATTTACAATAAATTCCTTCTATCTCCTTTATGGGAGTCAACTATGGTGATATTTACTATAAAACATACTTTAATTGGAGACTCTTCAGTGTAAAGACATTGTTATCCTAATTTGATTGCCTAGACCAATTCTGGTAAAAGATATTTAATTTCACATGAGATCATGTTGGATTTCTCATTTTATCTACTTTAAGCACAACCCATCTAATTAATTTTTTGATATTTTAATTAATTGCATGATATAAAATTGGTTCAAATAATCCCTTGTGCCTACTTTTATAGCACCTCCTAAATAATCGGTTTATCTCACAAAAGGAATGTTAATTCCAGAAGAATTTATTAATGTAAAAATATTTTAAATGAATATTAGGCTGGGGATCGTCTGATAAGTAAAAGAGGTAATTGGAAATGGTGTAAGGCAATTAATGATCAAAATAAAAACAAGTATTTGCCAGATGACAAATAGTTTTTAATTCAAGAAAATATAATCTCATATAAGAGAATTAAAGATTTAAATAGCCAAAGCACTTTCTTTGAATAATAAGAGGGAGAGGAACTCACAGTTATTCGGATAAAGATCAGCCAACATAACAGATTACATAAAGCCAAGATAGATATTACACTTTGTACATTACTTATGATCTCTATTATTTCACTCCTAGATTGTATTTGAGTGGCAAAGTAGATGATAGGCAATTATCTTATTAAGAGGTCAAAGAGGTATAAATTTAATTTAGTATATTTGTTAGGATGTCTCAGGGAGAGTACGCTGATAAAACTGTGACTGAAGAGAATTTTCTTGAATTGAATATCAAACTGCCTACTATTCACCCTTGTAAACATGCTGATACTCTTAAATTCTTTGGGGATTAAATGAGAGAAAATGGATGTCCTGAAGTTAAAATACATCCTGATAATTCTTTAACAATATTTTTGAAGTTTATGAATTCAGTCATTCCAACAATATAATTCGATTTCGTCAACACGGTTGAGCTTTAATTATTAATTAATTGAAAATGATATCAGTCACAATACTTAACAATGTACTATTTCCATTAACCTAAAATAGTATTAGAAATACTATTAATTTAAAAATAAATAATCTAAACAATTTGTTAATATTTGCAATTTCTGAGCATATATATTTATACTTTCTATATCAATTGTGGGCAGTAGTTTTAGATTTGGCTACGATAGAATACTGAAATTAGGCAAGATTTACTTGTGATCACTTATGACAACATTTGATGGATAGATAGATATAAATGAACTGTTTTGATTTTTTGATATTATATTGTTTTTATTTAATTTCATTAAATGCAATCATTTTAAGACACTGATAATAATAGTGAAAACTTGAATGAAGAAGATAAGTAATGTAATATTGTGTATAACTCAAGCAGTTCAATAAATCAGCAGGTCCCGTAGTTCCCTTAGAAGAAGGCACCCTCATATTCTCGTGAAGTCCCTCAAATACTTAAATTATAAAATTAATTCAGAAATGCTCAAGGAAACACTCGTCGAGAATTGGAATGTCAATTAATAAAAAGGTTGGTTGATCTGAAAAAGAATACCGATTCGGATTGGTACAGATTGAATGGAGTATGGGCATAGAAATACACAACATACTTATATGATAATTCAAGCACATTGCCTGGTCCAATTGACAATACTGACTTGTTACAGAATAAGAATCAGGTGAGAAATGTGGATTTCTTTGTGGTCAATGAGACAGTTTGGAAGTTCCTTCTTGAAGAGTATAGTGGAGGTCCTGAAATTCTGGATGAGAAAATTCCTCCATCTCCAACCTCCAATGCCAGTTCAACAACAGACAGAGCAAAGTCCGTTGATATCAGCATAATTTCAAGCGTGTCACAATTGGATATAAATCCTGAGATTCCAATCAAAGGGTTGAAGAATGAATTGTACTTTTGCTACATGCATTCAACATTATAATGCATGATGAGTATTTAGGAACTCAACAACTTCATTTTAAATAGTATCAATAGATAACACTCATAATCTATGACATTATGTCGTAATTATCAAGAACTTCTTCGATAGCTCAAAGATACCCAATATGATTATATCAAAATTAATTCTTTGCGCAATACTATCAGTAAGAAATTCAATCCAAGACACCAACATGATGCCTAAGAATTTTTGTTGTTTTTGATATCGAGTTTGGAAGATGAAATAAACAACTTCAATAAAAAACAAGGGCAACAACATCCAAAATTGCCGAATATTATTGAGAAATATCTTAAAGGATAGACGATAAGTGAAATTATTTGCAAAAATTGTTCACATAAGTCCTCAATAACTGAAGATTTCTTGACTTTATCATTGGCTTTGAATAAAATCAATTCCATTAATCAATCCTTGGATGAATTTCTTAAAGATGAATTGATCCAGGATTACAAATGTGATTCCTGCCATAAAAAAAAAACAGCCATCAAAAAAACAAGAATTATTAAATTACCTTAATATTTAATTCTACATCTAAAAAGATTCAAGTTTTTTCCAAAATCAAACAAAATAATCTAACATGTGAAGTTTTCACTGGAATCTACTTTTTGTGGTATCAAATACAGTTTAGTTGGAATTATTGTCCATTCTGGTTCTCTAGAGTAAGGTCACTATTATTCTTATTGCAAGAGATAAAATAAATGGTGGCTATTCAATGATCAAAAGATTAAATAAGTAAACAACATTGATGTACTCTAACAATAAGGATATATATTGTTTTATTAATAACTTCTATGATTATATAAGTAGTTAACATAATCCGTTTTTATTTTAATTATAATAATGAAAGTAATTGCAGTGACCTTAGTGTTATTGTTGTCAGGAAATGCCTTTGCTGGCGATCTCATCCATAAGTGAGTTCTATTCATAACAACAATAGATATCCAATCATTGGCAAGAGTAAGCCATCCTTGGTAAGCATTTTGACAGAATTGGAAAGCAAATTGACTTCTGGTGGTTCTGTTGATACAGCAGTCAACTTTTTGGATAGCTTAAGAGCATCTATTGATTCAGAATAAATCAGACACGATTAATTATACACAGATCAAAGAAATCAATGCAGTGCTGAATTAGAATTAAGAACTAAAGACGTCAAAGATGCTGAATAAGTCTTGAACAGAGCAACTGAATAATATGAAAATTGTTCAACCTCAAAAAAGAAGGCTGATGCTGAATTAGATAACAATTTGGATAGTCAAAAAGTAATTCATATAAATATCACATTAGGCAACTGATACTGATATTAAGATCTTAGATTCAATCAGATAAGCAGGTGCCTAAAATTATAATGCCAAAAAATAAGACCACATTGATGCTTTGAGATCAATCTAAGAAAGTTTGAAAATTTTAGATAGTTTCTAATCAGGTGGTGCCTCTTTGGCTTAAATGTCAGAGATCTCTTTGAGAATGATTTAAGATGCAGTCAAATTGAAGACAACCAACATCATGAGTCAAATTTCAAGCATCTTCGCTTAAATGCTCACATAAAATGGAGGGTATATATTATTATAATTGAATAGCTACATTGAAGTATTTGAAAGACTTAAGTAACTTTTATAAAACTTGGAGTAGAATTTGTACACAAACTTATAAAAGATTTCTGAAGAAGAAGATCAATCCATCTAAGAATATGATGACAGAAGAGTTCATTTGGTTGAATATTACAACAACTTGAAGAGAACTGAAAATAAATTAAGAGATCACATCACCACAATGGACATTTGCTAAGATTAATAATCAGCCATCATTGATAGCGCAAGAGGAAAGAAGGTATGCTTCATATCTAATGTGTTAAGGTTAGAAATGGTGAAATCTTTGACAGTGCTACTAGAATGTGTAACGATTTCGCTTCTGAATATGAAAAGGCCACCTCTGTTAGAAAATAAGAATTAGATTTAGTTGACAGAGTTAGATCTAAAATTATTGAAAGAGGATAATGATATCAAAGTTTATTAAAATAATTCATACCTCTATCTTCCAATTCTTTTCCTTTTCTTGTACATTATTGATTTCAATAAAAATAATATTGATGCTTTCATATTCTTCAATTCTAATAAAATCTAATCCATTTTTTTAGCTTCATTTTTATTAATTAGATTCACTTTGGAAATCTATTCATTCCAAAAAGAAATTCAAATCTTTTATTCTTATTGATCTAAGCTTACATCAATATAATAAACTAATTTAAATCTATTTAATTAGTTATTTATGGTTACTTTCTTAAATCAGTCCAAAATATTTAGAATAATAGAATATTGAAAGTTTTTTCAAGAGAATCAATAATTATTATTAGAATTTATTTTATTTAATTAAATGGACAGATAGCATTAATAATAAGAACAACAGATATCCAAATAAAAATTAGATCCTTAAGATAATAATCTCTAAATCTTAACGAGGAAATCCCTTAAAGCGTAAGTGTTCATAGCCAAGATATTCTTGAAGAAATTTGGCAATGTAGAATTACACGCTCTTGGAGAAGCCTCTAAAAACGGTGTTAGAGTTGCTGATACTCTATAAAAATAAGGTAATATTTCCTAATATAGCAAATAGGGATTGCAACAATAACTAAGATCAATTCATTCACTTTGGAAAATGATGAGAGGAAAAAGGTGAAACTTATCGTCACATTAGCATTGACCCCAGAGGGTAAGAAAAGAGTAGATCAGGAATTGAATTGATCCCATATGAGAATTTTACATTTACATCTGTATTATTACAAAAAATTAAAATGTTAAACCATCTTATTTTATAATCTTTATAAAATGAATAGACATAGCTTTTGTTATGGTAAATAATTAAATATGTATTGTTTGTTCAAATAGGAAGATATCAATATACAGATAATATATATTATATGAGTATTAAATTCCAATCTTAGTTTCTTTTTCAATTGAAAGTTAAAAACCTTCTTTGAAATCTCTGTGATCACCATTCTTTTCAAGATTTCTCAATTCGATTGGATACCAAAATATCATTCTATTCCAAATAATTAGTTATTTAAGTTCTTAATTTTTAATTTAAGATTGGTTATGTTGTAATAATTTATTTCATTTAATATGATATTAACATATTTCCATATAATTAGCTTTCCATTTACAAGGCTTAAATGATTTTTATCTTTCATATTAGTGTAAGATCGTTTTAATTGTACGTATTTAAGAAACTTTTAGAATTTCGTTTTATGATACAATTTGTAATAATAGATAATGAATTTTTAATGATCAATAAAAAAACCTTTAACTTTTTTGTCTATTTTAAAATTCTTATTGTAATTGTATTCTATTGGGAGATTTTCTCTAAGTTTGTAAAGTTATTTTTGTTTGCGGAAAAATACTATCAAGTTCTAATTTATTAAGGTAAGTTTTATTGTTCAATCTGAAATTAAAGAATATAGTACTTTTCTTGTTCATTAATTTTTTCTATGGATCCTGAAATTGTGCTAGCCTCCTTGACTTTCAACTTACTAAGTTAAGAATCTAACATTTTTGGCAATTAGACAGAGTAATTGGTTTTTTGAGATTGGGCAAAATCCATGACAGAGGTTGTTTATTTTTATTATAAGCATCTTTTTTATTTTTTTATTTTGGATGGTGGGAAATAAGGTTATCTAAATTGATCCTCAATCAAATACAAAACACTTTATATAGGTTCTGATTTCTTTTCTGTTCTCTTTTTAGGTAATGCTGCTTTATCTACTTTAAATTTGGGTAATATTCTATTGATGCTGATTTCTTCATTAGACAATTTAGATTGTTGACAGAAATACTGAATCTATTCAACATTGGGTCTAAGTTCAGCATCATAACACATCATCAATCTCAATAGGTTGTTCAAATTGAGACTATAATTTGGATTATATGTAATTTGAATGCCTTTGAGTATTTTTTTATGTAAAATTTCAACATTGTTTGTAATTATTGGTGGATCCTTGAACATCATCTAATAGAGCATATAACCAACCATCCATATATCTGATTTGTGATCGTAAATTTGTGTCCTAATAAATTCTGGTGCTAGTAAATAAATGTCTTAATAGTTTTATTTATGTAAATAATAGAGAACATTCAACTCACCCAAAATAGTCATTCCTTTACTTTGAAATAAGTTTGAAGATAATAATTTTCCATGGACTCTTTTTGGGTGAAATTATTGTAATGCAATTGACAACTACATAGGATATGTAGGATACCTCTTGAATGATATTCCAAATTTCCACTTCTTTCAAAGGGTATTCGTATTATTTATCTAAGTATTGACTGACAATACTAATCTTCAAATTTTTATCATTACCCCAAGTATGTCATATCATGATCAAAGGATGCCTCATAAAATTTAACAATATGAGGATTCTTGTGACTAGATAATTTGTTAAGCATTTTAATGATCGATTGAACTCTATCCTTTGGTATTCCCTCAAGACAAAAAATTCTGAGCATATAATTATATCCATTCCTTTTCACAATCACTGATTTTTTATAATGGTTTTATCTCACTATGTTGACAACCTAAAATTGCGGAAATAACTGTTCTACACTTTTCATTAAATATAAATTTAAAGAGCTCATAATATAACAATACAATTATAATAAAAACACTTTTTAAACGAATAAAGGACAAATGATATCTATGTAAATTATAATTTGATCATCCTCTTCTCTTTAGTAATCTGTATTATTATAATAGAATGTAAGTGTAACAAGAAATCCTTAGACTGGATTTTATATTAAAGAATAATATAGAAAATCAGATCTTCTTAATTGGTAATTTAAATTATGGATATACGACTAGCTATATGTAATCTCATTTCTGTAGTTTCTAACTTTGTCACGGAAACAAAGTTGAAAGGATAACTCGATTAGCTCTACTTGTTAAGCATTAAACCTGATTCTAATTTGTAGGAAATTGAAAGAAAAATGATTAACTTAGGAAAGAACACTAAAGCCCATCATAGGATAAATTCATAGCCAGCTGTACTCCCTTCACCTAAACAAAATAAAGTTTAATCAATGTCAGGAGTCAACACACCTGCATTTTCAGGTGGAATGCATAACAAGGCAATTGGTTTTGGAAGTAGAATACAATATACCACTCCTTTTGTATCAAATAGAGAAAAAGATGAAAAACATAAAAATATGTCAGATAGGTAAATCTCTTTTAAATTTGAAATCTCAAAACCTTCACCCAAAAATATCACAGAATTTAAGTCTATTGACAAACAAATCGTGGATATAACTTAAAAACTAAAATTGAACTCTGGTATATAACAATCTTCTAATGTGGTTCCAGTATTACAATCAGAATTAGAGGCATATCCACAAAATACAATAACTCTTAAAAGTTTACCTATTAAAAATGATAATTATTAATAACAACTTGGGGAAGAACGTAAAGAGAAATAATATGATTAGACAAAGATTTCAGGTAGAATGCTAGATCAGATTAATTAGAATATGAAAGAGATGAAATAAAATACTTTTAAATTAATAAAAGTATTTGAAAATACTCATGAAATAAAGACCCAATCTTCTTTCGAACATTGTCGTTAGGTAGATACATCTTTCATTTCACCATTCAGAAAATTAAGAAATGTAAGTTGAATTTCTATAAATCTAGCCTCTTTTTAACGGAATTCATGGTAAAATTACAGATTAAGATTTACATTATATATAATAAAACTTTTTGATGAAAAAGCTGATTGTAAAGGCCAAAAAGAATGAAAAGATTGAATTTGAGCCAATTAAGATGGATGTATTCTTTGTAACAAGTGTTAAGGGATGAAAGATATTGTGTTATAATTAAATTAGAAATAACATATAATTTATCAATCACTAAGCTCTAACTCAGGATTTTCTTCTTCATCCTTAATTACTTAAGGTTTGACAAAGGTTTGTTGCATAATTCGTATAGTATCCATTTCTAATGAATAATGATGTATAAATACGTGAGGTTTTTTTATTGAGAACTAAAGGCTTTTTGATGCCTATCATTTCATAATCAATCATTTTTTTGAATCCTGGGAGAGAACTTTCTTTCATTTCGATATTTGGGAGCAATTCTTCGCTCATCACATCATCACTCTATAAGTAATTATTGGTTTTGGATGTATGATTAGATTAATTTAGAGAGGATAATTAATCTATTTTGGTACAAGAATTATATTAAGGGATTTGGAGAAATGGGTTCCCAGATATGTGTTGAGGTTAAACGTCTAATTGCTTTTGATGTTCGGATGGTTCAGCCACATTAATGAGGAATGGTTTATTATCCAATTTTTTTGTACTTTTCTTCAACAATTATTCATGTTTATTGGGATCAAACTTTTAGAATTGAATATTCATGATTTCATCTCTTCCTGAACTATTCATGATTGCGATGGTTTAATGCTTCTTCTTTTTACTGGAATATTCTGGTAGCTTTTCCCAATCATAACCATAATTTAAATAATTAAGAGAGAGCTAAGACAATTCATCTTAGAAATGACCTTTGAGTTATTTATAATTGGGTTATTATGCAAAATCTAAGGTTTATACATCTTACATAAACTTAATAAAACACTTTGGTTATTTGGAGAAGAGCTATTCCAATTTCATGTTTTTCTTCATTTGATGAATTTTAGCATATTTAAGATTTTTCATTTCGATCTTAACATTCATCCATGGAAGATGCCCAGTAAGTAGATACAGTAAAACATATCCTAAACTTTAGAGATCATCTCTCCTTCCTTACTCAAGAGACTCATGAGCATTGATACTTGCATATCTAGCTGTACCAATTAATCCTGGTTTTTTGATTAATTTGATATGATCTCCTTTTGAATTCTATTAATCAAATTTATTAATACAGCATATTTTTTTGATAACCCAAAATCAATTAAGTTTATTATTTTTGGACTGGTCGTATTTTCTAGTACAAAATTATCAGGTTTGAGGTCTCGATGCAAATACTTGCAAGAATGGAGGGCTTCAATTCTTTCTATCATCTAAATTTGACTGTGTAATAACTTAGATTGCCAATCGCAAAACAGTTTAAAGAGAGAACGAACCCCCGCATTTTCTAATCACGGATTCCAAATTCTTCCCCAAGATATTCATCACACAAAATGTAAATCTCTTTTCCTTCCCATAAAACTTTATCTCTGGAAATCCAACTTTTTTTCTTAAACATATCAATTCTCATTTATACCTCAAATCTATCAAAACCTTTATTTCCTTTTCCAACAAATTGCATTCCTAATTGGCAAATTCCACCTTCATTGCATATGGAGTATTCCCATATTTTTAATCGATCACCTTGTAAACCTAGCCGAAAGAACCGTAGCCTATCTTCGAATGGATCTCAAATCGACCCTGAATGATGTCTCCTATCTAAATTACTAGATTTTATAAACTTACTATTAGTGAATCTTCTTCTTCACTATCGGATTAAAACATAAATAAATTTATGACGTTTCATTGGGCCAACATACCTTTTTAATGGACATCTTACTCACTCAGATATCATAATGACATGCTATGGTACGCACTAATCTTCATTTATTTTAGGTACATTTGGAGTCTAATATAAATGTTTCCCATTTTTCTGGTGGCATTTTATCAACTCTACAAACATTTTACAATCCCCAATTACTATTAATACATCAACAAACACTCATTTGATCAAAAGATAGTTCACTATTTTGTAATGCATCGCTCTATGTATAGGCTGTCCCTATTCCAATATATTATTTTATAGATCTAGCAATCTCTATTTTTGAGGGTTCACTTTTTGAACCATGTAGATTTTGTTTATGGTATCATCATGTGGTACAATAATTACATTACAATTAGATTTCCATTATTGTTGTAACTGCTATCATACTAAGAAAAGAATATGAATGGCAGGATACTATGATCATGGCAACTCATACGCTCTTAATGAAATATCCATTCATTTTTGTGTTAAATATAATATATGTTGCATTGGTGTTTTATTATAATATATTGTTGTATTTTAGGTAACGTATTACGACTATATTAGTCCATTAAGGGAAAAATGGATCAATAGGTTCTTGGGTAAATTCTTTCCATTTATCTACTATAGCTTTATAATAGCTTTGATCTATGATTGCACAAACGCATTGCCATTTTTGTATTGAAATACAATTTCAAGAACATCTTTGATAATATTTAATAAATTGAATTAAGTAAAATTAGACAGCCATAATAAATATTATCCTTATATATTATTTGAATTATTAGAATTTAAAAACATAATTATTTCTTTTGTTATTAAATTAATATTGATTAAAAATACGCAACATAATGGATAGTTTAGAGTTCTTAGAGGAAAAGAAAACTCCATATTTTTAAATGATTTCAATAATTGTAGCTCTTGGGAAGAGCAATGTTAAAATAAAACTTTAATTTTGTGATTGACTAATTTTGTATTTAAAAAGAATATCATCTTCCAGACCAGGAGGCAACTTATTTCTTGAACATGATGATTACTTCATCCAAGATGGCATTCTCTTCTTGTCTCTTGGCCTTGGCTTCGGCATAATCAGCTCTCTTTGATTCCAAATCAGCTTATGCTTAATCTAAGGCATCTTAAGATTCTTATAAGATGATCTTTGATTTGGCTTATTGGGCTAAAGCAGCTTAGATTTGCTAGAATTGATTAGTGAATAATATAATACAGTGGCAGTTCTATCAGCAAAGACTTATTTTCTTTCATATTCAACTTCCAATGAGGTAATTTCAGCTTCAGACAATGAGACCCATCCAGCCAATTCCCATGAGGCATTGATTTCATTTTATTTCAAATTTTCTAATGAGGCAGCTAATTCAGATTCTAATCCTTCAAGGACACCCAAGACTCTTTCAGCTAATGTTTATCCATGTCCAGATGATTCTGAAGCCTAAGAATTGTATAAATGATATAATTACTTATCCTTCTTAGGCAAGAGCTAAGAATGATTTGATTTAGTGTTCTTAGAATAAGTTGCTGTATTACTTCAATTTTTCAGCAACTGATTAGGCTTAGACCTATGTGAATTCAAAAGAATCTCCATTGATGATGTATCCAGCAACATCTTGTTTGAGGAGTCTGATGACTTCTAAGGCTTCTTAATTGTGCTTGATGGATTTAACAAATAATTAGTTGGAGAAACATTAGTTGTCTTGGAGTGTTTCAATTTTAGCAGCAATTGAATCTCTTCTGGCTTCATTCCATGCCAAATAATTTTTGGTTTATTGAAGTACGTTTTCATACTCAGCTCTGTTTTCGACAGCCTATTGGAACAATTTTTGGTTAAGAGCCTTAATTTTAGTGAATTATTCAATGGTTTAGGCACCAACCCATTCGTCTGTTTCGTTCTTTTGGTCAGCAGCAAATTGGGCATCGATGTTAGATTGTTTTAAATCATTCAGCAATCCAAAGACTGTGTCAATGGCATCACTGGCCTTTGTTCCTGTTTAAAGGAGAGCCAAGATTTAATCTTTTGTGCTGGTGGCATTTGAGACCACAGCCAATGCAAGAATAATAGCAATAATTCCTTTCATTTATTTATTAACTAAAAAACGATACATCTCAAAAACGATTTAATTTTCATTTAATATTTATATTTGATATATGATTGTTACTAGTGTGCAAATAACAACAAATAATGAATATGACATTACTTAAATTGAAGAATGAAGCATAATTTATAATATAGTTAGACAATATATTAAACAATGGTATAAAAATGGATGTAGTATTTTGTTATCAGAACAATACAAAATTAATATTATTCATATCTTTAAATTAATGCTGCCTAGGATTACGAATACTGCTAGATTGGGTATTAAGAATCTCTATTAATTGAATCACATAAAAAGTTTCCATAATGCAACCATAGCTCATAAAGCATAAGTTATGAATGACGAATCACAATATGTTGTAAAAACAGATCGAATTTATAAACCAACCTATACNGGCATCTTAAGATTCTTATAAGATGATCTTTGATTTGGCTTATTGGGCTAAAGCGGCTTAGATTTGCTAGAATTGATTAGTGGATTATATAATACAGTGGCAGTTCTATCAGCAAAGACTTATTTTCTTTCATATTCAACTTCCAATGAGGTGATTTCAGCTTCAGACAATGAGACCCATCCAGCCAATTCCCATGAGGCATTGATTTCATTTTATTTCAAATTTTCTAATGAGGCAGCTAATTCAGATTCTAATCCTTCAAGGACACCCAAGACTCTTTCAGCTAATGTTTATCCATGTCCAGATGATTCTGAAGCCTAAGAATTGTATAAATGATATAATTACTTATCCTTCTTAGGCAAGAGCCAAGAATGATTTGATTTAGTGTTCTTAGAATAAGTTGCTGTATTACTTCAATTTTTCAGCAACTGATTAGGCTTAGACCTATGTGAATTCAAAAGAATCTCCATTGATGATGTATCCAGCGACATCTTATTTGAGGAGTCTGATGACTTCTAAGGCTTCTTAATTGTGCTTGATGGATTTAACAAATAATTAGTTGGAGAAACATTAGTTGTCTTGGAGTGTTTCAATTTTAGCAGCAATTGAATCTCTTCTGGCTTCATTCCATGCCAAATAATTTTTGGTTTATTGAAGTACGTTTTCATACTCAGCTCTGTTTTCGACAGCCTATTGGAACAATTTTTGGTTAAGAGCCTTAATTTTAGTGAATTATTCAATGGTTTAGGCACCAACCCATTCGTCTGTTTCGTTCTTTTGGTCAGCAGCAAATTGGGCATCGATGTTAGATTGTTTTAAATCATTCAGCAATCCAAAGACTGTGTCAATGGCATCACTGGCCTTTGTTCCTGTTTAAAGGAGAGCCAAGATTTAATCTTTTGTGCTGGTGGCATTTGAGACCACAGCCAATGCAAGAATAATAGCAATAATTCCTTTCATTTATTTATTAACTAAAAAACGATACATCTCAAAAACGATTTAATTTTCATTTAATATTTATATTTGATATATGATTGTTACTAGTGTGCAAATAACAACAAATAATGAATATGACATTACTTAAATTGAAGAATGAAGCATAATTTATAATATAGTTAGACAATATATTAAACAATGGTATAAAAATGGATGTAGTATTTTGTTATCAGAACAATACAAAATTAATATTATTCATATCTTTAAATTAATGCTGCCTAGGATTACGAATACTGCTAGATTGGGTATTAAGAATCTCTATTAATTGAATCACATAAAAAGTTTCCATAATGCAACCATAGCTCATAAAGCATAAGTTATGAATGACGAATCACAATATGTTGTAAAAACAGATCGAATTTATAAACCAACCTATACAATTGAGTTTGATAGAATTGGAGAAGTGTTGCTGTACCTTCATCAATCATAATTAGTTACTCATGCGATCCTCATAAGCATCTTACAATATTCCTAAAATACCCATATGTACTTTACGAGACAGCCATCCCCTTATCAATTTACCTCTGGTTCAAAAACCCATTGGATATTGCTTGGTATTGGAATAATCTATTTATATATGCACCATCATTTTTGTGGATTCCTAGAATGTGGTAAGCAACAACTTCTATTAAATTAGGTATTGGAGATCATTATAATATAAAATTCAAAGACTTTCTTTGTTGAGAGGAGGGAAAGTACTCAAGATTGAGACAAATACTCTTGCTAATGATAAAAATGTTTATTGGGTTGAAACCTATTAATTTCATCCATTAACAGCAGATCTTAAACAATTTGATGATAGAGACAATGCTGATTATTTAACAGAGGAAGGTCAATTAAAATATGAGTTAGCATGTCAACTTGATCATATCCAAGAATTGGGTACAACAGTATAAGACGAAGTAATTTATTTCATGAAGGTATATGGATAATTAATGTGAAATAGGAAGGAGTAGTACATCACCCAGAATTGTTTGAAGCAGCAACTAAGGGATATGTAATAGACACCTCTAATTTTGTAATAAACACAGCTCACAACATCAGAGCATTCGAAGGCCATCACAATTAATGAAGATTGGTTATCATAATAGAAATCAAAAGAATATTTATTTAAATAAACATGTACAATTAACCACATAGATCAACTAAATTACCAATTTCCTGTACTGTCTAATTATTCTAAATCGATTCCATCTCCGTATCCAATATATCCCAAATCTGTAAATGATCTGTCAATAACCCTGTGATCTACATACTTTCCATCCTGCTTTTTAAATTTATCCTATTAAGGAGTCTAAGAATTAGAACCATTATATGATCTGGTTGAAGCCTAATGATTAATAAGGAGTAAATACTCTTCTATAATTCGACAACAAAGTAGGTTAAATGCCATCAACAGCCTAATCCAATTATTCTACTTCTTCATTGACTTTCTTTTATTTTGTATACTTTTTGTATTCATCCTCATTCATTTTGTGCCCCACTCCAGGATCTGTTTTTTATTACAACCAGCCAGAACTGGGAATTAGGTCTCTGAAATTCTAAAATTAGAATATCTAATCGATGTATTTCTTAAGTAGAGATTTCCTTATTTATGGATCTAAATTGTTCTAACATAATTCTCTCTTTAAAGCTTCTTGAGCTGTAGTTCTATACTCTGGTAATTGATGTAACATGGGCATCATGAATGAAGCAAAAGACAAAGCCTCTTCTTACTTAAATCTGTATTTCTCAGTCAAAACATTATGCAAATTCCAGAAATGCAACTGTGGTATTCTTTTCATTTGTCCATTTTATTAGAAATACCTCTATTTATTTAGGATGTTAAATACCTTCGCTTTGGCTCCCCTTGTACTATATTCATATGGGAATTTGCCGAGTAATTCTTGAATCTAGGCTAAATGATCCTCATTCTTTGAAAAATTAGGTCCTTATCTTGGTTCGAATAAGTAATCTCCTGTGAGCATTTCAAAGATCATGCAAGCAAAACTCCATATGTCAGCTGTGGGATTGTATTTGATACCCAGTAAAACTTCAGGTGATCTATACTATCTCGTTTAAATTAAGGTTGAAAAATGGTGATGAATCCAACATGCATTTCCGAGATCAGCTATTTTCAAACGAAAATTATCTGGTAATTTCTTTTATTAAGTAAAAGATATTCTTATAAAATATTGGGATAATTTACTTCTTTTATTGTTAAAATAATTCCTTAATGGATTTTGGCATTTCAATTTAATCAACCTGAACTTCATGTGATTCCTTCCTTGATTCTTCATTTTATTGCTTCTATTTCTTTTTCCTTAATAATTTTCTCTTTTGAGTCTTGGATAAATGTGTAGTGCTTTCACTTAATTCATCATCATCCTTTTTTGCAGTTGGTTCTGGAACAGTTGGTTTCTCAATTCCTAACATTTATCTGTAGATGTGAATTCTATCTGAAAATAATTAATTAGAAGTCAACTATCCGTTCTCAACAATATCTTTTATCTCTTCGTCTGATAAACAGAGTAAAACATTTTCAGGTTTCAAATCTGTATGAATTACTCCACATATTCTATGAAGATAATCTAATCCTATTAAAATTTATTTAGCCATTCTTCTAGTGATATCCATTGGACACTAAAATGAAATGAATTGATTACTCCTTTGTATTCATATCGTTTAATGATTTCTAGCAAATTGACACCCAAAATCTCAAAAACCATACAGAAATGATGACCATAGGGTCCCTTATAGACAAATGAATTTAACAATTAAACAGTGTGAGTGTCATCCCTGTTGAAAGATGTTCTTCCTTACTATCAATTTATATACTATAATTTTACATCTGCATAATATTCTTTTAAAGACTGAATCCAAACGGGATTTTGAACATTCTAAGCAACTTTTTGAAGAATTTCAACCTAATTGATAAATTAGTTTATGTACTTCATCATATGCTGCTTCCAAATAATGAGAAGCACTCTTTTGAATTTTTAATGCAACATATGTATCATATTTGAAATCCTTTGCCAACCAGACTGTAGAGAAGTGTCCCCAACCTAATTTTTAAATAATCACGTATCGGTTAAGTAATATCTCACCAATATGCACTGGATGATAACCTAAAAACCTTATTGATAAAAGCAACCTCCAATTTTATAATCTTCCATGCCTTCATCTTCACTGTCGTGTTCTCTGTCGAGATGATCCATCAATTCTCCTATTTGCTCATTTCTGAAGAATGTAATAATGATAGTCATACATTGCCTTTCCAAATTTAGTAGGTTCCTCTTGTTATTTCTCCTAACTCATTCGTTGAATATTAGTTAAATAAAAATAATCAAAAATAGATATATATACGCACAATTATAAAATAATATAAATGAATACCTCTAAAAGTATATTTGATCAACCTCTCAATAATTCAATTTCAAAATAAAGATACACCTTTTCCAAAGCTCCTCGTGAAACCTATTCAACCAAATAAACGTAATCTCTTTATTCTAACCTAGTAATGGATCTATGTACAACCTTCCAGATAGTTTAAGCAAGAGAATGGCTGGCATCGGTTATGGATACAAGTAAATTCATCCCAATAACATCCTAGACATGATTTTACCAAACATGTTAAATAAGTTCCAGCTCCAAACAAATATGAAATCAAGAGTTTCGCAGAATTGAACATGGAAGAGAAGAAAGGAATTCAATTTGCTTTGGGTAGAGAAGACACTTGGCTTCAAGGGATTTGGGCAACTCTTACTTAAACCACCCCTCCTCCAGATCGCTATCAAATACCAAGCACAGTTACAAGAAGATAAAAGTTTACATTTGGTTAAAGGACATAATCCCTATAAAAGTTTAACACTCCAGGTACACATCATTAAATTCATATAAAAAGGACCTGGAAATTATGAATATGTATAAGCCATAACACAGAAAGGAGTTTATCCACTCTCCAAGTTTCAAAACTCAGGTGCTTGCATCATCGGAAAAGATCAAGAGAGATTTAAGACTTTAGGAGGTAATTGTTAACATCTGAATTAGTGAATGATTATCCTGAACCAGGACGTTACTCACTTGAAAATATTGGTATCAATCAATCAGGCGTATACCCTAAGAATGGAATGAGATCTGCAGTGTAATAGACTTTTAGTAAGTCTACAAGAAAAGGACCATATGAAATAAATAAAGTGACTCCAGGTCCAGGAAGATACAAAATGTATTCCGAATTTGATTAATGAATATAAGTATTCAAAAGGTATCTAATCTTTTCTGTTTTGGACGAAAACTATCTACACTTCTCGCTGCGTTTGGCAATTCTTATTATTAAGAATGATCAGTCTTTATGAAATTGATCAATTATTTCAATTCTATTCGTGTGAACTCCTTCAAAAGATACATAAATTTGATCAGACAATTAAAATCCGAAAAATTGTCATATTCAACCTTGTACTGATCCATAATTAGCAATACCTCCATAATAAGTGATCTTCTACCCACCATACATCTACTGGTGTCATCCCTCCCATTTCAAGAGACTTATAACATTAATAGACTTCATTGGAGTACTTACATATCTTATTATAAATGTGTTATAATCAATATCATCTTCCAAAGATTGGTATTAAAGTCATTCACTTTGTTAAAAGATTAATCGTAAACATGATTGAAATGATCTAGTAAATCATCTTATTCCTTATTTCTGATCTTACGAGAATTTAGAAAGATTACAATTTCTTCAATGAGATTCTTCCAATTTAGTAATTACTAAACTGTCAATGTCTGGATGTTGTTGCACAGAGATACTGTAAAAATACCCGACTAACTTCTTTAATGTTCTTTCACTTCCCTTAACATCTTAATGTTCTTTCCTTAACTGCAGTGCCCATTTACATTATTATTTATAATAACTTATGGGATCTTGCTACGGAAAGCGTTCTCAAAGTGATTATGGTACATAGAACATAGATAACTAACCTGAAACAGATAATTCTTCACCATAAAAATTCTAACATATTGATGGTATAACTATAATAATACAGATAAAGAATAAGCCTGTCTAGGCAATTTGATCATCACAAACGAAAAGGTCGGACTTATCACAAAGGATTATACCCTCTTGAATCCACCCTTGGGAAGCGGTATTCAAATTATTCAAACACTTTTAGGAGCATATGGGGAAGTCAGAAAAGCTATCCACAAGAGCACAAATATGATGAGAGCAGTTAAAATTATCCACAAGGCTTAAACAAGTATGGAAGAATAGGAGAGATTGATGAATGAGGTTAAAATACTCTAAAAATTAGTAATCATTCTTAACTATTAGAGGATCATCCAAACATCATTAAAATTCATGAATTTTATTAAGATGAAAGTTTCTTTTATATCGTAACAGAGCTTTGTACTGGAGGAGATCTCTTTGATAAACTCAGTCAAGAGGGTAGTTTATCTGAAAAGAAAGCCGCTGAAATCATGAAACAAATATTATCGGCTATCAATTATTGTCATAATGAGAAGATTGTACACAGGTAAATTCACTATAAATATCCACACCTTAGGGATTTGAAACCGGAGAATCTTCTTTATGAATCTGATAAGGAAAATTCCATGCTCAAAATAATAGACTTTGGAACTTCCAAAGAATTCGTTCCCAAATAAAAGTTGAATCAGAAATTAGGTATTACCACTTACATTGCCCCTGAAGTTCTAAAAAGGAAATATGATGAAAAATGTGACATTTGGTCTTGTGGAGTCATACTATATATTTTGTTATGTGGGTAAACTAATTTATCATTTTGAGATACCCTCCTTTTGATGCGAGATCTGAAGGAAGGATTATGGAAAAAGTATCGAAAGGTGTTTATTCATTTGATTCATAAGAATGGGAAGAAGTTACAAAAGAAGCCAAAGAATTCGTTCGAAAAATGCTGCAATTTGAACCTAGTATTTAATATGTCAAGTTATCGTTTAGATAAGAGAATTAATGCTCAATAAGCTTTAAATGATCCATGGATTAAGAGATTCACAAATCCAACTGAATTTGATAGACCCTTGATGACCGAAGTCTTAACAAATATGAGAAAGTTCACAAAATAACAAAAATTACAGGAAGCTGTTTTCAAATTTATTGTCGTTCAATTGGCTACTAAGGAAGAGAAAGCTGAGTTGCTAAAGATATTTCAATGTTTAGATACAAATCAAGATGGAAAATTGAGTAAACAGGAATTATTGGTGGGGTATTCAAAGGTTATGAAACCGATTGAAGCTGCCGAAGAAGTTAATTGCATATTTTAATAAGTTGACAAAAATAATTCTGGTTCCATTGATTATACAGGTATATATTGATATCTTATAATATTCAAGAGTTTGTAGTAGCAACAATTGATAGATAATAATTGTTATCGAAATAAAGATTACAAGTAACTTTTCATATGTTTGACAAAGTATTTGATACATTTATTTAGGATAAAAGTGGAAGTATAACTATAGATGAATTGAAAGAGATATTTAGTGGAATACCAGAGGAAATGTGGAAATAAGTTGTATAAGACTTTGATTCTAATTCTGATGGCTAGATTTCATTGGAAGAATTCTTTGCGATGATGAAGAAAATCGATTGATTATTTAGACATATTCATATGGTTATTGTATTGACTAAATAAAAATTAGTCTTGTTTCATAAATTTGCATCATCCTAATTTAAACTATTTTAAGAACATTTAATTCTTAATTATTCTTGGTAAATGTCAGACTAGAGGCCAAACATTTCATTAAAACTCTCATAATCCCTTAAGCCACCATCAACTATCCTCTGAATTGACATCTCATTTATCGATGCCTGAACTAATAATAGAAGTAAATGGTTCAATCTAACCATTTTAAATGACTTCATTCTCTTCAAATTAAATGGTAATCTCAAAATAGTAGCCATTTATAACACTCACAAAGAGAAGAAAAGCATTAACTTAGATTATATTACTTTGAGAATATGGATTTCGTTTCATTAGAAGAAATATAATCTAAAAAAGTTAGAGCTGCATTTGATTGATTCTAATATCAAAATTCATTTAGAGTGTTAATACCATCTCACAATATTGGTTGAAATACCATTTGTAATGAAGAAATAAAATCTCCAGCATCATAATATAAATGATAAGGAATCTATATAATTTTGATTGCAAACCTAATTATTTAGTGGAGAATAGTGTGATCATTCCTTTTACAGAAGATTTTTGAATAGATGAGCCACTTTGAGTTCAAGTAATTTTATTCATAAAATTTGCCTGTTGAAATTGTGACTTTATGTAATAAATCTGGAGAAGCAAGCTTATATGTTATAGAAAGTAAAAGGTTTGTATACATTATGAAATGAGAAAGAGAGATTAACTTGAAAATTGAGGAAGAGATGAGTGATGGGATTCTAATCATTTAAAAATCAATGTAAAGCAGTTTTAGTATTTTTCCTTATTGATATGCATTGATAATATATAACATTGAATACTTTAGATTGGAAGTAAATTTGAAATTGATTATTAACCTAATGTATATAAATTAGACATAATTTGATTTACTTTCAAATTTTAGCTTAACAAAATACATATAAAGTGTAAAAGTAGGAATGATTTGTTAAGTGTAATTAATAAAGTCAGATAGAAAGAATATTTTAGAGGATGAATTGTATGATGAGGTGTGCAGAATGTCTTTTTAATAAATTAGATAATCAAAAGAAATAATATATAAAATAATGAAATCTTAATTCAAATTTGTTAAGTATTGATTTTAAATTTTATATAAATATAATAAAAACAAAGATTCTAACCTCATGACCAAATCTGAAAATTAGGAAGCACAAGCGAAATCGAGTAGAAAGTACCAGAAAATCAATAAGGAAGAAAGAAAGCTAGTTTTAAAGCTACTTTTGCATGACAAGCTCTCGTTACAAGAGGTATCAAATTAATCCCAAATCTGTGCTTATACAATACCAATATATATGATATCTTGATCATTAATCTTTTTAGGTCGCCAATAGGTTGAAGCTAAAATACTGTACTGTACGGACGATACAAAAGGCCTATGAGAAAGAAGGTAGGATAGGTAAGAAAGAGACAAGAAAGAAAAAGCTCAAGGTGGAGAATATCTTGAAGATTTCAATAATGAATCCCCTCACTTTCTAATTGTCTGAGCCTATTGTATCATCGGAAGTTAGTCAGGTATTTTAAAATAATTTATGTAGATATATATTGATAAACAACCCTCAAAGGAAGACTAAGCTAATTTGATATAAGAATAACGTTCTCTTCTTCAATAGCATTGTCAAAAACTATTTTCTACATTATCATAATAATATTAGAAGGCTGCAGAAACTTAGAATCCATATTATTACACGACTATTCAAAATTTATATTTGGCATCACAACTAATATTCAAGCAACTCCTTGAAGTTAAATAGTAAATCCACGTAAAACAAGAATATGAGCCTGTGTCTCCAACACTAACACAATACCCTCTTCAAATTCAACCACATATTTACTAACCAACATATGCCATGATGTTGCCACGAGTTAATTCTTGATTATTAATGTTAATTGCTATTGAATATCAAAACAAGAAAAATAATTATTATATTTATTTAATTAGTTGTAACAACAATTTAAATTTATAATTATTGTCTTTCTTTTGACTCTGAATTCTTTCTTCAACTTAAGATAAGACCTTCTACACCAGCATTTTCTAAAACTGATGTATATTTACCACAAATTAAAACCATACTCATTCTGTTTTCTCATTGATGATTTATTAAAATTAATTACTTTAATTAAATCATTCATTCTCTCATGAATTCGATTCAAATATTTCTCACACAATAATCTCAAATTAATATTCATCATTCTCCTTCTTTCCTACCTTTAAACATATTGGAACACTCCTAATGCTAATTCTTAATGACTATCATTCTTGATCTTACAAAATTTTACTTCATTCATTCTATTTTTTGTTCTATCTAATTCCTGGCAATTAAATTGTAATTATTACACCAATCATACCTTATTTTTTTGTATATTTACTCCTTCTCCACAGGTAGCCTCTAAAAAGCTATTAATTACCATTGAAACCTAAACAAATTTTTAGTTTCTATCTAATTACTTGAATTTAAATTTCATGCTATTTTTAGAATTCCTTCCCTTAGCATTAATCACAAGCATTACTAATTCAAAAAATTTAAACTTTTGTATTAAGAAGTTATTGTACTAAATCATCCAACCAGTATGCAATTCTGTAATTTTTGTTTTGAAAAAATTGAGAATTCATCTTAAAATAGACAGAGCACATTGGGATGGTGATTTTATCATTCATCTTCCAATAATAAAATAATAAATTTCATAATTTTACTGAACATTTTTCACAACAAAATATAAAATAATGAATGAGTACTCAAATATTAATAAAAAATCCTCACTCTAATGTATATTAACATAAATAAACATGAATAATTATACACTAAGTTATTTCATAATTAAGTATTAAATAAAAGAGATCAGAAAATTTAAACATTTCCAAAGTGAACACTCTTAATATAATTTATTTATATAATTAATTAATATTATCGCCTAGTTTAGAAACTAAGACTCTCAAACAAACAATGATAGTTTCTCATTATCAAAATAAATATTCACCATTGTCCATTTATATTTTGAAAATCCGTATCTGAGTTAAAATGGTGGAACCAATTCAATAGAAAGAGTAATAAAGAAATACATATTTAATCAGTTCCTTCCTCTAGTTTCTTTCTTATTTCAGAAAAATATGAGAGAAAATTAAATTTTCTAAATCGTTAAGTTTTTAAATTGTTTCACAAGAAATTGTGAACCTTTGTTTATTTCAGAGAATATTTAGTAAATATGAAGTCTGAGACAATTACTTTTTGATAGGAACTTGCAGTTGATGATTTTATAATTTATAAATGTTTCTAATTAAATGAAAAAAAGTTGTTTATAAAAGTAATTAACAAATTAATGTATAATTACTATAATTCTATAATCAAATAATATAATCAATAATTTCATCAATTTAATTATAATTAACGAGAAGTACTCTTAGGATAATTTGATTCACAAAGTAAGCTTTAGATACTTCTTGATGTCAATTTTTTGTAAATTCTATCAGTAGTATATTGATTTGAGATCTTCTAGTAATTTGAGAAATTGTTCTTAATTTATAAAGGAGGAATGTATGGTTTGTTTTTAGAGAGCATTAGATTATTTTCTTTGTTAAGACTTGAGATAGAAGATTAGTTAGAGTTCCCAAAAAGGCGTAATCTCTTATGACAATATGGATAAAAGAAATCCTTTTTATTATGATAAATCAAACTAAAATTTTAGTATTTTTTCAGCGTTTATTATAAGGGTTAAAGGCAGGGATTTAGGTAAAATTAAGAGGCAGATTTTGATTTGATAGTCTGTTTTTATGAGTGATTATTAATAGTTATTGATGATTAACATCGTTTCATAATAATATTTTAATTGTTTATTTAATAAATAAACAAAGCTTAAGATGATAATTTTGATTATGATTATGCACTAAATTGCTTTTTCTGATTGCAGGATTTAGCATCCAAAAAAGCATATTGGAATAGTTCAGAAACCGATTTCAATTTTATAATTGATACAAGAACCTCTGATAGGATAAGAAAGGGTTAACCAATTTTAGATAGAGAGATTAGAGTTCGATTCTAATTTAGTGTTGTAGCAAGAATTAATAGAGGAAGACGTCTCTGAATTTCCAAAATAAAATTACACGATTCCAAAGTTTGAAAAGTCGAGTGAGGAAAAGCAAAGTGCATATAAGTAAGAGTTCCAGAAAGTAAAATAATTATTGATTAAACTACACTATAAAGAAGTGTTATTGTGCTTGTTTGTAGTATCGGTTTTTTCATCATTTATTTGGTGCATTATAAAATTATGTATTTTATTTCGACCTTAAAAACATTCAGACAATGAAGAAGTATTTGCTTAATGTTTATTTAAAGTTAGGAATAAAAATTATTAGGAGTTGATTATTCTATATTGAATTCTAAGACCATAAGTGATGATGAATAATTGAATCAAAGCACTTAGATAAAGTATAAAATAACTGACATGACACCATAAATAAGAAATCCATATGATGAAAGTTTTGTGAAAGCATCAATCAAAGCAACAACTAGAGGATCAGCATGCGATTAAAGTCTATTGGAAATAGATGAGTTGTTATAAGAAATGCTGAAATGAATATAAATACACATACAATTCTTATTATCTATATATATAATAGTACTTTAATATTTAATATATTATAGAATATAGAGCCTAATGCAACAAACAGAAATTCCAATATTTCAGTATCAAAAGGTCAATAAGCCATTTCTAAATTAAGAAGGTGAAGAATTTGATTACATAATGGAGGACAGGATAAACATTAATTATAAGTGTTGCAAATTCTCATTTACAATATGTTCTATCTTTTAAACAATATTTAGTACTTATTTTTGTTATTTTTTAGCCCTCGCATTATTGGTGTTTATGATTAATACATTTTTGTTAGTAATACTAAAATGAAAAATTATAATCATTTGTTATTTTTTACAGTTGATTTTTTTGTGAACAAGGAATCTTTAAGACATTGCTATTTTGTTTATTGCAATGGGGATTTCTCAACTTAATCGAATTTATTTTGAGTATTAGTTTGCGATCTTTCTCTAAAATAAATGCCACTAGATTTCAGAGAAAGCGTATTATTAATTGTTTTGCTAAACTATTTGATAGTAAAATTCGATTTCTATTGGGAACTACTTAATTATCTAATGGGATTGCCTACAGGGATGGACATTCTATGAGGTTAACATGACTGAATAGTTCTGCTCTTACTTCCTGAAGAGGCAGTGGTTGGACTCCTTGATCTTATCTTGCTAATTTGACATGATCGTTTCATCTCATTTGGAACTGTACTCAGTTTTTCTTTTTTTATTAATTCTTGCATAATGATTTCAGAGTCTTAATCCAAGAGATTTGAATTTTTTATTGGACTTAAGGGAGGTTCATTCTGAAATTGGTATGTTAATTATGAGTCTTCATGTAAAGATTGATTGAAGAAGGGATTACTATAATATTTGAGAAGTGACTTAACAATTTTTAATAAATTGTTTGCCCTTTGTGATAGTTTTTAAATCTGAACTTCTTGCAATAAGACTTAAGTTTGTAGTATTTTGCACTCTGAAATGTAATATTTTTTAAAATTTTATAACATTTGGATGAATTTTGATGTGTGTCCAATTGTTCTTTAGATGGTTGCCCAGTCTTTAATATTTTTGGGAATCCAATTTTCAGACTCTTAAAAAATAGTTAACAATGCTTTGAATAGAATTATTACATTGTTTTCTTGTTTATTCTATAGTATTAATGTCTAAACTAAGCAATTATTCATACGTTAAGAAGCTTAAAATTAATATAAGAAAGAGCTTAAACAACTTCTTTCTCATTAATCATTTCATCTTCAGAAAATTTCTTTGTGACAGGTGATGCAAGTTTCTCTTATTCATTCATTTCTAATAAATATTTATTATTAAATAATTTTTATAAATGAATAAATCATTGGGACCCAATTTGAAATATCTACAGAAGATAGAAGAATAAGAAAAAATGATCGAGTTCCTTAAAATTAAATATAAAGAAACCACTGGTTTTGAAGCACCCCTTATGTAAACATAGAATGAGGTTGTTACATAATCAAAAATTAATCCTCATTCAATTACATTACCTTAAGCCAAATCAATAATATTTACCTAGTAAAATGAAGAAGAAAAACAATTAGAATAATTCTAAACATTTTATGATGCTGTTAGTAATTTAAAATTGCCTACAAAATTATTGCCATCTAAAACAAGACCTAAGAATAATCTAAAGACTAATATTGATTTTAAAAATCATTATCATTTAATTGAGGTATATTAATTATTAAACTAATAGGTAATTGATTTAAGCAATTTTGGTAGTAAGAAATTCAATAGATTGGCATTTAAAGAGTTCTTAGAATAGATATAAGATATGAGAACATTGCACACATTGAAATTAAAAAACAATGGGATTGATGATTCATACAGTGATGAATTGAAATTTATAGTTTCTAATACTCACGTAAAGAGTTTGGATTTAAGTCATAATGAACTAGGTCCAAAAGGAATGGAAATATTTTTGGGCAGTATTAAAGAAGTTACTTATTTTAAATCATTTGAGTAATACAAATTACTATGATTAGTTTTTCAAGGAATAATTTCTCTCATAGTCTAATTACATTAAATTAATTATATAATGCTTTAATTCAATAGACTGACTTATATCATGTTTGTCTAGATGCATTCAAATCTGGCTAGTAAGATTATAAAGGTGCTGATGTCTTAATTAAATTGGTTATTAATTAGAAATCATTAAGGAGCGTAATAATACAAGATTCCATCATTTAAGACCTCTAAAAGTTGAGTCAATCTCTATCATCTTTGTAATGTCATCTGACTGAATTGACTTTGAAATATTGTTTTCTAACATCCGAACATATAAGTGTATTGGCTTAAGGATTAGCAAATAATCAATCTTTGATCTATTTGAATTTACAACACAATGGTTTAAATGATCTATCAGGGAAATACCTTGCCTAAATGATATAAACAAATTATTATTTATATTCAATAGATCTGGAACACAACCAATTAGGAAATGACTTTATCTAATTGATCAGTGTGGCTTTAAAGAGGAATAACGTATTGAATTCACTAAAATTGGGCTACAATTCAATTTCTGAAATAAAGCCTTTATTGAATGTTATTGGACCTGAAAATACAACATTAACTGACTTAGGTAACATTCAATAGAATCCCTTATTGTTGGCTCAAGTGGAATAATTACAAAAGAGATTTAAAGGATCCAAGGACTCTACATCAAACTATGTAATTTTGAAACCAATCAATTTCACTTAAATCTTACATAGAAAACAAGAAAATTACAGAGTTTGGAATATTTGACTGAATTTTGATAATATTAATAATTAATAAATAAAATGGTATTAGAATATATCCTATAGGAATTATCTTAATCTAGCCATGCTATTACGCTAATCATAAGGCACATAAATTAGTAATTAATTGAATTTAATTTCAGTTTTAGGATTATTTATTTCTCTTTTAATATAAGGTATTGCTCATTTAAGTGGTATTATCTCATTTTCAATTAATAAAACACTTCTTCAGATTTTGATAATTACTTATACTTCTTGCTTAGTTTGTAAAAATCTCCTAAATGATAAGCATTCTCCTAAATGAATACTAAGAGAAGCAAGGAGTATTTTTATATGATTATTAATAGCTGTTATTTTTATATATTCATTATCCTTTAGATTGATTATTGATTTACAATATTTGGTCCATGCCTTTTAATTCATTCTACAATTCTTCAAATCTGTAATCCTCTATTATTTTTAGTTATTCATCATCGTCTTCTAAATCATGCCATTAATTATATTCAATTGATGAACATAAGGATTAATAGCTAACAAATATCTTGATAATTATTACGTTTCAATATAGGTTTCAGTTTTTTTCTTTGTAGTTTTCTTTATTAATCTATCTACTTCATCAAGCATCCATTTTTCAACCTTAAAAGGTGATTTTAATAATGTTTCTCTAAATAGCCAATTGCCATCATCAATAGAATAGGTTTCAGCCAATGATTTGTTGTTAATTTCAAAATCCAAATGGATACAATTGGGAAACTCATTTCTAATAGCACTTTCAATTTTTTGTATCTAATTAGTTATTCATAATAATACTTGAATATGTAAACTGGCAAGAACATATTCTTATATTTCCCTTAATAATTCTTATAGATACTCCTCTCGATCTCTATAAGACTCACTATAAATAACCTTGTCAAATCTCTCTAAATACTTAGATTCAGTATCTTAATTTATTTGCTAATTTGAATCTATATGAAGACATACCTTAATATTAAATGTTATTTCAGCTGAAAATCTAAATTTTCTGCTCCCTAACATTACAGCCTTTTCGTTCTAAATCTTTTCAACATATTGATTCTGCTTAATAATCTCTAATATTTTCTTGACTTCCAGATCACTTATAGATTGTTCACCCATCAAAGAACTTAAGTTCTTGGCACTCAAGTGATATGCTAGTTATCTAAATGATATAAAGGATTTGATAATACAATTATATTAAGCCGATTGCCAAAGATCCTACAATTTCAAATGCATGTGTTGGGTATATGAGAGTGAATGCAGAGGATAATAAAGGTATTAAAGTAGATCCCATTGTTATTGCATTCTCATAAAGAATAGCTTATAAGACTGGATCCTTCTTTTGAAATACTGATAGGAATTATTTAAACAACCCCTTTTTAGTTTCATCATTTGAATCTACAGCTTATGCATCTCTTATATTTTTGAAAACTACGCTTGTTTCTACACCTATTGATAATAAATATAGCTATCCAATAATTAAATAGGTATACTGCCAATCCCCAAGCATTACTGTGTATTTCACCAACGTAATGACCATAATTATAAATATTAAGAAATGATTCATAGGAAATAGAGGCTCCGAAGTATAAAAATAAGGCAGAGGGTATCAAAGCAACTAGATGCTTAACTTTTTCTATTCCATATGGAAATTATTTATTTGGACCTATTGTATTAATGATAAAATAACCATAATTAATATAATTGGTTGCAAATAAAATCACATGATTGCTTGCATCAATCATAGATCTAGTTAATTCAGCCCAAAAGGTCTATTGGCTATTAATAAAATTCAGTATACTTAGTAATATAATAAGCAGCAAATTTGATGGGTAATTAGATTGAATCATTAAAGACTTCTCTTCTTAAAACATCTAAATTAGTCTTACGATCCATTTCCTCCTATTATTGTAATCTTTCTAGATAAGTAGGCAATTTGTTGGTAAACCTCGACCCTTTGAATGACTTGATTGATCTTAAAATCTTATGCATAATAAAATAATATTAAATAAAATAAATGAGTATTACATAATTGATTATTTCCATTATATAAATAGCATAATTCATTATTGTAATAATTATTATTATATAAAGGACTCGATCTACTATTAATCTTATATGTTATCCTACAATTATTAGATTTGTTCATCCCCAATTCCATCAGAAATAATGAAGTTCTCTCCAAAATATGGATATAGATCCTTATATTCATTACACAAAATAATTTTCTATTTAGTTCTCTCACTTAAGAAAGGTTTGACGATAGTCATCACAGTTTTATATAAAAAGTTTGGATATAGTATGTAAGCCTGATGCAATCGCTCAGCATAGTTGTCTTAAACAAGAGTTATCATTCTTTTAATGATTTTGAACATGGATGAATCAAAATTCTTTGTACTAACTCCTTCTCTATCCCAAATGACAGTGATTTTACCTGTGCCTACCTATTCTGCCCTTTCAATTCCAACGTCAATCATATACAGCATATATCGTATTAGAGTATCAGGATCACTTTATCCAGGGAAATGTCTTCTAGCCTTGATGACTAAACAAGGATTCCCCAATTTATCTTATCCATTCCAAAATGTTTTGTTCATATCAAGTTCCTTTTTAATTTCTTCAATTTTAATATCATCTGCCTTATATTATTTCCTCCATTCTACCCATCTATTCCATTGTTCCCAAGCCTCATCTAATTTCCAATCTTTTGCTATCAATAATCTATACAAGTGGGCCTAATCAGTATATTTTTGTATTAAATCATCTCTCAATAGCTTTTGTGCCTCTATGTAAACACTCTATTTTAATTAATGCAATTTAGCTTTCTAATCTGGTGTTAATTATATAAAATTCTAATCCATCAATATATTTGTAAATATCCAAAATTTAATTGATAAAATATTTATCAAATGGAAGAAAATTAAACATAAATTGCATTTGATTATGTAGCCTTTTTCAAAAACCTACCGCATAATTACCCTTATGAATGCATGGGATTTATACTTTTCCTCTTTTACATCTTTATGTACATCACAGGAAGCACAACCAATAAAAAATTAGCATTAAAGTTTGCATCAACAACCTATGACTTCTTTAAAACCAACTTCACATCTGTTGGAATCACAAACAAAGAAAATGGACCACTCCTGTAATCAATATCAAGTAATTCCTTTGGGTAAACAATCACATATATATTTCTTAGATTTATGGCTTAAGGAAGAAACAATTTAAATTGTTTAGCAGTCACTATTGATCTAAAGAAAAGATAAGATCTTTTGTCAATGCTATTCTTTTCATTCATCTGGCCTGAAAGAGACACCATCACTATTGATATCCCTATAGCAGCTACACCATAACCCATTTGTTTTGCTTTGGTCAAAAAAAGAGATGCTAAATCATACAAAGAAGCCAATATAGATCTTAAATATCTTTGTGAAAAGTTGTCCATTGATAAAATTGATGACAAGTAATTCAATACTTTATATTTAGTTTAACACTTGTCACCCTTGGTGAAGGCAAAGAACCTTTGACGACTATTTTTGATTCCAAATTATGTCAAGCCTTAAGGAAATATGACAAATACATTCAAAATATTCATTTCACTGATTAAAAAACACTCTTAGCTAAGTATTAATCCTCTTAATCCATCTTTTAGTCCATATCATCTTAGAGCTACCTTAATAAATATTGAATCGCTTGAAGATTACACAGAATTCATATAATTGATTCTTTAAATTGTTGATAAGATTGCTAACTTCAAATTGTCATAATCTGCTCGATAGTAAAATGAAGAAGAAAGAGCTAAATTTGAAGAGATCAAATCTAAGGATGAAAAATAAAAGAAAATTGAAGTATTTGATTTCTTTAACCCATTTTAGGAAGCCTAAAAAAAGAAGACAGAAAAATTACAAAAGGAAAAATAGAAGTTATTGTCTTTACCTAGAGAACAATAAATCAAGTTGTAAGAAAAAGAGAAGAGAGATGAAATCAAAAAAAAATATGCAAAAAGAACAATGTATATGTGAGATATTAAAATATGTATAATTATAAAATTTAAGTCGCACCCCAAATTAATCACGCTTAATCAGATCACTATTATCATCCATATTCAACATTAAGTTATCAATCCTATACTAATAAACCTACATATTTATAATAATAGGCCAATCAAAAATATTATAATGACTGTTATTATTAAGAAAAACAATATTATCCCTAAGCAGATCGTTAACTATTTTAAATCCAGAAAGAATAACATTATGAATACATGAGTAAACTCAATAAGAATTTAGAATTTGATTTTCAAACTTTAAAAAATAAGTAAACTATTCTTATATTTCAAAAGAATTGAAACATTATCAGTTTCATATATTGAAGAAAGAGAATTGTTTTAATAAATGATCCATGAAATTGCTTTGTAATTACGTGATATCGAAAGATGTAAATCCAACATTGTTTATATCAACCTTCAAAAATTATAAAACAATATAACAGTCATTGACTTATTAGAATACTTACACTCATATGATCTTAAATAAATTAAAAAGAGTGATATTGAACTATTCTTCAATTCTATAAACCAACAAGTTCAACAAGATTAAATTTCGTATGTTTATTCAATTATTCTTTTAGGAAACTTAAATTATAAAACCTAATAGGGAAGGATTTCCTTACAAAATAAGAAGAAGATGAACATATAGACTATATATAAGCTAGAGTCATTGCCATGATAATTTAAACCTATACTCATTTAGAATATTACAGATAGAAATTCTAATACATGGCGTTAAAATTAGATTATGTTTTCAATTGGTTAGATTTTGACAGGGATGGCATTTTATCATATGCAGATTTTAAATCGAGATTTCCAAGTGCAGACATTGTGTTTAAATTCCTTACTTAACAAAGTTTAGACATTAGCAGCTTTGTAAAATTGTTCTAACCTCACTCACAGGCTAAATACTTTTGAATATTAAATGATATAAATATAATATTCAATATACACTTATGTTAACAATTAATTAAATAACATTTTTCTATTATATCAAAAATATTATGTTGTTCCTAAAGTTTCATTCTTTTTTTACGGAGCAACATATCATTGAATAATTATTGATTAGTTTTAAATAATCAAGCATTTCAAATAAAAGATTTTCTTTTTAATTTAATCTTAATTTTTAATAAAGGGCAGTTCATATTAAATTAGGTTCAAATCTATATTTTTAGAAAATTATACAGAATATTAATATATTGTTGTATTCTCATAAATTTGAGTGATAGAGCATTTAGTTTTGAATATTTCACTCAAAAAATTGTTATGTAAACCAAAATTGCTTTGAGTCATTTTTAATCTAAGATCTCTTTAGTTTATAATATTGATTTGAGTATTTTTAAGAGAATCAATAACGATTAATTAATATTATTAATAAAATGTAAGACATAGAATAAGAAAGATAGAGAAAATAAGATCTATTGGTTTCATAAATAGTGGATGCTGGATACGATACTATTGCATTCTAGGTGTATTGTGAATAAATAAAGTAAAATGGGAGTCAAGAGATCGATTTATGGACATTTGAAGAATTGTAAAAAACAATACAGGATTTCATCAAGAAAGAAGAGTAAGAAATCAAATTAAGTATTTAGTTCGAAAGAGCTTGAAAAGCAACCTATTTAATAAACCACGAATCAACAATTTTAAATTCAGAAAATTTAGGATGATAGCAACTTTATTACAGAAGTACAATGCTAATTGCCAGGAAGAACAAAATTAACAGATTTCATAATGGAGAATACACATAAAGTACTATTTGATTTTATCATAAGCAAGTGGAAATAATAATGAGTGAATATATAAGTAAATCTGATGGCATCATATCATCATATATTTCATTTAAAATTGAGACGAAACCAATTGGATGGGTTGTTAATAGAAGATTTACTGACTTTTTGAAGTTGAGAGATATTTTAGTAATGACGTACCCATGCCATTTGGTTCCTCCTATTCCTGGAAAGAAATTGTATCGATATTATACATTTTATATAGGAAATCTTAAACAGGGGCAGCCTATCTAGAAAAAAGAATGAGAATCATGGAATTATTTTTATAGAATTGCTTATATCATCCATTATTTAAGACTCATCCATTATTTTCTGACTTTTTAGAAATTAGTGATGAAGCTAAATTGAAAGAAAAATTCAATTAATACGAAAAATAGAAGGGACCATCCAAACCAGGTGAATATATAACCACAAATGGTTCTTGTGTTTTGGAGATATCCAATGAATTATAGAATTATTCAAATTCTTTAAGTGATTACTTAAAGAATTCATAAGATATCTATAAAAAGACTGGCAACAACTTCAGTAAATTATGCACAGATTTGGAAAACCTTAGTAATACATTGACTGCAATAACAGAAAACTTTAATACTTTAGACAAATTGACAGATGGGTTTATTAAATAAACTAAATCTTAAGGAGCAATTGAATAAATCTAATTAGTTTATTAAGAATTATCAAAGTTTGTTACAGGTTGGCAATACGGAGTCAATTTTTAAATGAAGAATGTAAAAGTAATTAATTCTCATATCAAATATAGGAAAACTTTTACGAGTTCTTTAGATATCATAAAAAGATGTAATCATCAGCATATGATTATTTACAGAGTAAGAATTAGTTGCAACAGAAATATTAAAATCTTAAGAACAAGGTAAATGAAAAGAAAGAGTAATTATATATCAAAGGAGATCCTACTAAATGGGAATTACCCCCTGATATTCCAAAAACACTCAAAGAACTCTAGTTTAATAAGGGAGAAGCCTTCAAATATATGTTACCTAATGAAACAAAGCAAGTAAATGAAATAAGGGAGATGTATGCTTTTATGAATCATTAATTGCAGGAAGAAATAAATTAGATGATTGATTTTAGAATTAAAGTTTATGCAAAGAAATTCGTTAGGATGGGACAAATGAGGGCTTTGGAAACTGCTAAATTCCATCATATTTTGGCGAACTTCTTATAAGTTTTGGCTGAAATGTAAGGATCAACAACAGGACAGATGTATAATCGGAGAGCCAGTGTGTTTATCGACAAAAGATATGATTAATTTTTTGGGATAGTACCGAAGTGACCAATATTTTATATGCAATATTAATAATTAAAAGGATTTCTGATTATAAATTTTGATTATTTTTTTTAAATATTTAAGACGATTCAAGCAGGGAAATGAACCAAGTAGGCAATAAACAATTAGATCTTTCAGTAGGTGTGTTATCTATATATATTTATTCGCTTTATATACGATTATATAATAATTATAATTCCTATTTTATCTTTAGTTTAACACCACTTAAATAAGCAGCACTAGGGATTCAGACTGAAGAAACAACCTCATTTCAAAGACAAAAAGGTATATATAATTACAACTGTTATTAGGCTGAATGTTGTGAGATTTGCGGAATCGGATTTGATAGACAAATTTAATAGCCTGAAATTGGTATATTCTCAAATTTACATCTAGGTATGATGATGATAACATGTTATGGATGTCTATCAACCTGTCATTACTATTGTTATGGAATATCAACAGAAGTTGAAAAATTGTCAAATTCCAATAATTAAGGGTATTTTTAATGTGACAAGTGCAAGTCAAATAAACTCCAAGATTGTCCATGCCTTGTTTGTAATTAAAAATTAGGTCTCAAAAAAAAATTGTTTAATTCTAATGAATTTGTACATCCATTATGTGCATAGTTCTCTAAATAAATAGAAATAATCTCATTTATTGAAATGAAATTTAACAAACTAAATAATTAAAATATTCCATAAATTGATAAATTAAATCCAGAAAAATTAAAGTAAAACTCATAGGCTTGTGTATATTGTAAAGGATCTACTGGAACCATAAAATGCAACAAATGTAATGCATATGCTCACGTTTATTGCATTATATTAAAAGTCACAGACTCTGGAGGATTTAAATTAGATTATTCAGAAAGCAGCAAAGAGAATTAATGGTAATTCTATTTTAATTATAAACAAATGCTTGCAATTGATAATATGATTCAAACAAATAGAGACAAATAATTACTAAAAAATAATGTCTAAAATATATTTGATTAATATACGAAAATAGAAGGAAATTCTAAGTAAATCAAATTAGATGTATTATTTAAACAATACTTTTAAACTGATAGAATTGAAGAAGAAAAAGAGTAATTAATGATTATCATATTAGATCTATCTTATCATGGGTTTGTTTCAAACACAAATCTGCGAAATCTTATTGTTATTGTAAACAAGAAGTTGATTCAGATGATATGGTGTAATGTGAAACATGTACTGAATGGTTTCATGATCAATGTGTAAGAAAATACTAAAAAGATTTTCAAGAACAAAAGAGTAAAGACATATATTGTTGTCCATTCTGTATTAGATGGGCAAAAAATAAATTAAATCATATCTTAAGATTTAATCCAATTTCTAATTTAAATCAATTATTTCCCCCTGTTTTGAAATTGAATTTCATTTCACTCCTAATCATTGGAATCTATTGCGAAAGAACTCTAGATAGTATGAAATCAAAATGTAAAAATAAGTTAAATATTTAGATAATGAAGTTGAATACCAAATACTTTAATTTATTCTTTCGAATCTCCCATTTCCAAATTCTCTACAAACACAGCTTAGCCAAATTGAGGAGAAATCTAAATTGGTTGATTTGATGAATTTTATTTTTTCTTAAAAGATTCCTTATAGAGATGAAAACTAATGGATAGTCAGATCTTAATTAGATGAAAAAAATAACACTATTCCTGAAAATATTCAACATAATAATGCTTTAAAAAATAAACTATTACAAGTTATAACTTTGTTTAAAGATTTTGAAGAATGCTAATATTATCAGGAATTATTACAAAAATTGAATCATTTACAAAAGGCCTTTGACATCATTATAATGAAATCGAAAATAACTAAGACTACAATATTAATGGAATATAAATCAAATGCATTTCAAGAATTCATTTATTTACAAAAATAAATACCAACATATAAAAAAATAAAAAGAGAGTTTATATCAACATTAAAAAAATCTCAAGATAGATTCTCAGATTTTGAAACTAAATTTAATAGAATTATTGACTCTTCTGAAGAAGAAGATGATGAAGATGATGATGAGTATAAAAAATTACAAAAATATTTTGAATTAGAAATCAAGCCAATTCAAAATTATTAAGAATTCTTCAATCTCATGTCCCAATCCAGAATTAAATTAAATTAATTTAAAATTAATGTAGAGTATGTTAATAGGATATTAAAATAAATTGAAAACTTATCCATTTAAGTATCTTGGATTTCATACATAGAATAAGAAGTAAATTAAGGATAACATATTATTGGATAATTAGAAGATACCAAATTAAATAATTAAAATAATGGCATTCAAATTCTAATCAACAAAATGGAACAAACATTCTGTTACTACAAAGATTTTCCGAAACATTATGCTTTTCTATCTTAAATCAAATTATATGAACTATACATTCAAGATCTTGACTATTATTAAGATAGAGATGATGATGATGACGACAGCGAATTATAATAAATAACAAAGGAAATTTAGATTAAAATCTCCATTCCACATTTACAAATGCTTAAAGACTTATAAAAAGAAACTAAAGCTCCTTAGAAGGAGGTTCAACTTTTGAATAGAGTCGAATAATAAATGAATGAATATAGATAAAGATTAAGAAATATAACACTTTAAAAAGGGCTAAATGAATAATTAAGAAAAAAATACCAAGCAGAACTTTAAATGAATAAATTATATGATGTACCAGAAATTAAAGAACTTCAATAAAAATTAGAAATATTTTAAGAAGTTGAAAGAATAAGACTAGCTAAAACACAAACATTTTAATAATTAGAAATGTGTTTAGAAAAATCAAAACAATATCATTTTGATGATAAAATAATTCATTAATTTGAATGTGAAATGAATAAATATAACTAAAAGAAGAAAGAAATTAAAAGATTATTAGAAAATGAAATTTATGAAAGTGAATAATTAGATTAAGCCAAGATATATTTACAAGAAATATCCTAAAGTAAAATCTTATTTGAAGAGAAATAGCAATTATAAAGTTTAAATAAAGCTTGTTAATTTGTATAATCAATGTATGAGTTTTATGAAAAATATAAATCTCCTGATTAGGAAATGGAAATTGAAGATGATAAATATCCAGATTTGCAATTCAAAATTAAATAAATTAGCAATCCTTTTTCTATCATATTTAAAAATGATCAAGAATCAATGATTTATGATTTAGAAGCCATCCTAAATAAATAGCAATACATACTCGATAAAAGAATCAATAATGTTTTTAATTAATATTCAAACTTTTTATGGTAAAAATAAGTCAAAATATTATTATCGTTATATGAGTAAAAGTAAGAAATAAGTAATCAATTAATAGAATCTGCAATAACAAAGAAGTTTCAATTATAAGATCATATAGAATAAGCTAAATTGGATTAATTCACTGAATTGTTTAATAAATAATTTGTTATACTGAATTAGATAGTTGCACCATTGTAAGATTACATAAATAAATAACCAAAAGAAATCTCATTATCCGATTGGTTTGAGGGTTATAACTAAATAACTTTAAATGTCAAAGGTGGAATTTGGGATTAAGTGAAAATTTATAATGTATGGGTAACAATCATTAAGAAATTTTAAGAAATTGAAAACTCTGAATTATACACATATGAGAGTCTCAAGTTGATATAAGAAATAATTTAAATGTCTCATATGCCCAAGTATTCAGCAATTATTCAAATAATAAATCAAAAAGTCAATAATTTTAACAATTTAGTGGATAAATTTAAAGAATATGGATAAAGAAAATAATTATTTTTAGAAAAGAAGAAATCGATGTAAGAGTCATCATCAAAATAAAAATTACATTTCTCTATTTTAGATGCTATCGATTTAGACTAAAAACTTAAAAAAATAAATAATATGGTGCATGATTTCTTTTCAAAAGAATTTTGTACAGACTTAGAATATATTAAACAAATATAAGATGATTTCAATAATTGTAAAAATGATGATATCTAAATATATTCATAGTTATATTAAAGATTGACTTCGTCATTTATATAGGACGATTTGCTATTAGATCAATTGAAAATAAAGATATATTAATCGAAGATCAAGGACATTGTTAAGGGAAAAAAAACAGTTGAATTATAAAAGGCAAAAAAATAATATACAAGTTTAATGAATTTAATGGAAGAGGTTGACAATGAATTTGAAGAGTATGCTTCATAATTCAACAAGATCTTAGCAATTGCAGAAAATGTTCAAAATATTGTTGATAAGTTAAAGAACGAATAAGATTACACATTCGAAGAGTTGGAATCATGTTTAGAAGATTTGGGAAAAATATCAAATATTGAGATAAATAATAAAGAAGATTTATTAATAAAGTACCAGGAATGCTAATAGGTGAAAAAGGATATAAATCTAATAAAAAATTCATCAGTCAAAAGCAAGGAGATGGTGGTATAGAATCTTATGGAAAAATTGGAACAACTACCACTATAAGAAGAAAAATAATTAGTATAGGCATGGTTAAATTAGTATGAGTAGTTGAAAGGAAATTATTCTACTATTAAATAGATGTTATAAAAATAGAAGACATCACAAATTTGTAGATAATTGACTGAACTTATGAAGAAGCTTTAGGTATAAAATGAGGATTGCATTATCATTCACCCTGAAACTGAGAATTTATTGAGAGACTACTAAGAATTTAATAAAAGATTAGAATAAATAGAAAGTAATCCATTATCAGATCAAGCTTAAAGAGAATTTAATGAATTAAAAACTAATCTTAGATGGGGAGATTAATATGAAAGGGTAAGAATGGTTATTTGGATTAAATAAGTTAATTAATTTAAAAGTGGATAATCTGGAAAACAAGGTTTCTCTTCTTTTCAAAATCTTGTACATTAAGGATATGAGATTCTAGATTCAACATTATTAAATAATTAAAAATTATAGGTTGAGAAGTTAAAAGGATATATCATATACCTAGAATAATTAATGAATAAAATCATTAATGTCGTGACAAGTAGTACCAATGGGAACTAATTAATAGAAGGAAAGATAGATATTTCATAATTATTGTTAGAACTTTAGCATACTTCTAGCTACCAAAAATAAGAAAAATTAAAAGATTTGTAACCAAAGAAACCATTTGATGATATTAATCAATATCTAGATAAAATTTAGATGAAATAAAAGAAAAGGGTAATTCCATCCGCAGCAAAAGACAAGCCAGAATAGTCTATCAAAAAGGTTAAGAAGTCTAGTTATGACAATTATTATGAAAAGTTAAGAATTGAAAAAAGACATGAATTATTAACTGCTATGAAATAAGTCCCAATTTTAAAAGATAGAAAAGATTTGAGTGATAAAGTGAAAGAAATTGAAAATTAATAGTTTGGAGAGTATGTCAAAAATAAATCAAGTACTGCTATGTATTTATATTTAGAATATGAAGAAGTGATGTAGTTAATTATAGAAACATATCGAGAGTTGTAAAAGTTTCCAAATTATTCTAAACAATTATTCTCTGCATAAATTAATCTAGAAACTACCGCAAGGGCCATGTAAAAATATTAAGATGGTAAATTATAAAAATGTGAAGATAAATATAAATAGGTTAGGTAATTGGATGTAAATTCTTTATCGTAAATTAAGAACAATAATACATTATAGACATAAAAGATTAGACTTAAATCTTAAACTCTATCAACAATATAAAAACAACAGCCATTGTAATAGTAAAATGTAAAATTGGATAAATAGAATCAGCAATTAAACAATTCATGTTTACTGATACATAAATTGCAAGAATCATAATATTAACAGCAATAATAGAAATAATAAATAGTATCAGTCTCATCAAATTAAAAATAACAACCAAAACCTAAAGAATAAAATTAAGGATAATCCAGCATCTCATCCAGTTAAGATTCAGTATCTTAAGGATCTTCAGAATTTAAGTTAGTTCCAAAGAATAAAGGAATTCAAAAAGAAGAAGAGAAGGATCTCAAAACATTTTTAACCAAAAAAGATGTAAATTAATATGCTTAATTTAATCTAGATTAATCCATATATTTATGGAGACAAATTAACAAAAATAGGTCAAAATGGCTCTAAATTAGTTTTACCTGATGGATCCACTTTCACCATTGATTATTTTAGTCATCAAACAGAATTAAGATACAATAAATTCCCAAAATTGATTTAAGATCTAAAGATTTCCAATTATCAAGAATAAGAATATATTTTAAAAGAAATAGAAACTATATCAAAATAAAATAGATTATAAGTTATATCAGGGTAAATAGTACCAGAAAGATTGCAAGATTTAGAGGCTTTAAATAGGGTAAGTGAAGACTTATTGAAAGATCACAGAATATTGGAGTATAAGTTGGTTGATACAATCGTTTATTTGATGCATCACGAATAGATGTTGAGATCTGATCTTTTTAGCAATTTTAAATTAGAAGAAATTATTTTGAAATAGCATCTAATCAAATAGGATGAGATTTTTAAATAATTCGACAATTATATATCAACTTTGGGTTTTGTAATCACATTAAAATAATAATAATAAGGAATTTGCGTCAGTAATTTTAGTGGAATTTCTATTGAAATAATAAAGAATCTATCATAAGTACATAATTAAAATAAACTAAATTAGTCATATGAATTTAGAAAATGGAAGGAAAGCAGAAAAAATCAAGAGAAAATGTAATAAAAATTAATTCAAGAAAATTCAAAACTATAATATGAACCAGTGACATCAGAAGAAAAATTTAATGAAAATAATAATTAAGTATCAATATTATCAATTTCATTTAGGGAAATCCCAAAGGATTAAAATACCAAGAATTAAATCATAAAGCCATAGGTTGTCTTTATAACAATGGAAACTTTAACACTAAATGAAATTATGTATAGAATATTAAGATTATATTAAATTCAATTTTTCTAAATTTTTGTCCGTGATATTTTAGGTGCAATAGTAACTTGTACAAAATATCTTTTTGTGCATTGGGTCTTGGTGTTTTTACAGCTTCAGCAGTTGGCAATGATGTCGTAGTAGATTGGCCAATTATGTTGATAATATAGCATCCTTATTATCATTGATATGGCATATCTACTGTGGAGGATTGTGAGAGAGAGTTGATATTCAATCAAATCAGAATAGGTAAGGTATAACTATGCAAGTGAGTTTGCTTATGGATGTATGCAAATATCAAATGTAGCGATTGGAATGTTCTATAATTAATTGATTTATGCAGTGACTTTATTTCTCCTATTCTTATTAGCAACTGTATTTTACTATTAATAATATTTAGATATGGTTTATAACTGTATGAACTAAAGTAGGTTTTATTATTGGATTGTTCTTTGGATTCATTTATATTCCATAATGGCTTTCACTGCATTACATTTGCAGGTAGGTACATTTTTTGAGTAATTACAACAGCAATATAAAAAAAGGGGGAATTATATGATCTCACATATACAATATGATTTGGAGTGGTAAGGATATCAATTTATAAATTATCATTTATTGTTATTAAGAAGACACAAAATAATGCTAAGAAATGTTTACTTTTGAAGTAACTATTTAAGCAATTTCGCCTTTCACTTACAACTTGAGTAACATGAGATGCAAAACAAATTTAGCTCCATCCTGCGAAATAGATCCAATATAAAATAATGCTCTTCTATATCAATTCGAAATAAATATTTTATTGCAGCAGCAAAGATGCCTGTATATCCAGTCAAAGAATGTGAAGCAGCTCTAGTTCCTAGAGTTAAAACAATAAGTATTTAATCAATTGCACTTAAATACGACGCATAATTAAATGATTATGGCAAAATCCTATCTGATGATGATTGTGCCTCTTGATAAGTTTAAAAATAGTACCAAATTTCTAACAGGTTAGCATCCAAGTGAAGTCATCCATTCTCCAATGGAGAGCAATACTAAATTGCTCAACTAACCCATAATACAACTAACCTATAAGTAAATTTCTTAATAATAATGTCTTCCTTAACTAAGGTTTAGATGCTTCTACAGTATATTTATTATAGGTATAAGTATAAATAAATAGAATCTATTGATCTGAAATCAGTAGTTATTTGATTGTACTCCTTTTGATGAAAATTACTTAAGTATAGTAACTATTGGCATCAAAATGAATATGAAAAAAGTCATAAAATTAACGATCAACACTTATTGTCTGATATTCATTTTGTGAATAAGAAAAACAGTATTAAGAAAATGAAATAGGATTAGGCTATTTCTTTGGAGAAAGAGGATACCTCTGGTTCTTGTTAGGACATATAAAAGTTATACTATCCTGATGTGTTATTTAATTATCAATGTTGCAGCGTTAAAATAGAGTCGATACTATAATGAAGATATGGATCTGGTTTCAATTATAGTTGATGACAAGAATCTCTAAAAGAGGGAAGACTTATTTATGATATGTCGAAGGAGATATGTATAGTACTTCAGTTGAAGAATAGTATATCAGTTCAACTTTCATTATACAATGCAATTCTAGTGACTGTGCGCATCCATTCTTTGCAGGTGAAGGATATATAATATTTATTTAAAAAGTGGCCTATTTTTGGAAAAACATTCAGAAACCAAGTTTTTGTGATAATTATTATATACAAAATAATAAGAATATTATAATTGAGTGTTCATTATTAATTAATTCTTTTAAGCAAACTTTACATCTCTATTTGTAACTTTTTAGCTAATTCACTAACTTCCATTTTATTTCTTTCAATTAATTTAGTCAATTTAGACATTTAAATAATTTATTTTAATTATTCTACTATTTTATCATATTTCGCTATTCTCTCTTCTCTACTCAAATCTACTTTGGACATCTAATTGAAACTCTTAATAGTTTGAATATCCTAAAATTTATGGATTACAAAATTGTACGTCTCTATAGGTAGTGAATGTTCTATAACAAAAAAGTAGGCCTCCTCTAATATGAGATAAGTATTTTGAGTCTATTAAAATCTTACATTTTTCTAATAGCTAAGGTAGTTGTTCCATAGGAATGGATTTGTACTTTGAACTCTAAGCACACATCAATAATGCATCAAATAAAATGGAAGGCTCACTTAATTAATTTATTGCATTTACTGCAGATTTTATATTATTATTACTCCACCAATGCATAATTGGTTTCATATAATTGATTCTTTAATTTAATATTTAAATAACTTTACTATGATCTTTTGAAATGTCGTTGATTTAATCCATTTATTTAAATTTTTATTTATTTGAATCGTCAATGACAAAACTAGATAAATTCACCTCATCATGACTAATTATTAAATCCAAGCAACTCTATTTTATATCTTCCTCTTAAATTACACTTTCATAATTAATTCTCTATGCAACTTGGCTTGTCGGTAAAAATTTGTTTGAATTATTACTACACAATTAAAAGCCTTGTTTTTCTAATATATTTCCATAACTCTGTATCTAATTGTTTTTTGGTTTCAATACATTTACGCTATGTCGTTCATAACCCTAATCACTAATCTAACACCCATGCACTTTCTCACTATGATTTCGATATATGTGTTTTTCATTGTTAATATTGTTCATCTTTGTTCCAAATATACTCAGACCTGTAGAATTTTGGGTTGTCAACCCAATAATGTCTTTGGAGTCAAAAACATTTAAATCTAAAATATATTTCCATTGACTATCAATATAATCCAATAATAAGCCATCTCTTTCCATATCCCACGCTTTTAAGGAGAAGTTTTAGGCCGAAAATAACTATTGACCATTTTCACAAAATTTTATCTGATAAATACATTATTTGTCTGGGATTGTTTGAGATATGAGACTCAATCTATCAACATCCCAATATCTGATACAACCGTCATCTGAACATGCTGCAACAGCCTTATCAACAGGATTAAATTAAACGCAACATATAGGCCAATCTGATTCATTAAACGACACCAATTATTTTTAAGTATTCATTTCCCAAATCTTAACACTTCCATCATTTGAGCCTGAAGCCAATAATTTCCCATCCTTAGATACCATCATGCTATTGATTGATAATTTGTGAGATCTTAATGTCAATCCATTATTTTATTGTCGTGAATCCCAAATCTTTATTTAACTATCCATTCCTCCAGATATCAATAAATTATTATCATTTGGAAATACACTCAAACAACTAATACCAGATAAATGTGCTTTGATATTTTGGATAACTAAAATCGTTGATAATTTATACTTTTTTATGTAGATATATCCCAATAAGTTATTATTCCTTTATTAGACCCGTTCACTAATTCGTTTTCTGACTAAGAAAAAATTATAGATGAAATCTCATTCTAACTTATCCCAAATTGTTTATAAAAGGGATTCTATATACTCAAATCACTTAAATTTTTTGAAAATTCAATCTTGTTGATGAAAATTTAATTTATATCATCAACGAATGTAAATAATCTGCTATTCTGTCCTGAAAACTTCGCTAATTTTATTTTAGTTTGATTTTCTATCTCTCCTACTCTATATTATCGAAATTATACCTAATTTAAAGTTCCTACTCATTATTAATTTAAAATAATACTCTAATTTTTTTATCGTTAATTATTAAATTTTTATGATATTTAGAATAATGGTTGAGAAACTGTTGATTTGAACGATGATTTAATTGTAAACATAAATAAAAATATATGAGGAATTATATATTTTTTATATCTAAAATGCTTCGTTTCTGTTTGAAAATACAAAGTTTAAAGCTACTCCTAAAATGAAAGCCTTATGTTGTGCATCTCATTGAAAAACAATAAATTACAACTTATTTGATTATACCCTTATCATAAAATTTAGTAAAAATAAATGATAACTGTTGGAAACATTTATAATAATGAGAAATATATTAGATTAGGAAAGAAAAAATATTTTTTTCACTTTATTGTTGTAGAGATATTTTATAAAAGCCAATATAAAAAAGTCTAAACATAACAAAATCATCATCATTAAGTTGAAATACTATCTAACAAAGATTTAATCTAAGTACTTTCTCAGAATTAGATTTAATTAATATAGTGCTGTTTATTCAACGATTTTCTAATTGGGAAATTATTCCATTTTCATAAAAAAGTCATTTGAAATTTACTTCCACTCGAAAAAAATTAAATATTACAAATGAGAAAAGTATTAATCAAAAAAGAACAACCTTACATTAACATTGAACATTTACTCATGAATTTTAGATTTATATTCAACTAGATATTTTATGTAATTGATATAAAAATATGTCTGAGAGTAAAGGCCATGATTTATTGTATAAATAATTAAATTCAAAAATTAAATAATGAAAATACAGCATTGAAGAACATTTACATCTTTTAATACCATAAAATAATTCAAGAAAGTAATATTTATTCTTGAAGAATTGGCATGCTGATTAATATATAAATTTTTTCTTTATATGGATAATACTTTCTCATTTTAACAATGGCAACAGGCCTCCTTTTTCATGAAGCTCATGCAAATCTGAGTTACCACCTATGAATTAATTGTTAACAAAAATCATAGGAATAGTCTCATATTCTAGGTGTTTTCCTAATGCTTCTCTTTCTTTTTCAAATTAGGCTGATACATCAGTTCCACGATACTCAAATTCTACATTAAGGCTTGTTAAAAGAGCTTTTGCTTTAGAACAATAGGGACAGTGTGTTGCTCCATATAAAATCACTTTTTTATCTGATTTTAGATCTGCTGGTGTTAATACCTACATTTTTTAATTAAGAAATTATTTAAACAATTTTTATATGACTAATAAAATTTCATTGTGATTAATTTGTCATTCATAGTATGAGATATATTTTTACTGACAACATTTTATATTTGGTAATTCTTTAATATTATTATTATGTTTTATGCTGTCAACAAAAAATATAATAAATTTAATTTCATGAATATATTAAAATTATTCCAACTGTTATCCAATCAAAAATTAATTAATTACAAATTCAAACAAGAGCTTCAAAAAGTTAATATTATGAATAACTACAAAATATATCTATTCTAGTATAAAATTTATGCAAGGAGTTTTGCATAAAACTATGGATATTCAAAATATAAAATATAGAATAAAGACCTCAGTCTGAAAACTACTTTAACATTAAAATATTGTACAAGTCCTGTCTAGGCCTAAATCTTGGTCTCAAATATTAATACATAAGCAATACTTATCAACAGTAAAATAGGGAAATTTTGAATTAAATTTAATCAATCTAATCATTATTCGATTGTGATAAAATTTTGAATTACATTTATATTGTATATGGTGTTATTATCCCAGAAATCTTAAGATCAAGACTTTAATGGATGCTCACAATACCTATATTTAATGAAAATCTGCCACAAATAGGAGAACTATAAAATTAAAGTCTGTTAATATAAATTTTAGATAAAATCTATTAAAGGGGAATAGTAATAATTTCATTAATTAATAATATATTATTATTTATAAAATAAAATCTATAAAAATAAATAATTTGTAATTTTTAAAACCTATTGTTACAATTTTAAATAATTTAGATATTTTTTATCATTTACATATTAGAGAATATATATTGTTTAATATAATTTTTGGATAACACAAACTCATAAATACTTTTTCATCTTCTAAATGTTGATGTATATATTACAAGTTGGGTGTTTTAGATCCTTTACATTCTTGTAATTTGAAACTAAACTACGACCAAATTAGTTTGGTGCAATTGGAAAATTCAGTTGAATTTTAATTCACAATAACATTTGCAGAATTTTAAATAAGAAGCTCAAATATTGTGAGCTTATTTACAGCTCTAACAAAATTGTTGTCCTCATCGCATTATTACAGCAACCTTATATGCTCAAGCAAAAATTTTCCAATAAGATATTGGTTGACAGTTCCTCAGACACATATGTATGTGAACACCAAACTTCATATATAGCTCCGGTTCTACATGTCTTTTTTCCAGTAGATTTGAAATATTAATTGAATTAAGAATTATTTTTTAGAAATAGAACATAATTAGAAACAATAGCATCTTCATTTGTGTTTATTTGCTAGACCATTCCTTTAAAGTACCATATGAAGGAATTCATACAACAATGACTGCCAATAATTTTATTCAGCAAATAAAAGAGAAAAAAAACCTCAAATAAACAAGAAGTAGGAAGTGTTTGAATGATTTTTTCATGGTACTCCCAAAATTTTCACAAGGAAAGGATTCAGGTAAAATGAAGTTGCAACTGAAGTATGTTAATACTCCCTCCTTCATTGATTTTTAAAGGAAATCAACATATTGCAACATTAGGAAATACTGTTAAACTAGATTTCTAGCAGGCTCATTGGGAAATATCTAATCAAAAGTGAATAAAAATCCTGTTTTAATCCTGAAAAGTGAAAAGAGTTAGAAATCATTTCATTAGTTTTAAATTTGTAAAATTCTTGTATATTTTCAGTTTTAAACCAAATTTGATATAGTCAAAGGTTTGAATTTTCAATCCAATGTTCTCTTATTTTAATTCAAGTAAAATCATTCTTTTATAATAAGCTGCAAATTACATTTAAACAATTAAATTTTTAATCTTCATAATTGTTACAATTTTTCTTAATTTAAACCAATTTTTCAATACTTTGGTCGATAAGAATTTTTTTAGAAATACCTATGTGTGCTTTGCTCAATTGATGATTGAAATATGAAGAGTAGTTTTTGATCTAGTAAAATTATTAAGATCACTTAGATAGTTTTGTGTTTGTTTCCACATTGTAGTATTTACAAAGCTAAAAATCCAAAATTTTTATGAATTTAGAGCATTTATTCTGCGAGCATATTCTCCATTATTAAATCCAAAAAGAGACTAATAAAATTGTATTTTTTTTCATGAAATTCTGGCCCATGGGAAGGACCAATCATTATGCCGAATCAATATTAAGATTAAGTAAACTAAAAAGAATCTCAAATTTACATGAATCTTAATAAAAGACAATGCAGTAGGTTCAAAATGTTATCTTGATCACTCATCTAAATTATTGTTGTTGGGAATCAATTACTTATAGGTTTTCAATTTTAGAAAGCTGCTTAATAATCTCTTTTGCTTCGAGGATGAAATACTTATTCTATTACGGCCTTTAACATATATATCAATTATAAACATTTGGTATAAATGATTTGCTTAAATTATTAAGTAGCGTTCTTAATTAAACAAGCCAGAATTAAATTCGTAAGTATAAAAATAGACCTAGGTTTTACAACCAAAAAGGTTACCAGGTAGAGAGTGGATGATCAATATGCTCTACTTCTCTTCCAAAAATTATTTGTATATCAGATAACTCAATACAAATATGTTAATTGGTCCTACTTAATAAGATATATAGTATTTGAACCTTCTTCATTTAAGAAAATATAAAGGTTGAATGTTAGAACAAAAAGACTTTGCATTTTAAAACTAAGTTGAGTGCTGTATAGATAACAATCCAATAAATAATCAGATTAATTAAACAAATTTGTAAAGCTCAAATTATAGGCAAACTAAAATTTAACTCATTAGAAGCAATAGGAAATCAATATTCATATAACAATATTCATCTATCATAAGTTTCAATTATAAATGAAATTTTAAGTAAAGAGGAAGCGTTTGTAATACAAAGTTAAATTCATACAAAAAATAACAATATATTCAAAAATAAAATAATAAATACAAATAAAAATTATTTCATCACTTTTGAAAGCTATTTGATATATTACTAGAAAGAATAATTACAATTAAGTCAAAATAAATAATACAAGTTTTTTAATTAGAAATCTATGTACTTTGGTTCCATAAATTGTTCATATACTCCCTAAAATGATCTCAACTATTCCAATATATTACTAATATTTTAAAACTATTGGTCAATCATTCTTGTTTAGATGGGTTATGAAAAATATCAGTCATCTCAAAAGAAATTTAATTTATCCTCTCTTTAATACTAATTATCCAGCAATAATGATAATCAAATTCTAGAAATTCTGAATTAGATATTTTATATTAATGCAGGGTTACATTTTTCATCCCAAGTGTAGTGTTGATTACTTATTTTTTTCAACAAATTAACAATATCCTTTTTCATTGAGTATTTGATCTACATATACATTCAATGATCAAATTTAAAAAACAAATTTCCTTATGGAATTTAGCATATTATTATAAAGTTCATTTCTTTGCTTTTTTAAAACTAGTGGGCATAATGGTCACGAGAACTTTTTAAGAAAGTAACTTTAAATTTAGAAGAATTAGAGATTTAAAAAAAGTTTAAAGGCAAGTTAACCAATTAAAAGCAGCCAAAAATACAAACTGAAGGATCGCAAAGCACATATAAATTAAAAATGAAAAACAAGAACAAACTACTTATCGATGTTAGGCAGTGTTAATTGGCTAAAATGCACTCACTAACCACCTTCAAGATATATTCGTAAGCAACCATCTCGGAAATTATGGCAATTTATTGCTGATGATGATACTGCACAAATCAGAAATTATCAATTTCATTATCTGATGAGTTAAAATTGGTTTAATATGCTGGTATATGACGTGCATCTCCTTCAATGATGTCTGTTCTTGTGAAAAGTAAAAAGAAATTGATTTTTGACTAGGTGTATTTTAATATTATTAATATTCGCTCATTTCTTTGTGATATTAGCTTAAAAATTAGACATAAAAATATTAATAAAATTTTCATTCATTGTGATAGCATTATCAACATTTGTAGATATTAAAATCTTAAAATATTATCATCTAATTCACATTAAAACATATTCAAGTAATATATCAGAAAGTATATCAAAGATTATAAATTTCTCTGATCTATTTCATCATTTTATTTTATAAATGATGTTAATGAATAATATTAAAATCTGAATAAATAATTACTGATTTCTCTATAATTATGTTATAATATTATTTTATAAACGAATAAAAATTTTAATATGTAATGCACAATTACTAAAATTTCAAATTACGTTGAAATTTCATGATAATAATGTTATGATAATTTTCAATTTACAATTTTACTCGTCTTATTTTCATTCTGTTCAAAAACATAACATCCACTTTATTAAAAAAGTTATCTTAAATCAACACTTTGGCTAGTCATAAATTCTCCACCCACAATCAAAGTTGCTTATACTTAAAATTTTGGGTGTGTTTGAGAGATAAGATTTATAGTAACAATTTCGTTATCTTTATTATCAGGATAAATTGTACTTTCAAAAAAATGATTGTCCTAATTGAGTGAATGTAATTTGGCTTAAATATCTTAACGACTATTTTCAAAGGGCTTAATTTTTTGTCCTGTTTTAACTCCCCATAAACGGATAGAGTTATCACTGCTACCAGATGCTAAAATAGTACCATCAGGAGAGAAACATACTGATAAAACTCCTCCGCTATGTCCTTCCAAAATGCATGTTTACTTTCCAGTTTGAACATTCCATAAACTGATAGAGTTATCACTACTACCAGATGCTAATAATGTACCATCAGGAGAAAAGAAAACTGATAGGACTCCGCTACGATGACCATCTAACTTGGCTTTCTATTATCCAGTCTTAACATCCCATAAAATAATAGAGTTATCACTACTACCTGATGCTAATGTTGTACCATCAGGAGAAAAGCAAACCGTATTGACATCATTATCATGACCCTCCAGCAGGCCTTTTTATCTTGTTTGTAAATTCCATAAACTGATAGATTTATCCCAACAAGCAGATGCTAATGTAAGCCCATCAGGAGAAAAGAAAACTGATAGGACTCCACTACGATGACCATCTAATTTTAATTTCTATTACCAATTCTTAACATCCCATAAACGAATAGATTAATCCCAACTACCAGATGCTAATGTTGTACCATCAGGAGAAAAACATACTGTATTGATATCATTCGTATGACCTCTTAACTCTGTTATTTTATTTCCAGTCTATACATCCCATAACCAAATAGTCTTATCATGGCTACCAGATGCTAATGAAGTACCATCAGGAGAAAAACAAACTGAATAAACCTAATTAGTATGGCCCTTTAATTTGACTTTTTATTCTCCAGTCTTAACATTCCATAAACGAATAGAATTATCTCCACTACCAGATGCTAATGTAGCGCAATCAGGAGAAAAGCATAGAGATCTAACACCACTGCTATGTCCATCTAATTAACATATTTCATTTAATTTTAAATTCTTCCATCTACAATTAAATAATTGAGCTCCGTTTAAATTTATTCCACTAATATCTACATTTTCAAATATCGATCCACTTAAATTGCACCTAACAAAATTAGCTGCAATTAATGAAGTATCACTTATCCGAATATTTTCAAAATTTTATTCTCTGACATCAACCTTCATTTCTACTAGTAAATTGAGGGAATTGGATCCACATTAAATAAATTTCTCATCTATTGCAGTTAGCTGAACAAGAAATTTAAAAAATTGAAAAATTTGGTTTCTATTTGCTATTTTTTTAATCAATTTCTTTCGAATTTCTTTATATTCTTCGATTGAATAATTCTTCTTATTAAAATCAATCTCACTAATATTTTTGAGAACATTAGTGACCAACTTTATCTTAGATTCTTCTTAATTGTTGTTATTAGGAGGATTGTTTAGATATCCCAGACAATCTGTGATTTTCTCTTTCCTAAAAATTTCAATAATGCCATTAAGGTATTCTTAATCAATATTTTCTGTCAATTCTAATAATCCATATAAATCTTCTTACCAAACATACACTTAGTCTTGCTCCCTCATTAATTTTCTCAATCTCTCATAAAAGGAACTAACTTCATATTTCAATAAATTCTTATTCTTTTCAAATTTGATCAAATAAGAATTTTTCTCATCAATCAAGTCCTTTATTGCATCCCCTTTTAAAATTGAAACGAATTGTTCTATATCAGCATAGGTGCATTCATCTATATTTTTAAAGTTGTTGATTAGATTTCTGTAAAATTGAGTTTTCCTTTCGAGCTAATTATAAGGCGAGTTTATAGATTCAGATATTACATCCAAAATTTACCTCAAAATTGCTTCAGTTTGAGAGAGTATTAATTTATTCTGCTTAAGAAATTCTGATGCATCATCTAGTTTAAATTGTTAAAATTTATTTAAAACCATTTTTTGGAATTGATCAATCCGAACTTAATCTTTGGGGTTCATTCCGTGTTCTTAGAGGCATTCAACACACAATTTCCTTTATTATGAACACTTATGAGGAGCTATGCATATATACGATATTTGATTTTGTATATGAGAAGGGCAACTCATTATTTTATTTTACAATTATTATTGAATTCTATTATTTGTTTTTTTCAATATTTATGTTTGTCAACTAAAAATTTATCGCAAAAGTGTTGAGTAAAATTTTTGGCAGAATCTATTGAAGTGAAAAAAAAAAATTCTTAGATATCCTATTAAATTCTTAAAAAAACATTTAATTGATAATCCTTATGTTTCGATCAATAACAATTATTCGATAATGCCTGTTTCTAATTATAGGGTCATTTAGGAGATAAATATATATATTTATTTTAGTCCCATACATCTACTATTGTTAAAATAAATGAGTGAATTTTTTTAAGACAAAATTATTTCAATTTTAACTAAAAAAGCAACTAATTGGGACTTACAAATTTCTAATTCAAGAGCATTGCATACTGAGTTTAAAAACACATTTTGAATCAATAATTTTGTTAACATATATAATTCAAAAATAAAGAAATGAAAACAACTTTCTACCTTTAAATATAGAAGTTAAATAATAAGTAGACAAATTAAATTAAATCACATAAAATCTATCTCTCATCCCTTGTCTTCAATACTTTTTGTAACATAGCCGCTAGATATAGGAAACAAGTCATTAACATCAATTAGGCCAGACGTAGGCTTATTTCTTCGTTCAGGGAATCCAAAAGAGTAGCTTATGAGACTACCCTAGAAACAGTATATTTAGGAGAAAACTTGATATTCAATTTCATCCATGTCACTGTATATTTCCAATTATTTTGAATTAGATTATCAATTCTAGTTTATTAAATATATATAAAATAATTATGATTTCTTTTGATATTACTATCGAATAATTTCCAAATACCTTCAACAGGAAGATGTTATTGAGAAGTTGGTGCAGAAAATTCTATACATATTTCAAATTGAGAAAATTTTGCCATTTTGACCAATGAGTGCCAAAGTTTTTTTTGTGCCATTTAGATTAAATAAAAAAGTTCCTATATAGTGTTGTTATTATAAGTTTATAATGATATCTTTATTAGCATGTGAATAAAGAAATTAGATCTGAAAATTACTAAACATCTAATCAGTTTCTAGTTCTTCTATATGTCTAACTTTATCAAACATAAAACCAATCTATATAAATCATTCCAACTCCCGCAAAACACAGTTCATTCCAATAAGGGGATTATTGAATGATATAAAAGTTTATTATGGGAGAAATTTATTATTATATTGTTATATAAAACTTTGACAAATAAATAGATCACAAGTCACATATAAAATCTCTCCAATAACGACTTAATTAGAATTCTTTGGGAGGTTTTATTGTAAAAGAGTAAAGATGAAAATAAATACTCGTTTTTTTCACAATTTCATTACACTACTATATGTAATACATATTTAGATATAAAGAAAATTGTCTTTTACTTAATTAAATTAAGTAGAAATTAAAGACATCATAAAACACAATTTTTGATCAAAAACCTATAAATTTCATCTACTCCAAACAGATTTTGAGGCTGTAGAATAGGATATTTAAAATAATTTCAAAAGCCTTAGATCATACTTCCACTTATTCTGGTACTTTCTGATAAACCAACTCATAAATAACGTCTCCAATAAATCATATAAAAATAAGCCTACAATATGGATTCAGGAAATAAATTTTTTCATATAATATAAACTGCCACAATTTTACCTAAAAGATCACAGCAAGCTCATCCAAACTAATTTAACGGTAGGGACCTTATTAATCAGTGAACCTAATTAATTATTGATATCATTAATTAAGGGAGGGTATAAATGGCTTGTTAAAATTAAGTATTATTTTAGCATATTTTCATTCAACTTAACTAATAAAAAATTAAGTAAACACAATTTGAATGGGAAAAATCAAAGCCTTTTTTACAAATTTGAACTTTTTTCACAACAGCGCCAAGTGAAAAATATTTTTCATGTAATTCATAACGACTGTTATCAATGAGTATCTCTTATTGGAATTCGAAAAGTCTAAAGGATAAGCACTTACTTGTTGGGGTCACTTTTGAGGATTAAGTTTTGAATGTTATTGTCTATTATCCACCTTTAAAAAATTAAATATAAAAGGAAGATTCAACAATATGACTGTCTATAACAAAAGATCGAAATATATTATTTTATAAAATTTAATCAAAAATACATGTATTTTAAGGATTTTCATTTTGTATTTTGAAGTTAGGAAATAACATCTGCTAATTCTAGTGTAAATTATTAGAAAAATTATTTTTTATAATATCAAATGTAAGGACAACACAAATATCTAAAGAATAATTTAACCCCCTTTATATTGAAGGAATTTAGATCAAAATTAGGGAATATAACTTCAAGCAAATATGGACCACATATTTTAGTAATATTACAATTTATGCAATTAAGTTAACAATTCAAATTAATCATTAGATTACCCTTTTTTGCGATAAGAAATTTTCAAGAATAAAATCACATTACAGTTGATACTATGTATATAATTGGGCTATATTTTAAATTACTATGATTAAAAATTGATCGAATATTATCGTTAGGAGTTAAATCCAAACTACCTCTGCAGTATTGTTACATTATATAATGAATTAATATTCAAGTATTTAAAAATTAGAGATTTATACATTATCGCTAAAATATCAACAGTTTACATAGTTCGAATTCGATTAAAATCTCTATATTTAGAGATTCTATTCAATTCCATCTGAATTTGTATAACCATTAATATACAATTCATTTCTTGAAATGTAAGTTCAATTAAAGAATATTAAATGCCTTTAAAATATAAAATATTTCATAATACGCTGAGATTTTAATTATAAAAGTAATCCTATTCCTTACTTTATTCTTACAATAGCCAATATCAAAAGAAATTTTGAATTGGCTTCATAATATAAGTTAAATTATTATGTTGAGTCAATAAAATATGCCAAATTTATTGACTCAATCTAATTCATTTATATTAGGAATTAATATTAACATTGTGAAAAAGAACATTTCTTTTTCACACAATTATAATTAATCATCTATATGTCCAAAAAATTTATCTTAATTTGAAATGAAAAATTCATACTGTGAAAAAGAAGCATCTTTTTTTCACAATACAAATAACCTCTGTGAAAAAGAGGTCTTCTTTTTCACAACACAAAGTAGTTTTAGTCTAAAATGAATTATATTGAGTCAATAATATTGGTATATTATATATGAAGCCAATTCAAAATTGCTTTGATATTGGCTGTAATAAAAATATGATCCCATTTAGAAGTTAAATTAGAGAAAAATATTTTAGTCTTAAACTGATTATATAATAATAAACAAGAATTTACCACATCTAATTAATGCATAATGAAATGATTTATCATACTTTAACTAGGATATAAATTGCTTTTATGTAAATAGTAATTAAAGAAAAGAAATATTAAAAATTATAAGATAAATTCAATAACTTTACCTTATTTTACAAAGCCTATGAAAAGGTAATCAAAAACATCATATTTGAATAAAAGAAGTATAAGAGTAAGAAAAAATACAACCTTATAGTGCAGAATAGAATTTAACAAAATTATTTTATAAAACTTTTTCAACCAATAAGAAAGAGTGCTTTTCTTTATTTAAAAAAACGATAATAATGAATATGAATAAGCGAGAAGATGGTATATTCAATAGTAATCTAGATTAAACCAATAATATTATTTTAGGTGATCAAGTACCTACATTATATAAGAATGAAGTTGAGAGCTTGTAAAAGGAATTAGGAAAGATAAAGCAAATCGTATTATTGTTTAACCCACTAATATAATAAATCTTGGAATTGGTAAACATTAGCTAATCTATGGAACGAAGAGACCTTTAAATTAAAGATTAGATTAATTACTAGAAGAATAGTATTTCGAAGCAAGTCATAGGAGAATTATTTATATCAACCCATATGATATAACGACTGTTACTATTATTAAGATGGTGTGCCACAAGGTTCTTCAATATCACCTTGTCTATTTAACATTTATATGGATGGTTTTTAAGAGATATTAAATCCAAAATCAATTTAATTTTGTTTTTAGGTTACGCTGATGTTTTTGTTTATACTCTTAAAAAATCAAAAATTAAGAAGTTTTTATTTCAATTACAAAGTTATCTACATCATAGAAATTCAGAATTAATAAAAAAAATCCGAAATAGTACCATAACTAACAAAGAAATTGATCAAATCAATATTTAGGAATTTAAATAGAATTAAAATGGATTTTAGATAAAGACTCGTACTATACATTATATATTTGATATTTTATAATAAAATACAAAAAGATATTCTTTATTTTTGCAAAATATGAAAGGGTGAGTTGCCATTAAAATAAATTCACCGATATATAAATATATAAGTGAATTTCCTCAACTGGAAATTCAAGTGAGATAACGAAAAAATTATCTAAAGATCAAAATGCCATTCACTTCTAATTAAATAATATCACTAACCTGCTCAATATCATTATTCTTCTTTTTATAGTTTCGCTTCACATAAAATAAGATATAAAAAATGAAAAAAAAGGTCATTCCTATTTTTTTTTTGAAATTTTAACATTAGATATATTTAAAGCATATTTATGTAAACAGTAATTTGATGTGAGGATTTCTTACTTCCTAATTTTTCGAAACCCAAATAAGCTCCAGAAACTTTATCGAAGTTAAACATAAAATAATCGATAACTGCTAAGAATAAGAGTATAAGGACTGACTTTCTAAAGGTATTAATTTGAAATTTTAAAACAAAACTTTCAAAAAGGATGAAAATTTCTATTAGTAAAAAGAAAAATTCTGTGATTCATGTAATTATTTGATTAACATCGGAAATAGAAGATTTTTTAGAAGATAATGATGCTTAAAGTTGAGAAGTTGTATTAGATTTACAGTAAGAAAACAAGTACCAATCAATTAAAATTCTTCAACCAAACGATCAAAGCATCATTTTTATATGATCAAAAAGAAAAGATAATATTAATTGCATTTGACCTGAGGTCTTAGATGCCTTCCAATATCCAAATATATATAACAGCATGATAAATAATGAGGATCAAGATCTTATGGAAAAGGATAAGAACCAAATAAAGTATTATAAAAAAATAAAGTAAGTATGGCCAACCTTAAAGCAAATTGATGCTAAATTCAATAATTAATTTATAACTTAATTAAATGATCAGTGTTGCGTTGATTATAAATTCTTATTCATCCATTTATTTGATTGAAATCCATAGGCAGCCTCAACTTATCTAGTCAAACTACTTGGAAGTATTTTAGTTGCTTTTCTTTTTACAATTTGTTTTGATTTTGAAACCTTATTAGAATCAGCTTCACGATCAATTCAGGAATTTTTTTTATAAATTTGTTTTTGCAGGAAAGAGTGTGTTTACGATAAATTTATATTAATAAATAATCATCATTTAACTGATTAATAGGCATTTTTCTAAAAATTATTTTATAATAAATTATTATCTAATGCGATTGGAGAATCTGCTCTCAACACAGACTATCTATTATCTTACCACTTTTTTACGTAAATTATCAACCATGAAGATGTATAAATACAAAATTTTCACTACAATTAAAAAATACATTCTAACAAATGGTAGTAGAAATAAAGTCAGGTTAAAAATACATAGTATTTTTTTTAAATCACAATCTTTCCCAAAACTTGTTCATTGAAATTCGATTTCTGAAAATTAAACATATCGATTTCTACAATTTTTCTTCAAATTTGATATTCTTTAACAAAAAATGTGATTATAGGAATACTTTATGTTGTTCTTCTTAAGATTTTATGAGAATTCATTTTTACAGGAAAAGTCATAAATGCTGTTAGACTGTGAAGAAATTTTTTTCAAAATATAAACTCATTATTGTTTTTAAAACCTAACTTTCAAATAAATAAGTTTGGGATTACATTAAATTAGGATTTAAGAGTTTCACAATATCAATTGTGAAATCAATACTCCAGCTTATTTTTATAGCACATTCTTGTGATTTCTAATTAATATTGATTCTAATTCCTTTTATTATCTCATGTATTCTTATTTGGTAGGTTTTAACATAATGTAAATAGTGATTCTATCTTCATTTTTTTAAATAATAAGTGAAAATAATAATAATAGTGTTAAAATTAACAATCTACTTGCTCTATAACCTAAGAATTAAAAAATTAATCAACAATCATTATGGAAATTAAATTCTGCTTAGTTTATAAAGATGCTAAATATTTAAAATTATAACACAATTATTTTTTATATTAAGAGATTTTAAATATATTGAGGAACTCTAAATTAATATATTCTGGCTTTCATTGTAGTAATTGTGGTTGATTATCTGATTTGATAATCTGTGAATTATTTTGACAACTAAATTTGTTGACAATAGCCTATCATCCTAAGACTTAACACTTTTGAATTATATGAAATGTTTTATTTTCCTTATCATGCAGAACTAATCCTGAGACAAAACTTAACCATACACTGAGTGACTAAATTCTATGAACCTTCAGTTATCTTTTTAAATATTGAAATTGTACTATAAAATAGAACTTTAGTTCTGTGACAAAAGATAAATACCCTTAAAACAAAGTAACTCTAAAAATTTTCTATAATTATGTAAATTAAGAATAGAAAAACCTCTCCAATTGAAATAACCTGCATTAAAAAAATTGGCAAATAAGACATAACTTTAAAATATTATGCTAAAATAATTTATTTGGATTAGATCAATGTAGTAAAAATATTGAACCTACTTTAAACATAATATTATTATTATGATTATTGAAGCATATTCAATTTTTCTCAGTTGTGAGATTGTTATTTTAATCAAGTAATATAAATGATTTTCTATATTTTTTTATGTGTGCCCTACTTTAAAGAATAGTTAGGAGGATTAGGGGAATTGGTGGCTTGTATTTATAAATTTAAATCAATTACAAGGTGAGATAGAAATGAACTATTATTCAGTAAAATCTTTCTTCTGGATCACATCATTCAATAATTAATTTAAATCTTTTATTGGAATGAGTGTAACTCCCGAAACTGTGGTTTGACATAATTAGGTGCAGAAAAAATGAAAAATCAGAAGCAAAATACAGCGATTCCAATAGTACAACCCAACAAACGATTCAATTTTCATATTAAGAGTTAAAGGACAGTAGTTTGAATTTCAAGATCTATTACAAACTCTTAAGAAGACTATGTTTAACAGCCATATCGAAGATTGACTTAATTTAATGGCCTATTAGATTTTAGAATAATTCCTTGATTTATCAAAATATACCAAACAGAATTTACAATAAATTAATGAAAAATAGAAATTGTAAAGAAACAAATTTCTTAAAAAAATATACAAAATACTTTGATAAAATAATATCAATTGACTCTAATTCAGTAATGAAATAAAAATTAGAAAATTTAACAAAATGAAATCAGGAACACCTTTAAGAAAAATAATATTTTAATATTTTATTCTGTGACTGAAGTGTGGATTTAGAATTTAAATTAGCACAATTCTTAAAAAATATGCCTTAGCATATTGCTTGAAAAAGGAGATGATCATGATAAATAGGTATTTACTTATTATTTTGGAAAGAAATCTTAATCAAAAAACCTAAAATTAATGAATTGTTAAATGAAAGCACTTATGATTATGCAATCTATTCAGTTGATTGAATGGAAGCTTCATGTTTTTGACAATATTTCTTTTAGGGCCTGCAATCTTGTTTAGATGAACTAAAATTCAGATCAGATATTTCTCAATTAAAAACTCAAATCGTTAATTTAGGTAAAAAATTTAAGTTTTCCATATATATGAAATATGGAAATAAATAAAAGAAAGAATTAATTATGAAAGAATACATTAGAAAGTTACTCATAAATGTAAAGATAAATGTCCCTATAAAAGGTCTTAGTAAGAAACATAATTGTTCTCTAAATACAGAATAAATTATCTTTCAATAAATTTTTGATTCTACAAATGAAGTTATATAATGAGTAAGAATAATTTACATAGTAACTCTATTAATGCCGAAAACTATCAACAGTGTTATAAAACAGCCTAGGTATTTCAAAATGAAATTCACTTATTTCAATCAAACTTATAAATTCATCTTAGGCATTCTTGACAATAGATACTCAATAATAATTAGATAATTGGGCATGAATTCAAAATATAAATTACTCCTTTGTTGTTTTAGTAGTTAATTTCGGAATCAAAAATTCTGATTCAAAAATTAATATACAGTTTGATTTTAGATGCAATATTTGCAATCTTAAACGGCTTATATATAATGAATCCAATGTTTTAAAAGATATAACACTCTAGTTAGGCCTAAACTCAATAAAATTAGTTAAATTTCACTTAATCAAGATGGTTTGGAACCATTATAAAATATTGCTTATATGAAGATTTCATTTAAATTATAATTAGATTAAGATATTTATTTTTTAATATCAAAATATGATTAGTAACCCGAAAAATAAAAAAAAATTCACTGGAACTAACTTCTCAATATAATTAGAAGCTTAGGTCAGTAGAACAAATAATTTCCTATCTGAATGTAATGTGAATTACAATTCCTGCTTATGTAAAATAAGCCTTAGAAAAGAAAATTTCATTCTAAAATTAATTTACCCTGATTAGGGCTTGAAAATTGTAGAAATATTAATGATTCATAACAATTAATTATTAGTTTAAATAATATTCCTAAACTAGAGATTTGAAACTCAAAATAGTAAGATTAAGTATGTAATTATTACCAAAAAATTAACCAACATTAACATATTAGCTTATTAAAAAGTGTGAAAAGCGAAGTTCCATAACATTTAATTTAAAATTTCCATAAATTAAGATTTACTAGAGCAACTTTATTTTTAGAGGTATAACCACTGACACTAAGAGAAAAGTAATTCTGTAGTCTATAAACTAAATGAGCTTAAAGCCTAAATTATGGTTGAATGATGTCAATCTTGTTTCAGTTGTATAGTAAATTATTGATTTCATTAAGAATTTAGTAAGAGCACTAATACCAAGGCAGTTTATCTTTCCTACAAATTAAATTCTGCCTTTATAGTTGCTTTCTGATAAAAAATAGGATGGGTGAAAAGTTATTAGACATTTTTTTAGAGTTGACTCATACATCTGACAGCCCGTAAACTTGCATTTATTCTGACCTTAATGTTACAAATGATTTTGGAGATTAGAAGGCTTTAGATTATTACTAGCCAAATGCAATGACATATGCATTATTTATTCTAGACCAAAAATAATGACTGCTAATCCTGTCAACCTTGATACAGACATGAAAAATGAATGTTTAGATGGTATATTTAAAATACTATGTTAGTAAAATGGATCTTGAGTTTATAACAATATTTCTAAGCTCAGGATTTTCGAATTCAATTGGGCTGGAATAATCAAATTATTTACTATTTTCAATCTCCATATTAAATATCTACTAATAAAAATCTAACAGGAGAGTACTCATTGCTATCTAAGTATTCTAAAATAGCCTTAAAAATAGATTTATCTAAATATAAAATGTAAGATTCAAAAGTATAATTTTGGAAATTTGTTATTTGGGATAATAAATGGTTTCATATATGCAAATGAAAAATAAAGTTTACTAAGAATAATTTTGATTGGTTGGAGTCCAACAATTTCTAATGCTTAAGCAAAATATTTTATTTATAATAACCTATCTATCAATTTGGTTATGACAACTACTTTAGATAAAATGCAGTTAATGAATTTTGGGGAATCAGAAATTTTAAATTATTTTATGGAATTTTACAGGAATGCAGCTATTCTATTATTTAAGCATTTATTTTTCCTTTATTCATAAGAACTATGCATATTTAAACATCATTACATGCATTTGATCATCCTTTGTAAAATAAATTGATAATAACTGAACTCGGAATCTCTGTGAATCCTGACTATGATGATACAATAACCGTTGGCTCTTCAATTAAAAATTGGCAATCTCAATCATTTGGAAATGTTTTTCCTTACCTAAATTTATCCTTACAAAATTACAAAGCACAGACCCAGATAAACAAAACATGGACAGCTATTTGTAAAAAAAACGATCCAATTAAATAAATTTTAGGTGGTTTTGGAAAGAACAATAAAATAAGAATCTTAGCTTATAAGCTACTTCAACATCGATTAAGATAAGTTAAATAGTAGTATAAAACTTAAACTATAAAGTAATACAAAATTAAAATTAACTGATAGCATTTTTAAGTGCCTAATTGTTATCATTTAAGGGTATTTTGATAATATCTTAAATAATAAAAAGAATAGTAATATTATAGGCTAATTAATATTGAGTAAATTTATTAGAGTTACTACTCATATTTAATGGCAAAGAGGAGTCATTAGTTGCAATATCATATCATAATGGATAAAATTTATGAATTTCTTTTTTTAATACTTTCAAAGGTGAAATCTTTATATCTGTAGTTTTTGGTTTTGTTTAAATCTTGAGCACACTCCTTTATTATCTAAACAATAATTGGCTGATTCCAATAAATTTGTTTTATTAAATTACTAGTTTAAACCAAAGCTATTTTAAATTGGTGATTTAAAATAATCAAATTTCTTAAATCATTAATTTAGTGATTTTTCCTCTATTTTAGAGCCTTCTGACTATTTTCCAAATACAATATACTATAATGAATCATTTTAGGCATAAATTATTGTTGGACTTTGAACATTTCTAGCTTACCTTATACTATGTGGTTATTGAGTCAAGACCTAAAATCTATTTTGAGTAAGCGAAACAATGCTCAATATTTAATGATTTTTTCATCAAAAAAGCATTAATCAAATCAATATTAATTGTTGAACGATTCTTGAGAAATTAAGCATCCTCAATGATAAGATATTGATCTCCTCAATATTATGCAATCTGTAGAATTGGTAGAATTTTCCTAAAAACAACAAACAAAATAAATTCATCTTTGTTCGAACACTTGAGAATACGAGAATTGTAACTGGCATGATGCAAACTTAAGATCAAGATCTTTTAAATAAATCTTAAGTTAATTTAGTGATGGAAATAGTCTAATCTAATACGATAAATCAGATATTTTTAAGCTGCCAAGAATTCTAATATAACTAATAAAAAACACGATAATAAGCCTTAATAACTAAATCTTATTGTACTTTTTAACTGAATAGTAGGAAAATTAGTGTCTAATAAAAAGCTTCATAAATTATTAGACATTATTATATTGAAAACGAGTTCAAAACAGAAAATTCCAAGGTACTTGATTTGAAGACAAAGGGTATTCTTAAACAAAAGTATTGAGGCTTGAAGAATTTATCTTAAATTGATGGGTTTGGTGTTAATAAAAAGCAAATTAATAAGTTACCTTTGAATATGTGAGCAATATTTCAAACCTAATAGGATCCTAATGAAAAAAATTGAATAATTGGCATAACTTAACTTTATGGATTAAAAAGGCCTTCTAAACATAAGCGAAAACAAATTAAAAGGGAATATAACTCCTTTAATATAGTTTGAACTTGAGAAGATATTATTTTAGATTTCTAATGAAGTTATTATGGGTTAGTTTTCACTTTGGTAATTTATAAATTTGAGTAGATTATTTCCGAATATCTTTTACAATGGTTTTAAGTTGCCGAAAAGCTCTATTAGTTATATAATCGATTAGTTAATTGGTTATTTAGAGAAATCAAAAATGTGGTAGGTACCCAAATAAATAATAGCAAATTAATTAAGAAAGGAAAAGATATCATTCTTATAGATTGAAGTGATTATGCTTATAAGATTAGCAATTCGCTTGAAATAGAGACTATTAGCAAAAGAGCTTAGAAAATATGGAAAGAGAAGATGAGCCAAAAACGATAAAGTAAAAGTGGAGTAAGAGCGAAAGAAAATCTCTTCTAAGAGATTAACTCTCCAAGGATTTGATTAGGGATTGAATAGTTTCTAGATAATTTCATCTTTATGAAATATAACGCTTTTTTGGATGTGTATTTGGAAAACAATAGAGGTGTTGTAAATCTTTTTAATATAGGTAACACTCATAATTTTAAATTTGAGGGATAGTTTTTCAGAGCAGATAAGTATAGTAAAATAAGGGATGCAGTCCTCAACCATTTGATAAAGATGTAGAAAATTTGATAGTTAAGTAAAAAATAGAATGGAACTATATTTAGAGATATTGGGGTCATATATGAATATATGCCTTTCCCATTGAAAAGATGAATCTTCTTCATCTAAAATCACAGAATTGTTCAGATAAAATACTTTAGACCTCTTCTGTAAAAGTTTGATTCTTAAATTATTTTGAAATTTTGTTCATAAAATTCCTGTTAGGGTATATATACACAATCATCTATTCTCAAGTCTAATTTATCAGCTTTAATTAAGGTAAAAAATCTTCACAAATAATTGATGTTTTTCTTTCGTCATCTATGTATGAGTTAGGTTTTAACTCTGTAAAATTAATAGCTACTTTCTAAATAATAATATAATAATTTGTGCATTTGCAATACAGGACAATTCATCAATAACAATGGTGCTCTAAGCAGTCTAATACATCTAATTCTTATATGAATAAGAACGCAGCATAAATGTGACTAGAGCTACTGCTGCAGAGTCAATTCCTAAGAATAATTATGCTCTAAAACTCGTTTACTTGTCAATAATTCATAAAACAATACCCCAGCCTTATAAATATCTTATTTATTTGAATGAATAAAGCCTTCAATAATCTCCTGTGCTCTATTAAGTGGTGTCTAGTTGTTCAAAGAAGGTAATGATTATAATGAAATCATTTAGAGAATCAAACTAATCATGCTTAGTTTAATGAGGGTTAAATTTAAGTTAACCTACTGTAAAATAGCCTAATTTAAGATTAAAGCATTAAAATGCAAGATTAAATTTGATTAAAAAAACATTACACTTATGCAAGCCAATAAATAAAATTTGATAGTAAGAACTTGAAGCCAATACACTAGAATAGAGTAAAAGGATTGATATATCAAGGGAGTTTTTGGAGAGCGAATAATTTTATTGCAGACTACATGAAATAAATTACATGAGATAGAGATGTTAATTTTAAAACCTTAAATCCTAGAAAACAATAATATAAGATTGTAATTTTGAATGAGGTTGAATTGAAGAGTTTCGGTGGCATAGAAGCTTATAGTAGTTAATACCTGGCAGGTTTAGATACTAGAGAAAATATATGCTTAAAAAAATGCTTTACATTCTTAGAGCCTAGATGAACAATCTGACCCTTTTAATGAGACATGAGAAGACTATGATCTTTTGACTCCTTTTTGCTGATTGGGAAAAAATCCTCCCTATTCTATTTAAGTTATCAACAAAGCCTTAAGATAGAAGGATCTTATGAAGGAAGGAGTGGTAGATTTTGAAACTGAAGGAAGGTGAATACTTTAGGTATGAAATTCTAGAGAAGATTGAATTCTAAACCACTTTAATGTATAGAAAATGGAATATGATAGCATGCAAGTTAATTAGATCTCTAAGGTAATAGCTTCTCAGCATTGCGAACAATCACTGAAAATTTAATACGAGGTTCTCCATTACTTGAAACTAAGGATTGCCTAGCCCTATAATATGTAATCTAAAGATAAATGACCCAACCTAGGTCCAATTGAGATAGATAAATAAGAAAATTAATTCAATTTAAATTAATTATTAAGAAGGCTATCTAATTTTACATCACAACAAGGATAATACCTAAATAATAGAATTCTTAAGATATAACATATTTCAATTAGGTTTTGTATTTTATTGTATAAATTAGCATAAATCTCTTTTTGCATAAATAATGATTGAGTTGAAAAAGAATTATAATAGCACAAAAACCCTGAAAATACTATACAAGGGCAAGGCATAGAAAATTATTGAGAAATATAAAATGTCATGAGCCCAGTAAATTTTAAATTCATGAGATCTAAGATATAAGGAAATTTAAGTAAATTTTCTTTTAAATAACCTACTTAGCTATATGAATATTTTTTATGTATAAGTTAAATCAGTATTGTGAATATAATTAGATTAGAGACATTTACTGAAAACTGGATATTAAAAAATTGAATAAGAACTACATCTCCAATCTTAATATACTTAAACATTATAATATTAAATTTATTTTCTAAGAAATTATATAAACATCTTCAAATTTCTCCATTACCCCAAACCCAAAACCCAGTTGGATTTTGATGATTGATAAAAAAAAGAAACCGTAAATAATTTAGGGTAAGAATTATTAATTAAATTATTGAGGAGAAATGGACGTGGAAGCTAAGATAATAACAAAAATAAAGCATGGAAAGATGAAGTCTGGGGAATGATATAGGAAATAGATACATCAAAAAATAAAAAGAATGTGGACATTATGATATTGGAGGAGAGAGGTTAAAGGATTTATTATAAAAATTCAACATTTTTTGAAATCTAAGATAAATCAACAGCATAGGAGTATCAAATTAGACAATTGAAAGACAAGGATATATAATCTGAAAATTTGATAGGAGAATGAAAGAATAACTGTCTATAAGATTAGAATAAAAGAATAAGAATGTTGAAGAATTAGTTGAAAGATTTAATAAATCTAAAGCCAATGACTTTTTCAAATGCTGCAATAAGTCTGATTGCAGAGGAATATAGTAGGAAACTAATCGATAAAAGATTATATGATATCAACTTATGGAAATAGATGAATGAAATTATTCTCAGGATGAGAGTCATTCCATCTATAAGAAGGTATCAGAGATAGAATCGGTAGGGTGTTTATTTGTCTAAGGATAGTAATAGATATTATTTATATATTCAATTATTATAAGTAAAGAAATTTTCTCATACATATTTTTTATTATGCATGTTTAATATAATTTCAAGATTAATTTAATATATTTTTGATAAACCTTATTATAACCTATAAAATAACTATATCTTCCATATTTCCTTCCTTTTATTTCTAATATGACTAATTTCTAATCCGACCTAGGCATTATCAAAGATAAACATAATTAATCATTTGATATTCTAAATTGGAAATTTAAAATTAAATAGCAAGAAAGCTTTCATAAATTAAGGGTCACATTGCAGCTCATACAGTAATAATTATATCCCATCCAAAATGGTACCAATAATATTAATTGAGGGTTTTGCTCTTTATACCTTTAATTTATTTAGGATGAAAATGCTATCAGGAAAAATTTTAAAAACCTCTAAAAAGCCAAGTATCTCAACTCATCATAACTTTCTATCCCAATTCAAAATGAAATTTCTTAAAATTAATAAAAATTTATTTTAATTGCCCAAGATTACAAAATTTTTAAATTCAATTATTATGCTAATTTATTCCTGATGGTGTAAGATATTCTTACTGCTTGTAAAATTTATGAGTATTATTTCTACAAAGCTATGAGATTTCTACATAATGTATAATATCGATATCTACATTAAGAAGGATAGATTAAATAGGAGTAATTAAAAAAGAAGATGAGAAGTAGGAAATTTACATCTTGACAAACATAAATGTAAAGATGATGATGATAATCCTAAATTACCAATTTCATTATAATTTGGGTCACAGCGGGAGAGGGTGTATAGAATTAGAAATAAAATATAAAGATTATTTATTGAATTGGTTGTGAAAATAAATTATGCGAATATGTCAGCAAGCTATGTGATAATTTTTCATTTATTACAGATTTAGCCTTGCATTCAAAGAGATCATTTTAATATATACGACTAAACAAGGTGAAGTCTTTGTTATAAGATCAAATTGTGAAGATGTTCTCTAAGCCGGATATGCGATCGAAACTTATAGAGAGAAATGGTTTTGGATAGGCACAGCATGTGTTGATAAATTATGTGCAAAGCTTTAGCTACCAACAAAATTGTGTACAAAGGGCTTATAACATTTGAAAACGTGTATAACTACATCAAAATGATGCACAGATGAGGCTAGGCTTTGTACTGCAACAATTAAAGTATCTTATGTTAAGATATAAATTGTAGCTGAGCTGCTTTTAAAACAAGACTTGTGATAATGTTGTTAATTTCGTTAGAAATTATTAAAGAACTTGATTTATGGTCACATACAAAGTAAAATCAAGCTACATTTTTGTTTTAAAATAAATGCCATGAATAAATAAAGGGAAATATACTCAAAATTCAAACTGCATAAATTAAAATGGAGGTTATTGCAATTAAAATTTTATATTTTGAAAGAATAAATTTGGATATTCTTAGTAAGATTGATGGAAACAATATTACAAGTTGAACAGTGTATTTAATACCCAGGGTTAATAATAGTAATTATAGGATTTGTAAAGATTAGTGTTGAAATTGTTTGAAATTCAAATTGGATATAAAAATAATATGAATTATTATTATTAATATTTTTTAATAGAAATTGGAATAGATAATATAATAATATTAATTATGAATTAAGGTGAAGATATAATTGTGAAATGTCCTAATCCAGAACATACTAAGAATGTTAAATAAGTATGTTTTGATGAATCTTGTAAAGAATAGAGATTATATTGTCATGAATGTATTAAAATTGGAATGCATATTACTCATCTTTAACATTAGGAAGAGTTACCATCTTTATTTGAACATATTTCAACAATTGAAAAAGAATCTGATGATTTAATAAATACAATCAATAAATAAATGGATTTAATTTAAAATGATTTCTTTTTATTAATTGGAGGAATTAGAACTAAATATCAGATATCTAAGTAATTACCCAATTTAAATTCTCAATAAATTAATTCTTTCTTAACATAAAGTATACATTTCAAATAATTTTAATTAATTATTGAAAATTTGTTATAACAATTCATAAAGGAATTTTAAGATTAAATAAAGAAATTACAGAATGATTTAAATTTAT